>NW_019091583.1:289768-391464 GCF_001949145.1 Acanthaster planci | reverse complement strand
CGTGCAACCTCTGCAGAAGTTGTGCCCTGTGACATTAACAGCTTCCTAATTCTGGCCATCAGATAAAAGGAGGAGTTGCCTTTGGCCACACTTATCCCGGAGTAGTCCTCTCCACCCAGGAACACACTGGAAACCCTTTCCATGCCTACAAAGAGCCACGAGGCACTTTTCCAAAGGAGCATAATGCAAGCAAGAAGACATCTCCGAGTGAAGTGCTAACCAGTGAAACAGCCCTTACAGTTGTCTTGATGTAGGAGCCAGAGCGAGGTGATATATCAGCTGCACTCTGGGTGGCCTCCTCGGCTTTTGAGTTCATGCGCAATATTTCTTAATAAACTGCAGACTTTACTCAGCCCAGCCTCTGCCCACAGTAGCCCATTATTCCCTGTATCACCCAAACCACCAGAGCACAGTATAGTGTTATGAGTTCACGGATAAATATAAATATAACACAATGCAATGCAATGTGATGGCATTTAGCACAATGAAATACATGGTAGCACAGTGTGATAGAACGTAATGCAATGTAATACAATGTAGCATATTGTAATACAATGTAGCATATTGTAATACAATGTACCATATTGTAATACAGTGTACCATATTGTAAAACAATGCAGCACGGTGTTATACAATGTAATAAAAGTGCCAATGGGCTAACACTTTCAATTCAGGTATTTTCACCCTGATTGAATTTCCCACAAGTGACACATCAGGGGGGGGCTGGGCCCGTCTTGCCGTGCTGACATTCGTACTTGGTCCGCAATCAGAACTTGGGTGCAGTGACCACACTGTTCCGGTGGGCCATCTCCTTAACCGACCGGCAGATGGTGGTCAGCTCTTCGGTCAGCGTCTCATCCCGGAACGCCACCCGGATGTCCGGAATGTTGGTGCGCGTGATGTCATTCCCCGGGGGGCCTTCCTTGCGCCAGTTGGGCCCAAGCCAGTGGTCCTTGAACTAGGAGCGCAACAAAAACAAAGTAACCCTTTTTTCTATCAGGCAGCACTGCAGTTCATAAATGAGAAATGTCAATGAGTCAATATGACAGATGGGATGTTCCATTCTAGGAGGTGAAGCAGGGTGAAATGGAACACTGAATCTGTCATGGGGAAATTATTCTATCCAATGCAAAATGCCTAGCAGTTATACTTTATTTGTACAAAACCTGAATAAATATTCTTGAATGGTTGCAATCAACAACCCATCAACTACATGACAACCCAAAAAAACCATAGTTGTACACAAGACCTTCTTCTGACGTGTAGTCAACTACTTTACTGTTGCTGTTCTAAAACTGCATTCGAACACTTTTTTCTAAAACACTGGCACTTAAAACTTTTAAAAATGTCCTGACAACAGCAGTCATTATTTTCTTGTTTTTACATAATTGGCACATTCACCACTGTCAACCATTTATTCATAAAGGCATCCGTAGTTTAACTCTATAGTTCTCATTTCCGACTGACCCTTACTTTTCCCTTAGACAGACAAAACAACATTTTTTACTGAAATATGGAATTCCTACCAAAACAAGAGAACAAATAATAATCTTACAGGTTTGGGAGAAAAGCAATTAAATAATTCTTTCATCCCTGACTGACTGACCGACTCTCCCTCAAAGAAAAAAACCAACATGGGAATCATAGAGAATGAGCTCTGGATGCCTAAGGCAGGTTTTACCTCATTTGGGAAGCCGCTCATAACAACGCTATTTCTGGCGAGTTCGCTCATGTCACATGTTGTCAGTTTCCATACCTGAGCAGCAATGCTGTATTCCTCCATCAAGGGCTCCTATTAGACATGAATAAATTAACATATATTAACATGTGACAGTGTTGTATCCCCCTCATCAAGGGCTCCTGTGGATCATGAAAAAAATTATTTGTATATGTATTAGCAAGCAGCAATGCTGCATTCCTCCATCAATGAATTCCTATTAGTCACGAATAAATTTACATATATATGCTTGTAGTAATGCAACAGTCATTCATCAAGGGTTACCATGGGTTGTGAGTAACATCATCATCATAATCGATTTCAGGGCCATCGTCCAGTTGCGCTGGGTTGGCTGATCTTGTATGAGGTTTTGCACCTGGTCCCGTTACTAGTCCCGTGACTATTGTTTTGCATTATCTTGTGGATGGTCTCAAGACTGGTCTTGTGGAGATCTTTCGTGGGTCTTGTGACTAGTTTTGCATGATCTTGTGAGTGGTATTGGGCATGATCTTGTGAATGGTATTGGGCATGATCTTGTGAATGGTATTGGGCATGGTCTTGTGAATGGTATTGGGCATGATCTTGTGAATGGTATTGGGCATGGTCTTGTGAATGGTATTGGGCATGGTCTTGTGAGTGGTATTGGGCATGCTCTTAAAAATGGAATTGGGCAAGGTCTTGTGAATGGCATTGGGCATGGTCTTGTGAATGGTATTGGACATGGTCTTGTGAATGATATTGGGCATGGTCTTATGAAAGGTCTTGTGGAGATCTTGTGTAGTCTTTTGCATGGTCTTGTGAATGGTTTTATGAAAGGTTTCACTTTGTGTCTGGTCTTGTGACTTATTCTGCACATGGTCTGGTGAATAGTCTTGGGTCTACTCCTGTCAGTGGTGTTGGCAGCATTTCTGCCCTTTACCTTGGTGAAGTGGAACTGTAGCGGGTCATCGGTTGACAGGGAGACGCACAGTCCCCGGGCGTGGAACTCTGGCAGGGGGTTGCGGTGGTAGTTCAGGAAGAGGGAGTTGTTGGAGAGGGGGGACATGGCAATGCCAATTTGGGCCAGGTAGTACAAATACTGCAACACTGGCGTCTGGTGAAAGGAAATCAATGCACAAAAGATGTGTTACTTTCACCCACAATCAATGAACATGTTTGACCATATGTAGACCAATGGTCGATTTTGCCTGGTACCCCGGATACATTTTGTGGAATGGTTACCAGGGAAATCCACCAGCGGCCAAGTTACCGGTGCCACTCAAACTTTGGTGTTGATGAGTAATCAGTAAATGACCTAGGTCGCTCTACTCGATGACGACTCGAGTCCTGAGGCAGGTGTACATCTCAGGGATAAACATTGTTCATAACTCCGGATCTGCCCTTGCTCACAGATAAAAAAGGTACCTTTCTTAGCAGCAATCCGTGGGAGATGTTCTCTGCCAGCATAAAGGCAGTGACGAGATGATGGACGGGGCCAGCCTCTCCACAATGCGGTCTGAGGACAAAGGTGTTGAAACCACGCTCCCTGATAGAGTGAGGAGAGACAAAAAAAATAAGGGTGGCGACGGCTGCTCTCATTAAGGGCAATCTATGACAGAGCAGTGTTGTAGTTGAGACCTATTCAGACAATCACAGCACCCCACAAGACCAGTGCAAGACCTTACAAGACCATCACAAGACTATCACGAGACCGACGGTCTGAATTCAGTTACAAGCTGCTCCAATAATCCATCACAAAATTGTTCCTTTTTCATTGTTCACCGTAATACCTGCATTGGGTCTTGCAGATGGTCTCATCTGGTCTGGTGTCTGGCCTTAAGATGGTCTTGACTACAACACCGAGCTAAGGCAATAGATCACGAGAGTGTTGAAGCCAAGTTCACAGAAAAGAAGGGACAAATCCAGCACGGTCACCTCAGTTTCTTACTGCGTTACTGACTTAATACCTTGACTCAACTTCCAAAAAGAGTGCAACTGTATTTACACATCTGAAAAATGGTCACATCACTTGTTACAGAGAAAGTACCCTGGAGAAGTACCCCCGAGAAGGTTCCGCAACCACCGGCATGTTTAATCAGGGACAAAATGCAGAAAAGTTGCAGGTGGAATCTAATTTACACGCCAAAAGGAGGCGTTTGTTTCAGAAGAGTTCCTATTGAATTTTCATAAGCAATTTGTCAAAAGTGAAGGCTGTTTACACGAACATTTGGCCAGGGGTCCCAAAATGGATGACCCCATAAGAGTGGCTTGTAGTTTCCAGGAGAGTGACTTTTGATTGCTCAACTCAAGACACCTAAGCGCACCTTGTGGCATAGCATGGTGCTTTTTTTCGTACCATCAGGGGGCACGAAAAGACATAGGTTTTGCTCACCAATACCCATATGATTGGTCAGCATGGTCGAAGCCAAAAGGGTTGACCCCTTAACATGTGTAAACAAACTGACTGCTTCATTGCTAAAAGACTGAGGAAATTTATCAAAAATCCTGCAACTTATACCTGAACCACATCCACAAGTTGTCTCAGACTGGCAAAATTGACTGGCAGTTGATATTAAAACTGTTGGAGACTGAACTTGTTGCTATTAACTGCATGTGTGATGAGGGGGCAGTTTTTAGGAAGATGACTTCAATTTATTTACCTCCGGAAGTGATTGAGGACCACAAGGTTGGCGTACATGTAGAAGATCCAGTAGGAGTAGGGTGGATTTTCAGTGGACGTCCACTGCTCCGGCTCCGGACTGTCTGAGGTGAAGATCAGGTCTTCGGGCTTGGATTCATCGTCCACGCTGTCAAAGCCGGTCACCTAGTTGATCCACAAACAAGTAATTGAGATATCCACAAAAAACACAAGCATGCAGGTCAGATTCAAGAGGTGAATGTTGAAAATCTACTAAAGTGTACTGATTTTATTGTGTGCTGATCAAGTGATAAGGCGACCTCTGAGTCACCTGCGTGGTCTGAATTCCTCTCAGTAAATTGATCCACTAATGTAAGAAATCATCTCCATGCACTAATCCACTGACTTATAAGTATGAAAAATTAAAAGTTAATCCTTTAATCAACTCACTGACTCCAAAAACTTTGAACGTTTGGGAAAGTTGGCAGTGTGTCCTTGAGCAGACTTCACTCCTGGTCAACTGATTAGAAGTCTATCCACACTGCACTGCCTTAAGGAATCAACAATGATTTTATTGACTTAGTGGATTGATAAACAACATCCTCATACATGCAGAATCCAATGACTGACAGCCAGCTATCTAGTGAAACAAATTTAATGATCTTACTCCTCAAGAGGTACTGAAGTCAAATAATGGTTTGAATTTAAAAGCCTCAAAACCTGACACAAGGGATTCTCTTTAATCCAGCACATCAACTACCACCATCCATGTCTGTGGATCTTCGTAGCCAGACATTTCTGATGACGGTTCTTTTATCATCCTTAACAGAATCAACATGTGCCAACAAGCCCAATGCTAGAAAAAAAGAGCAAATCAACTCCATTCCTTCCACAGTGGCTGCTACTGATGACAGTGACATCTTTTGACTGAACCTTATTCTTGTTACATTTATATCTTGCAGAGAATCCACTGAATGCAACAATCCAGCACGACAATAAACGAAATCAATGCAATTAACATCAACTGTTTTCACTCCACTGGATCCACTGCTTCTGCCTATTAGCCATTCTTGAATAGCAGACCTCCTGGTTGGACTGCGAAAGGTAGAGGTCGAGGGGATCCACAAACAACATGTGTGGATTATTGGCAGATCCACTGATTTAATTACAAGCAAGCTAGAGGAACGTGCATATCTGTGGTTTGGGTTGGACTTCCTGGTTGTCACAAATGGCCGTGTGAAGATATGACCAGGATAAAGACAGACACTGGGTGTACCGTATCAACCAATGACATGTGGATCTCTGGCAGATCTGCTAATTTCTAATAGAAAAATAGATTTTGATACTAACGTATTGTAGGAACTTGTGCAACTCTGGGTGTGAGCTGGGATCCTTTGTAGCCTCAAACAGCGGCATGAAGATGTTATTCAGGATCTTGGCAAAGTTAGCCACCATCTTGTTGGATCGGTAGACATCACTGAATGACAGAAAGAAAGCGGTCACGTGATTTAAAAAAAACCAGCGACGGGGCTAAATTTGAGCTTTGTCAAGTCAGATTCTTTTACCGTGCTGGTATCTAAATATAGAATCCGCTACTTCAAATAGCATTTAAAGTTTAATGATCACGGTCTTGAAGTTAAAAAAATGTATTTTCTAGCTGACCAGCTTCATCCCCACTTTCTGCTTAACTGCCAGCTCAATTATGCTGACCTGGTACGTTACCCAGAAAGTGGTTATTGCCCTTATTATATTGCCTGGAAATGGTACCAAGATTGACTTACTATAGCCTGGGAATCTGGATAAGCCATCTGACATTGTCTGAGTAGACCTGGTGGTCGACGGCCCACTTGGCCAGCTTGTCCCACTCCTTTTCATTGCGTCCGTAGATGGATAACCGGTACTCTGCATTCTGGTACTTGCTCTCCTCCAAATCATTACACATCTCCTAACAATCCACCAAAATATATTGCATAGACTTGTTTGTCAAATATTTCAAGAGTGCGATATCTTGAATGGAAAGTGAAAGCTGTCCAAATTTTCTACAAAAGTTATATGTGTGGGGGAAAAAAGATGGCTGAAAGGATAGAAATTATAAGACTACTATGCTGGTGCTTGATGGGTAATTATAATTCATGACTAAAAACTCCTGTCGCCTTTATTGTCAAAATGACAAAGATAATTTCCCAAGTGAGGCTATAGTCCCTGCGGGCCAACTGGCAAGAGTAAGTCACATATTGATAAAAGGGAACAGACTATTTCCCCTTCCAGCCTTAGTTCAGTTACAATGGCCGTTTTCCAATACTCAACTTCGTCCCTGTCTCAGATCAGGCTTCGTCCCCAAACCAATCCCCGACTGTGGGCCTGAAGCATTTAAATCAAATTGGATTACTGTAAGTTTTGGCTCTCTTGCATCTCATTTGATGTTTTGTGGCACTATTAGACTAATTAGAGGGCTTACCGCTTCAAAGTCAGGTCGTGTAAAAAAACAGTTGAGGTCTGAGACAGAGCCGAAGTTGAGTAGTGGCAAACAGTCAATGGTTTGAACGGTAGAAAAGCAAGATGGCTGCTACAGGATAGAGGTTAGTCGGGCTCTTTCTCATTTCACAGCGTTCAATACATAAAGTGGATTCGGGGAGCATGATCAAATACAGCAATCTCATGAAAAAAGGGCTACAATTGAAACCTTGCGGTGTCAGACAAACTTGCCCTAACTGAAAGGAAAAAAACCTGAAGACTGATATGAAACATTTTGTGAATTATATGATTCCCTTGCAAACAGCCTCATCCTATGCTCCATCTGCAACACACTACCAGCAGCTGGACCCAAATCTCCCACCCTGATTGGAAGCCACCAACCCTAACCAACCACTTGGCCACATGCCCCCCCCCCCGGAATGGCAGGAAATGTTTGCAACCGTCTATTTAGAGGCAGCACACCTCAGATTGTCTGGTTAGAATGTTCAACGACAACTTTCCAACTTCAGCTTCTTACCTTGATCAACTGAGCGAAGTAGAGTCCGCCGATGTGGTTGTCCGTCTTAATGAAGATCTCCCGGAGTTTGCTCTCCCCGATGGGGTTATACTTAGAGTTGAACTTGTCAAAACGATGGAAGGTGTTGCGATCCTACACAATGTAACAAATTCAAGAGAATTAAGCCCGACAAAGTGGACACCAATCTAACGAAACAATGGAAAATTTTTAAAGTCAACATGATCGGTAGTAAATTTCAAAAATGTTTCAAAGTTTACACATGGGTCATTCTATAAATTAGGGGTTCAATTTTTTTTCGTGCCCCTGTCACATCTGACATAAGATTTGTTAAGTTCAGAACACTTTCTCTAATTTCCAGGAGTGATGAATTCATGCAAATTACCTGCCAAAGAACTAGAAACACATGTAATTTGAAATAAATTTTAGTGATATTTCCTTGTCAAATTACACGGGTGAGTAGTAACGAGGACACAAAAATGTCACACTGACACAAATGTCACAACCCACATACAAACGCAGTGCATATCATCTGCCAAAAGATGCGAACTTTGCTACAGTCAGATTCGGGTCATCTCGAAACTCTGCCAAAGCATCACTCTCAGAGTGACACAGAGAGTGGCTCGACTTACAGCATGCACGTCCAGGGTGTCGACGTTGATGTCGTATGCTGTCAGGTTCAGACTGTCAAACACCTGAAGCGAGAAAACGTCCAGATTTGTTTTAAAACCAGCAAGGCAAACCTAGGACAATTTTAAAAAAATAAACAAACAAACAAACAAACACAGTTCCAACATGAAATATATCTACGCGTACACCACAGGACATTCAAAATGAGTTTACTGAAAGGGAAACCGCTCTGATCATTGGTCGGCGCCCCAGTGCTCATATTCTGTATGGTGAAACAGGTAGAGGCAAGGTTCCAGACAGCTCTAGCACCTCTCGTGCAATGATGTACAAACCTTCCTTCAGCTTACATGTACAAACGTCGACCGCCGTTTTGTAAGGCCAGCCAAAGTCCACAGAAAGTTCACCATTGGTTGGCAACAATATTTGCCTACAAATGCACGTTTAACTTCATTGTTGTTAACATGAGAGGCATTTTCTGTTAGCATATTCGTGGAAGTGCTCATTATTTTAGCGTTTTGATATTTAAATGACACTTTGTGAATTATTCTGTTGGTTTTTATACTCCGAGCCACTGCAGGTTGGCAAAACCGGTGCTGTGATGTAGGCTGCATCAGGTGTAATGTTGGAAACCAGGCCCATTTTTCTGACTAATTTTAAGCACCATTCCAGAGCCGCCTTTCCTTACTATCAGAAATGCAAAACATAAGGCAGGGTACATGACCATTACAAAGATCACCACCACACTAGCCTGGAAATAACACAATTCTCCCAACCTGTTTGAGCGTCATCGTGGATCCGTCCCTGTTCTTGCAGACGACTTTGTTGGTATCTGTTTTCATCTTCTTCTTGATGAATCGCAGGAGGTGTTTCTGGTTCATTCCAGAGGACGCATGGACGTGAGTGTCCACCTATGAAGACAATTATGAAGAGGTATGTAAGAAACTGACTAAACAGAAAACATTTACACAAGGTTATGCAGGATGTCAATGGTCCCTCAGGGGTTAGGGTTAACCTAATCCTCTTGGCTATTACACTACAGAGCACACTGAACCCAACCGACCTAAACAAATAAGTGTACTTGTCAATGTACTTGAATAAGCAGGTCACTGTGCCAAAACCTGATTAACTCAAACAAGATGACTCTATTGGAGTTTGAGTGATATGGTATGGATGGGTCTATGCTGTATAGGATAACTTGCACTGCAGCAGAACCAAACCTGACAAAATCAAGCATAGTCCAACACTGGGTCCAGCAAGCCAGACATTGCACACAATGACCCCTGTGTGTCCCAACTCACACAACATCCAACACCATCATCCAGGGCCGGTGATACAAAGCCCAACAAAATCCAACACCACCATCCTGGGCCGGTGATACCAAGTCCAACAAAATCCAACACCACCATCCAGGGCCGGTGATACCAAGTCCAACAAAATCCAACAAGAAGTTAATCGGGCATGGTACCAAACCTGCCAAAACCTAGCAAAACCAGCTCTTGGAGTTTGATGGCTTCTGGGCCCTGATCTCCGGTGTTTGACTGGACATGTACCTTTCTGATGTTGTAGAAATCTCGGTGGGGCACAGACTTCTGAGCAGCGAGCTCCTTCATTTCGTTCAGCAGACTGTGCAGATGAAACCGGGAGGCCAGGTAGGACAGCCTCCGATAAGAAAACGACTTACTGCAGAAGCAAAGACACAACAGAATGGCAACTGTTGGTGTGCTTTAAACGAAACCTGAATGGTCAGACATTTGGACTTAGGTCCAGATTTTAAAGCTGTGCTTTAGTTCATCGCATAACACCCACTATCAGCATAATGGTGATCGGAAGTTTACAAACAGTTGGACTGCAAGTGTTTAAGGTTTTAAAACTCGATTCCGGTCAACAATTTCTTTTCTACAACCGATCAACCAGGACATCAACGGTATATTTACAATGTCATGCTGATCAGCTACAGGAAAAAAAAAAGGTCACCACGAATCGGCACAGTCTTAAAAAGTAAAATTAGACAATTTCAGTCCAAGTGTGCTTCAACTTTCCACCACAACCGTATATCCTGTCCTAAACTATTATGTTGCTCCCCGAATCACCCAGAACTGCTAAAGAATTATGATTTCCTAAAACTCATCAGACAAAATACTGTCAGACAACTTGTGAAACTAGATTTAAAATACCCTTCTTTTACCCTAGACGAGCCAGGGGGCACAGAATTTCTCCTCCCCTCCTTGAAATTTTCTCTGATGTTGTCACAATTCATTTTGGTCCTTGGCTGAGCCTTCGGGAGTTTTATCAATAACGTCTTGGAATCATTTGGACATATTTTGGAAAATTTGCCATACCCTTCTTGTGCAACACCCAGTTGTCCGAGACAGGTCAGCCCAAAATGGCGACTTTCCCACTGACAAGGTCAAAGCATGCAGGCCAACACCCTTCACGCTGTATCTACAAATGACCGTCACCACAAGCCCCAAATGACAGATCAAATTGAATCTTCAAAGACACGCTCATAATTAGTGTATTTATGGGCAAGCCAATTATCAAGAAGATACATTATAGGCCTTGGGACAGCTGGGTGGAATCTCCCCCCCGCCCGATTATCTTACAAAGTCTGGTTCTTTTGGTTCATGGCTTCAATGTAAGAATGTCATATCAAAAAAAATCTCCTCACATTGGTCCGTTGGCCATGAGCGCCATCATCATGTTGGAATCGGCAAGAAACGTCATCTTGTCCACGCAGGGCAAGTCGATGGGCTTGTCCCTCGCCACATCCTCTTCGTTTTCATAGACACGGATGATGCCATCCTTCATCTTGAACTCACACTGCATGGGCTCCGGCAGCTCGCAGGCAAAAGGGTCTCCCTCCATGGTG
Organism: Acanthaster planci; assembly: GCF_001949145.1. Next base: position 380,642 of record NW_019091583.1, on the reverse strand, counting down.
GGCGGGTGAATAGGATGATCTAAAATGGGAGGTGGGTGGGAAGAGACACCAAACATTAGTAAATCTGAAATCGCACAGTACTCGGTGTGGGTGATTTTAATGGACTGCGGGCAGACCGAAATTAAGTCATCATGTTGGTGCAAAACTGTTGCATCTCAGTTTTGACGCGCTTCGAGAAAAATATGTGAGGTTTGCAGTGGCTTGGTTAATTTTGGCAAGTAACGTTTGTAATAACTTTTGAGGCAGAAATGGCAAAGAATTTATTTAAAATTATGGTCAATTTCTTCTGGTCTTTGATATTCTGGCATAAGGAATGCCAGATGAATGCCAAGAGGATATGCTGTTTCAGCCTATAACAACTCAGCATGCACATATCTTCAAATGTCCTCTCCATCCAGAAAACCGAGTTCTCAAAAACTGTCCAGGTTTCGCACAGACAGGACATGAAAAATCTTCGCAAGCATTATCATACCACTGCACTTTTTTCGGGCCTGAGTTTTGCTTGAAACAGACGGGCACCTTTACCCATGACCACCTCAAATCTGTCTTAAACATGTCTACGAAGTAAATAAATGGAATAAAAATATGCAGAGCTGAAGAACACAGAAGCAAGTATGACAAGGGGCACAAAAATAAGGGACCAGTATGGCACCGTCGCGTCAACAGTGTTTCCCTGATGGTTCTGCATTTCTGCCATGCCAAGGGCACTACACAACCTTTTCTTCCTGTGTATCAGTGGGGAAATTACGACTGGATTGAGACCAGGGAGTGATTCTGTTCGGACACAAAAAAAATAAATCAATGTTCATTTTTGTGTCAAAACTGACAGGCAATTTCTGCCCTGTCCATTTTTGACTGCCGAAGGGAGTGTCAACTTTGTGAGAGCATAAAGCACTCTACTGTTGCAGTCAAACTTCAGCCTCCGTGCCTGTGACGTCCAACCTCGTACGAAATATTTCCAGTTGTTGCAATACTCGAAAAAATATACACGTGGGTAATTCCAGAAATTTGGGATCCAAAGTGTGACATTTTTGTGTCTCAGTTACATCTGGCCTTTGTTATTTGACATGGAAATATCACCGGAATTGATTTCAAACTGTTACTATTTGTTTGCCAGGTAATTATCATTATTTCATCACTCCTGGAAATTCGAAAATGTGTTCTGAGCTTACAAAATCATGTGTCAGATCAGACAGGGACACACACACAAAAATGGACCCCTAATTTCTGGAATTACCAATGTACAAGCATAGGGGAAGCCCTGCTAATGTAATTGTTTCTTTTAAAGTTCAGTGTGCGTTGGGCAAGGCCAGGCTGCAGTCTTTTCCCATTTTAGTTCAAGACACACAACAACCCACACACATCACGCAGTAAAGCCTTTCTGCAGATCTGGCTTTATATTAAACGTTGTTCTTAGGACTGATGGGGAAAAATGAGATCGTCTGGGATGGAAAATTTAGGGCTTGTTTTGTTGACGTGTTGAGTTGACATGGTAAACTTGGGAATGAAGTTTTGGGAACACAGTCTTGCACCATTTAGTTAGTTTGGCCCATCTCACAGCCCCCCCCCATGGGTTAACCCACCTCTTAGCAATCACTACCAACACAATCCTCAATCGAAACTTGAATTCATTAGAAGTTGAACGCATCAAACAATGGTGAAACGTGAACAACATGAGGAATGCAGTGTGGGTATTAAACATGTACAGGTATTATTGCACAGAAGCTTGTTATGCGGGTGTGCAATAAGCCATCTGCAAGTTACATTTACATAAAATTCGGTACACTGAGTTCTTTAATTTCACGTGAACATAACTTGAATTCTCCATACTAAAACCACTGTTGCTATACATATACATACATGTACCTCGTGATTCGGGGCAAGCTTTTGCTTAGTAACAATACACTGTTCTCAATGGATAGGAATGGCACAAAGGAACCAGTCCATTCCAGAGATGGTGGTCGCTATGCGAATGCTTGCCCCGAATCACGAGGTATAGCAACGGTGTCTTTAGTCAGGGGAATTCAAGTTGTTGCATATCTATGCAATCAGATAACACAGTGTACCAGATTTTATTCAAATTTAACTCGCAAGTGACTCATTACATAAGTGGATCCCAGCTGGCAAAATTTAAATACTGGCCAAAGTTCCATCTGTTCGGTGCACATTTTGGAGTCACAGTACATGTATTTTACGCAGTGCCATGAATACAACTTTCTTCTCAACAGCTGCTCTTGGTTATAGACAAATTTCATTCAACAATTGTTGACTGCTGTGATGTGGGATATGACATTTTGAACACCCTCCGGCTCGGGGTGCTATGCATTCCTCAGGTGTTCAAAACGTCATATCCCACATCCCAGCAACCAACGTTTGTTTTGCCACACAGGTACCTCTGTCTTAATTATGTTGAGGCTGAGGAATTTATCCAAAGAAATGAGCTCTGAATTTCAGAAGATAACAGGCCAACTGTCATATGTGATATGCAGATATATCGTCCAGCCATGTGATTGTTCTGGGCCAATGAACAGACAGCATCAAAGACAGAGGCATGACAAATATATTTGTCAATTGGTGACAATGGACACTGACAGCTGGAATCTCGATGAAGATACGGAATAGCCTGGACCAAGATTTAGGGAATATCTTTTCCTTTGCTGAACACGCCAAATCTTCAAATCACATGAGGAGTACTGCATCTATGATGGCTTGCTAAATTTAAACACAATGGTTGTTTGTGGTGCTATAGGAAAGCAGTGCATAGAAGTCCACACATCAACCTCTGACCAAGAAGTATTAGTAAGTTCACATCCACAGCAAACAGTTCCATATCAGTCTGTCAGTCACCTAGCATTGTCATTCAGTGACCAGACAGAAAAAAGCTTGTCAACTCGTGAGAGCAGTACGGCGTCAAGCAAGTGGTTGGAAGAGAGAGAGTGAGATGGAATCAGTCAACAGGTGTCACCCCAGCACCCTGCCGCCTCCTCCCCCATAAGCTTCCTATTTTAGGTCTACATGTACATGTAAATTTCAAAGAACCACTTAGAAAGTTGGTACAACACTTCAGAGAAAATCCTAGCAAAGCCCATAGGGTTACCCTTCCTGTTGCTGTGCTTTCATATTGCCTAACGGTCTGCGAAATAGACGAAGGCTTTGTGAGCATAAAAATTGGCCCTGGATGACCAGCAGGCCACAGGTACCAAGTACTGTAGTAGCAACTTCACAATGTGGCAAGTCTGAGATGTTGTATTATGGATCCAGTCTATTTTGGACTATCCCAAGTTCGGTTGGAGTCAAGATTTCTGTCTCCCCACCCATGATCTAAGATGTGCAATGACCACTCTTTTTTTAAATTTAGCATCCACGTTCATGTTGAGACATCTATTGTGAGCACTGTACCATCTGTGAAACTTCAATTCAATCTGATGTACGCTGTTATTGATGAGGTCATTGGTAGTTAACATGCAACTAAACAAACACACATAATGTACAATGTACAGTACATGTACAATGTACAATGTACGTGTAGTAAGTTTAAGCTTACACTGGGCAAAATGAAAAGTGAGCATGTTGTTTCTATGAGCAGGTACATGTACATGTATACATCAGTGGGAAGTTCAAATTTTTGGCCAACCTGGAAAACAAAATCGGCATTTCCCACGATCAATCAAACTCTCGTAAGACCGAAGTCAAAATGTGGCTGAAAGCAATCCATGAAAAAACTCCCCAAGGCTTGGAATGATAAAGAAAAAATGCACAGTGGTGATATCAGAGAAAATGTGCACGAGGGGGGGTGTGGTTCCCCAGCTTTTTCGGGTTAAGGCGTGTAGATTGGCTTTTGAGAAAGCTGTCTTTTTGTTAAGCCGCTACCTCCCCCACTCCCCGAGTCACCCAAACCATCAGATAGTCTTGTCAGTTTTCCGTCAAACTCAGTCATCGAGCTCAGGTCTCCTTGTCATAATCAATCAATGAATTGGATCAATCAGTCGATGGATCAGATCAATCAATGAATCAGTCAATCAATGTGTGACAAACTGATCAATCAAAATACATACTGCCGACCCCTTCATCATCATCATCATCATCATCCTTCTCTGCCGGTTCACCTGTTTAGGGCAACAAGCGATAAGAAACCGATAACGCCATGCACTACCGCCCAACAAATTCATTATCCAATCTCGTAACATTAGGGATATGGGCGTAATAGCAAACACGGCAAACCAGCAACACACTGATATCAATGGATAAGGCTTCTGACTTGGTCTGCAAACGAGGCAGGAAACATCTGTTTGGAAGAATATCACCCTTTTGTTTATAACAGAAACAGAAGTTTCCTGCGAAGGATTAATTGGCCATAAACACAGGAAGGGCACATGTTCTGCTCCAGCTGTGCAGTGCAATTGTTGCACACTCCATTTGCATACACACATGTACATGTACATGTATACATTGTCAAAGGTCAAAGGTTTCCATCTGACGCACGTACCCGGTACCCTTGGACCGTGTTGAATCGGACTGTATCTACTACATGTATGTAATTTAGCAGCTGGAATTAGAAGCCATTGTTGCGACGGCACAACGCTCGTTGACAGGTGGTGCGCGCGCGCTACACGCCTCTTTGACCAATAGGGTGTCATGACTTGCCAAAGGCACATGCACGTCAAGCTGAGGAATGTGTGGCGCTGCTGCAGTTATGGCATATAATTGGATCAGTCGATTCCTGCACCATCTCTCTTCTACGGCTGATCAATCAAAATATCAAATGTGCTTTCAAACTTATTTTCAGGTTTGTACATCGACAAAATGGATTTACTGGCAGATCAGCTGCAGAGAAAGAATGGTTACGAAGATTCAGTACAGACTGAAAATTCAACATATGTGCCTCATCTTCTGAAGCACAGCAATTCAGGACTATAGGACACCCGAAAGAATAAAGGATTAATTCTGGTCCTCGCCAGTCAAGCTTTTCACAAAGACTGTTCTTTGGCATGCAAATATGTGTGCTTAGTCTACATGTAAAAATAGCAGTGTATATCTGGCCATATGTCCCGAGGACATGCAAAAACAATGTTTGGACTGGCAGCTTTTGCTTATTAAAAATGCATACCCCCCTGAAAAAACCCTAAATACCACATGTATTGTGAACAAATGTTCCCACTTCATTCCAAAATATTTAATTAAGTAACGTGGAAACATGGCCTCAGATATATACCGGTATGTAGAACCAAAGATTACAAATTTTTAAAAATATTCCCAGGATAGAACAGGAAGATATTAACTTTGGCTGGGAAGGAACAGGCAGCTATTTCAATCCACGTTGATGAAACCCTCATCTAGAGGGCAACAATTTTACAAATAATTAGGGGGGAGGGGCAAGGCCCTGTCCTGGAGAGCAATGATGGAAGTTAACAACATGCCAGGTTGACACTGGTTACTGACCAATTGTGCTCGTTAAAGATGCTGCTTTAGAGGTCCACTCATGCACAGCGGGGGTTTCGTGGTCTCAAGGTTTACATACATGTACAACACCCAGACTCCCCTTTGAGTCCGAACTGAAAAGTGGTTCAACAACTTGTGCAATGACCTTGCCGACTTGGGACCAGCCTCTACATTTGCAGCATGGCATGCATAGAGCATGTTCAAGTATTTGGGGTTTTGAGGGGCTCATGCACAGATAGCTAAAAAAATATTTGCAAAATGCACATCACTACAGTTCATGTACACCGAATGTCAAGCTCAGTGTCTTTGGACTGCAAAACCCTTTACCATGTTTACCCCCTTATCTGGAGAATTTAAACACCCTATATGCCAAACACACAGAGCATTAACCGACTTCAGAGTCGCACAACGGCTCCATTTTGCTCATAATCCTTCCAAAACATGACAAGGCTGCATCCCAATCTCTTATTTAGAGCTAGGTCTAGGTAGACCTTCACTCTGTTAGAAATGCATGGAGATGAGCAGACAATAGACCCAGCCATAGCTCTGGAAGCCCGTTTCGGACATGGCCTAAGTGACAGAACGCAGCAAAAAACATACACGGTTCCACACATGCGCATATAATGCGATGTTGAGACCAAAAAAATGCACTGAATATTTTGGACCCTTTAGCCGCTCAAGGTTCTTGCTGGCATTGGGAACGGTGGCAAGAGCCAGCCTGTTACCCTACACCACCCAACTTTGCCGCATCCCTTCCTGTACTGCCCGACACCACCCACCCACTCCGAAGATTTCTGGATTTGTCAATGAATAATGTTAATGGGAGACTTTTGAAATGCTTGGTGGCAGCAGACGTACCCATCCTGCATGATCAATCCATTGTTTTTCACATCACGTTTTGAGCTAAAGTGGGCACATTCAACACTAGTGGACCGGTCACATGGAACCAGTACGTTCGCCACCACCAAGAACCATACCGTACATGCACCCTACAAGTTTCATATTACTATACAGATCACAAAATCAACGAGATACGTATATATGTAAAAGCATACTTTCTGCATCATGCACAGGGCTGACGGAGTCGCCATTGTCCATTGGCTTGCCGTCAATCTGGCGCAGGAAAGAGGCCGCCTTGCGGGGAAAGGACTGCAGGGCCAACTTCATGTATTTCTCCCGCATCACCAAGGCATCGATGAGGGACCTGGAGGCATCATAGAGGTCCTGGGGTGGCACCTGAGAGAGGGGAACACGATCCAACAAAAGCTGAAGGAGGGGGGACTCAAATTTGGTAATGATACCGGTAGTTGGGCAATTTCATTGTGAAAGCAGGTGTCTACGTGTCCAGTGTGTGAACCAAAATGTTGGAGCCAATGGCAACTTGGAAATGCGGTCAAGGCTTTGTGTCTGGCATTTAGCCTGGAGATGCACAAGTCATTGGCCGTGATGCACTGTGTCTCTGTCTGCCATTACAGCACATGTTAAAAAGGTAACCCTATTACGAACACCACAAAACACCAGCTGACACTCGGGCAAGGCTACGCTGGCCGTGCTGAACAGCCCAGGGTTGACATGGTTGAGGAAAACCCGGGAGCAGTCACACTATGGAAGGTACATGCAACCCAGGGAAATTGAGATTGGTGGCGGTTAACAAACCTGCTGTGCAGGGTAATTTACCTGAGTTACATCACGAACCATTTACCCGGGGATGTGCAACCGCGAGCGGCCCCAGTGCAAACACATGTTCGACCTTGGTTCCATGCTTGTTACGGATTGTTATTACCCCTGCAGGCGCTTTCGACTTTCTCGAAAAAAGACCACATGACAGGCGTTGCAGCATGTACAGTGCAGCCGTGATTATGCCGAGACGATGCACCGATGCGGCGCTGAAATCTATTTGTTTTGACGAATAAATCTTCTTCATTTATCGATTTCAAGCAGAAATGAAGTTTTAATGAGGCAAAATTCCCCAATTTTGTGGTTCACTTTTCTCAGAATGTATAGGATGAAATCTCTTGAGCAGCATATTTTTAGAAAGGGTGCACCCTGACTTAAAATATTACAAGAAAACAAGGTGGTAGACAGGAATATATGTTTTATTATTAGAGAAAGTGTTACATAATCCATTTCTACTGTGATATTGTGCCGGCCGTAACACGCATTGAACCAGCTCTGAGCTTAAGTTGCGCATCCCTGGGTAAATGGTCCGTGGTTACATTTAAGTGGCATTGTGAGGCAGGTAACCCAGGGAAGTTTCAATCCCGAGACGTGCAGTGTGAACACTCACAATTACCCGGATAACCTCTGAATTAAATTTTTCAACCCCAAGATAACCCAGATAACAGCATAGCGTGAAACCTAATTATGATGTCCTAGTACTAACTCAGGAACAAACTTTTAGTTGCACTTGATATTTTTTTCAAGGAATGAAAACTTTCGTATTGCCAATTATGAATGTTCAGGAGGATTGCAATGGAATGAGTCTATTCATTTATTTAATCTCGTTCCACGCACACGGAATTTCCCAGTTGCCACTAGCAATTTGCAATCTGATAGTCGCAACTTTTACACTCCCACTACAATTTTGCATACTAATTTGATAATCTTTGGGGCAAAAATAAAAAAACCCATGCACATGCATGTATACTGTATATGCATGTGAGCACCACCCATTTGAAGAGGTAATCTTTTTTAACAGGCTCACCCCACTCTTGTCGTCCCCGCTGATGGACACCCTCTGGTACTCCAACTCAAACACTGCCGTGGAATCATCAGTACTGGTGACTTCATTCGTCATCGAGTCAACCTCACTGTCCAGGGGGCAGGTATCATAGTCAATGGTGCGGGACCTGGTCCTGACAATGTAAAAATCCAGTGATAAGGGTTAATGGTCCCGGGACGAAATCAGATTATCTTTTAGCAGGTCCTCATATCGGTATTCATGTGATATGAGGTGTTTCTTCTTTATTTTCTCTGATTTCTGTGTGAGAAGAAGAGAGGGCAGTCCTCATATTCTTGTGTAGACATGTCCTCACATACATGTATGAATGTGAGGACCTGTTCTGTTTACACGAATCAAACATACATGTATGTATGTACATGAATTACACATAAATGTGAGGACTTGTCCTCGGGTTGTTACTGGTTGCTCGGTGCCCTGCAAATGCTGCCTTCCCTGCAGTCTGTTTGGCCAACCATTACAGGTACATGTAAGTACAAAGCATCACCTACAATATACATGTAGCTGTGCATGTGAATGCAGTGAACGCAAGTCATCAGTCACACTGTCTGTGAAGTGCCGGTCTATCTCCAGTTGAGTAACACAGAACTTGGGAGAAGCTGTGTGACAACCTGCATGTAGCTCTGTTCAGAAATAAGACACAGGCCATTCTGGGCAATGCGTGATCAGGGTCAAGGTTTCAATTACATGTACATGTATACATGTACTGGAGCACTGTAGTGTCTGCTGGCCATCTTTATTGGGCTACAAGTATTTTGGAAACCTGTTTTGGGGGATACATGTACAGATATGCAAATGATATGCAAATGTGCAGACACAAAGGAATTGTACAGCATGCTCAACCGACAATATGCAAACATTTAAAGAAACTATAGGTCCAAGTACGCTCAGGCTCTAACTAAACTTCCATGTAAAATAAAAGCTAAATGAGAAAAAAATACATGTACATGTACATGTAGGGTGATCGCACAAAGTTGATGTCATAGACCATTTGGTTTAACTTTGCAACTTGCCCAATGAATCAAGCAAGTTCGATCATGGACCAGTAGTTAATGTGTGGTTGGTTCGTGACGCACCTAGTGCATGTGCATCCAAGTTGAAACATGAACATTTCTAGTCAACCGTTACCAGGTCATTTAGGCTGGTGGGGAGAAGCAAGGGCCAAATAATAAAAAACTGTGAAAAGGATTGTTTATTACTGGCATACTGTTTTTCTGCCATTTTTCTTAGAACTGGTCCTCTCTGCACTATGCTACTGAACTGCTATGGCAACCAACGGCATGACCAACTCAGTTGGCTAGTCCTGAATTGGCATCTAGACTACCGTAGTTCAACCACCGTCGACTGGTGTGCGTTCGATCAAAGTTGGTCTAACCATGGTTAACTATGGTCCTTAATTGAACTTGCCCAACACTGACCAATGCAACATTCATTGGCCTCAGTTCTGTGACAAACTCTGGGCAGCATACATGTTCCGGTATCTGTGCAGTGAAAGGGCTCGTGCAACGAAAGGGGAAGATGGGTGTCAGATGAACTACAGATCAGCAATATTTTCTCGGTATTTGTACCTTAAGTGGTTACAAAAAGGACACTCTTGGCTTGATGATGCCCTTATCTGTGTACCTAAATTCTGATTTCATTTGGCTATCCAGAGATGCACAACGTATGCCTCAATAAACACGAGCAATCGAAATTGAGAATGTGCCACTTTCCTGTCTGATCACTAGCCCTAACTGCAATGACAAAAGGTACATTTCACCTTCGGAGTTTAATTTCAAAGAAGATAATGAAAGCACTATGCACAGAAACATGCCAAGAAGCTAGCCCTTTTTTCTGTAAGGGGCCCAAACTCAATACGGCCGTTTCACAAAAGTGCGCCACCAAGAGTTTGCAACGTGTTGGCCAATCACAATGCGCCAAATTTGTCGACTCAATGTGCGTTTCGAAAGGCTCGACAAATTTCGCGCGTTATGCTTGCAAACTCTTGGTGGCCCACTATTGTGAATCGCCCATATTATATCACCCCTATTCTATCCCACAATGCTCGGCCGTATGTCATCAGTACATACTGTCGGGCTATTTCATTCTCGACAGCTGCCAGGACCGGTACTTCTGAATGATGTCAACAGAGGGCGCTTCGACAACATCAACAACAAACAACAGAACAGCACCACACTTCACACTACATGTACATTCATGTTCCAAAAATAGAAGTCACTCACTCGCTGGCCTCTCTGGCGCTCAAAGTGTTGTCATGGAGATGGTTCAAATGGGCTAATTTATCGCCCTGCTGGTGATGATGCTTTTTGGCGCTACACACGCGTGGTACCGAGGCACGCGACAAACGCACACACAAGAAGGTCACCCGATGAAAAGGTCAAGATGGGTAAAGCCGTTATGTGAGCAGGGGAGGGGAGGGTTGGATAATTTGGAGGGGCAGAGAAGAGAAAAAACAGAGAGAGAATAGAGAATATTTACACAGGGTTAGCACAACACACTCATAACTGTAACTTCCTGAAAGATAAAAGCCACTGTTAGAAGGAACGGGAAAAAATCAAGTAGCTTTTTTTTTTAAGTTAAGTACATGTATTCCAAGATGCCTGAAGACAGAATCCTGCAATGAAATGCAAAAGTAAGTTTACACTGGATTTTGTTTTCTGCTGGAATTTTTTCGTAATTCAAATAAGCAATGTTTGCCGTGGGAGAGCTTTTGACAAACGTTAACAAGACTGAGCAACTGTGCATCACATCACAGCACGTCACATCACATCTTGCCTCATTGAGAGCATACTCTGGGCAACCACTACCACCATGGGCCAATTTCATTGAGCTGCTTACGCACAAAATTTGCTTAAGCGTGAAAAAACCTTGCTTGACAAATCAGGTTACCAGCCAAAACTCCATGTGATGTACCTGGTATGCTGTTTTGGAATGGTCTTTACTGGTCTTTTGATTAGCATGACAATCACATAGATTTTGAGCTGGTAACCTTTGTTTTTTAAGCAGGGCTTTTTGCGCTTAAGCAAATTCTGTGCTTAAGCAGCTCTATGAAATTGGCCCTACAGCATTGTGACCGGTCAGCATCTTTCCAGATCTTGCTGACCGAGTGAACATGAACTTGTACATGTAGGTCTCATCAAGGGCACGTATCTTTCTTGGGGTTCAAGTCAATGCATGGTTGGCAAGCTTTGTGGGTGAAGAGCCATGAACCGGTAATGGGCCCGACCAGTTAAAGTCCCATCCAAGCAAGCCTGTGGAATTTTTGTCTCACCAGCTCTCCGACAGCAAGGCAGGGCAGCAGCAAATCATCGAATTCAAAAAGAAAAATGGGCGGAGTCTAATATGGTTACAAAAACAAACACCTCAGTAGACGAATCCTTCTCACCTGATTGGTGAACTACCACTCGTTGTAAATTGTCAGAATATAACGTTACTAACTTGCATGGTCTGTAAGCAGTTGTGAGTGTATCAAAAAAGGCAATGAAGGTGATGCGACCAAGCAAAATGAGTCGTTTGTTGGCCCAGGCCAATTTATCGGATTTCATTGCTTTGAAAGGTGAAAATGTCAACTTTGTTTCTGTGAACATCTCAACCTTTAAACAAGCTTTCAGGTTCTTCACGACTGTCCCAGTAAGAGTAAAAACCTCGACAAATTATTATTATCATTATCGTTATTATTATTATTTATTTCCGGTAATGACACCAAAGATTCCTCAAAAGTGGCCTAGGTGTTGTACATGTAAGTGTAGCTCACAAGCCTGAAGAAAACTGTTGAGAGGAGACTACAAGAACCAGTTACAGTTTTAGAGGTTACAGGAAAACCCCAGAGGAATGTTTTGGTTAAAACCCACGGAATCAGGTAGGGACTAATAACCCAATCCACATGTGGACTGAGTCAGGATTTGAACCCGGACCGCGGAGGTGGAAGGCGAGGAAAGAACCACCACGCCAACTTCACTCGCCAAGAAAGAAAGCAAGACTTTGCTTCCAGCCAGTTGGGTGCACCTACGTACATGTAGCCAATGTACCAATATTCTTTGACGTCCTCTTTATAGATGGAGTGCCAGTCCAGGCAGGTTGCTCTCCAGCATACCGGAACATGTATAAATCTACACAAAGTCCAACTTACCAGAGGCTGGAATGGAGGACCTGAAAATGGACGATTTCTGTGCATGTGGGCACTATACATGTACCAAGCTGGGGGCATGCAGTCTCCATTCAATGGCTAATAGAAGCATCCATTTGTATACCTGTACATCAGGTATAAAAACCACCCTTTCTGCACCAAACATGAAGTTGGAATGACTCGGCAAATGTGCGAGATGTATGTAAGCTGTGCACATTTCTTGGACAGGAAGAACATGTACATGTACGGTACTACTGTACCCCGTGCATGTCATCCGGGGGGTCGGGGGGACTGAAACTGTACAATTATCCTTCCAAGGCAAACTCAAACCCTGCAGCGTCTTAATTGTGACTTAGGGGGCTTCGATGGACCTTTACCTTTAATTATGTTCACTGCGTGGGGTATACACATACATTCTGGTCAAGTACACGGACAGTACCGGTACAGCTGAAGTGACATCCAGCGACCAATCGTGGGATTCCGTCATAATCCAAGGCAAGGCAGCACATTAACTTCGAAGGCGAAAATGGCGAATGAGCCACTGCTGCAGTATCCATGCACAACGGCAAGCCTCTCTTAATAAATAACTCCCATACAACCTTATACAGCATATTACATGTGCATGGTTTTTTTTTTTGTATTTCTAAGGAGGGGTGGAAATTCTGTGACAGTTTATTCAATTCATTTTATGCATTTTGGGGTAAAGGTCCATCCAGTTCCAATCTTTCCCATACATGTACATGTATTTGCTCAAAATCTTCACATACAAGTACATGTACATGTATCATGTTAAACCGCCTTGCCAGAAGCTTACAACTGAAAGTTAATATGGTGAACTTGAATGGGAAATTTTCTGAAAAGGATTTGCATTTACATTCACACTCATGTGTCACAAGACGTGAAAATAAATTGCCACTTGGGTGAAAAGAATGAGAATGTTTTCTTGCTTGTGGGAAAATCTGTGAAAATCTTTTCCCTCTTGTGGGAAAATCTGTGAAAATCTTTTCCCTCTTGTGGGAAAATCTGTGAAAATCTTTTCCCTCTTGTGGGAAAATCTGTGAAAATCTTTTCCCTCTTGTGGGAAAATCTGTGAAAATCTTTTCCCTCTTGTGGGAAAATCTGTGAAAATCTTTTCCCACTCATGAAATCTTGGCATGGTGGAAAGAGGTTTTCATGTTTTGTCAAATGAAAAAAATGGATTCCCTCGAAAGAAGAAAATGTGAAGAGAACTTCCGCTTCAGAGGCATGACAGGTTAACTACACATGTACATGTATGGTACCGGTGCATACATGTACATGTATCAACTGCAATGTAAATTATGAGCATTTGCATGTTTGAATATGCATGCATACATGTACATTGTACTGTATGCACAGCACCAATACATATGAATACATGTACATGTAATGTGCACAATAACCATGGAATGTCTTGTGACGTGGGAAATATTTTATGGTCAGGTGGAAAAATGGATGACGGGGTGGGGGTTCTACTGATAGCAACTACCAGTCGCAATGTGTTGTGTCCCTAGGCAAGGCGTTTTGCCCCTAGTGACTCTAAGCATCAAGGCAGTACTAGTACAGTTGTACGTATGCTACCGGTAGCAACATGTGCAGAGTACTTTATCCCTAACTCCCTAGGGTGTGTGCAAAATCATATTAAAGTTGGAGGATTCAGGGCTGTTAGGGTTAAAATGCGATAAGAGGAACCGGGATGGTTGTGCTTAGTGTACACGTACTTGTATTGAGGGACACGAGTTCAAGTCCACTGGGCCCTGAGTGGCGCACCAAGAGAGGGCGTGATTTTTCTAGCAACGGGAGCCTCTAGGGGCTCCTTAAGTGGGAACTGCTCTTAGCTAGTTTGAGGACTACGAGACGCACGCAAGCAGCTACCAATAAAAATGAACACTCCCCACCAGCATGGGTCTTGTCAACCAATAAGCTGGTGCTTCTATCTGCTCAAGGTGGATACTGGTAGCTACTGGTAGCCTAATGATCTGTTCTTAGGCAAGGCAGTTTACCTCCACTTCTCTCTGTATTGTGTACCAGTTAATCAAACATGATCTTTTGTCAGGCGGAATCCGTGATATGGGGAAGCATGGCTTGGTGGTAAACATTTATTTGAATAGAGTCAGTAGGTTAAATTAAATAGCTGACCATGCACAATAGGTTCATTTATACAGGTACATGTATGTCCCTAAGCAAGCCACTTTACTCAACATTATCTGCTTCTCTTGATCCATCAAGTTTCCTGTAGCACGACTATCGCTATACAGCGTGCAGGAATTTCACAGGAGTATCCTGAAATGGACTGATGTCCCATCCAAACGTGGCACTTTTATGCCAGGGAAATTGGAGATTTGTAAGAACAAACCCTGTAGGTGTAGATTGGCTCAGGACACTCAAAGCAATGTTACAAGGTTCACGACCGTTTTCTCCACTTAACAGAGTACTATAGGCTTGAAATAGTCTTAATGTTGACTCTCACTATAAAGAACACTCTTATAACAAATTCCTTTCATAAAGAACAAATTCTGAGAAGCCCCAGCTCTGGTTACTCCTGTACAATTGGTCAAAGAAAAGATTGGACATCCTAATCACAATCCTAACACCATCCCTTGGCCTCCGTTCAAGCCGTCGTTACCTGGCATAGCTGATCTGCTTCTCCACCCCTTTCTTCTTCTCCTGCTCGCTCTCGATAGGGATCTCGTCAGGGAACTCGTAGTTGGGGCAGCGCGACTCGTCGTAACGGCTGTTGCGGAAGACCTTCTTGGCCAGCTCAGCATAAGTCTCGTCCATGGTGGTGGGCGTGTGCTTTGGGAAGGGCTTGATGTGACGCGTCGGGGAGAACGGGGCGATCTTGGTCGGGCTCTTGTCTATCAGACAAATAAAAAAGAAAGTAAATTTTTCTTGTTCTTTAATTTAACATATAAACCGTAATAGTTTATTCTTTTCCAAGGAGCCTTTCCATGAGGGTAACGTTTCATGTTTTAGGCGAAGATCCGAATTGGGTCAACTCCCTCCCCCCTGGATTTTGTCTGCAGGGGGTCTTCGTACCATACTGGATAGTTTAAGGCAGAGAAAATTGTGACATTTGCAAAGGCCATGTTCAAAGTGGTGTCATTTTCCAGATGATGGCCACGAAGCCTTCAGTCTGGTTTTGAAATGGTACGTCACATCCCACATATACATGGTACCAGTACTGTGTATGAATCTATTGTACAATGTATGCCACATTTTATACATATAAATATCCATGTACATGTACTGTATGTGTACGTACATGTACATGTACATGTAGAGTACGTCTTACCACTGTCCAGTTCCCCAAATCAATCACTGTCAGCAGCTTCATGTACGAGTAAGTGTAACAGTGAAAATAATGCTGAAAAGTTCAAGTCTTAAGTCATGTACATGTACGGTACATTTACTAGTACAGTACTGAAGCCACAAAAACACTGTACATGTGTACATGTATTTCCTGAAGACACAAATTAAACTGCTACAACAAGGACATCATATCCAATAGGTACCATGCAACATTTGCACGCCCGGCGTAAGATTAAGACTATCAGTACTTGTACAGTGCGTGCAGTTTTCGTCGCGATGATTGCACAATGTGTTTTGCAAGGATGACATAAGGGGACCAGAGGTTGCCCATTCATCCCATTTATCTTTATCTAGGGGGGGGGGAACTTTGTCACTGAATTTTTCTATTGAGCACTGAGACCCTGGTGTTGACATTACGGATTAGGGCAAATAATTTAAGGAATTAAAAACAGGGCAGTCAGCCAGTGTCAACAGTACTATGTCAAACCATGGTTAAACCACTGTGAACTGTGTGATACATGAATGTGCATGTATATGTACAAAGGCGCACTATACTTTCGTACCACGTACATGTATTATGCTGGTTCCCCACATGCTCAAACAGTTCAGGGGTCGCCAAACCTTACATACATGTACAGGTACAGTAGGCCTTTCCATTTTGTTATAAAATTTTTCACTTCTTCTTCATCAGTTATTGACTTTTGAGCTGACAACCAAAATGGCAAAATAATTTGACACAATGTACATGTATACTCACATGTACATGTACATGTACATGTACATGCAAACGGTTAAATGGTCCGGGTGGTGGAGTTGTTTTCTTGTCCTCCAGTAATGATAGAGCGGCTTTACAGGTAGTGGTACAGTACATGTACATACATGTATGCATACATGTTCAGTACAAGCCGGGTTTGCTGAGATATGGAAAATTACCATGTATGTGAAATGTACATGTACAGGTACAATGTACATGTATCCTGCTAACTATTTCTTACTAAAGGTCTGGAATAAGCGCTGCCGTGGGAATGTAGGCCTACACATGTATGCACCTTATTGCTCAGAAGGTTACCATTCCCTGTCGGCACAAAAGCAGTCCTAAGGATGATTCACTTGCTCAGAATTTGATTAACGACTGGCATTTCATTGAGTTTGGCCCCGATCCAGCATAATAAAAGATACACGTACGGTACGTGAAGTTTATAATAAGGTCCACATGTTAAGAACTATATTTTGTGTATGTGCATACCGCACGTATACTGAATGAACAAATACATGTACATGTATCCATGCTAGGTACAATACATGCATGTACATATACATGTACAATGCACTCAGAAATTGAAAGCAGACCAAACTTAAAACAAAATGCTGTCAATGTATGTGATCCATGAAGTTTTATAGTACTAGAGGTGCACATCACAACTTGGAGACTGCCCCTACTGGTAAATTTGGAGAAGTCCCTTTATTTGAAGACAAAATCAGTTCCCTGAAAGACAGAATATTGCCTTAAAATGAGAAACGTTTTATCCCGAATGGGCTGGGGTCAAAATAATCCGCTTGCTGTTATCAATTTTTTTTCTCCCCTATTTTCCCTTCATAATGTATTTGAGTTGTTTTTTATGAACTCTGCACCATGTCGGGCCATTAACTATTATTGTAAAGGACTGATATTCAGAAAAATCAGTCTCATATAATCTTTTTCCAACCCTTTCTGTCCAACAGCAGCCTTGGGTGTTTTTTCCGCTGTATCCAATCAATGGCAATGCTAAGGATCCCCAGGACAATGCCAGGATCTCCACAAGCCCACTTGAAAAACAATAAAAGAGGACAATCTCTCTTTTGGGAGGTTCAGTCTCCAATAAAGGGACTTCTCCAAATTTAGGGACAGTCTCCAGGTGAGATGCGATCTGCACCTCAGCTGTTGTACAACGTATGTTCATTCTGTTCAGTACATGTACCGGTACAGTACAGTGTAGTGTGCATAAAAACTAACAATGCTGGTACATGCACATGTACAGGTCCATGTGCTTACACGTATGAGTACATACTGTACATGTACATGTATATGTATACATGTACAGTATGTACATGTACAGTGTACCGGTATATATACGTGTATGGGTATACATACACAAAAATATTGTGCCGGTATATAAATGTGTACACAAAAATATTGTACCGGTATATATGTGTACACAAAAATATTGCACTGGTGTATATATACATGTACATGTATATGTGTACACAAAAATATTGTACCGGTGTACCGGATACATGTATGTGTACACAAAAATATTCTACACAAAAATATTGTACCAGTATATATGTGTACACAAAAATATTGTACCGGTACATATGTGTACACAAAAATATTGTACCGGTATACATATGTGTACACAAAAATATTGTACTGTGTACATGTACAGCACTTACATGTACCTAATACTACTTAATGTACAGCACTGCATATCAATCACATACGATTACATCGTACATGTACATACATTATGAACCCGGTACATTGTACGGTACACGTGTGACTGTGACATAATGCAGAGTGGACTGAACTGCAATATGACTAGTCAAGGCTGGAACGGTGATAATTGCAATCCCTACATTTGACAGGACTAGCTACCACTACCCTATGCATGAACCAGTAATCTCATGGTACATGTACATATGCACACGTGCCGGTACCTGTGCATTGATACACACTTACCAGTCGTCAAGTCTGTGGCATGTCGTATCATGCACAACATACAGGTACATGTAAAGTACATGTAGCAGGCATGACTATGTACATGTACATTGTAGGGGTAGTATACATGGAACTCATTTGATGGATCAATGACACTGGATTTGTACAAAATAAACGCATACGTACAGCACTGCACAGTACCAACCAACAGTTCTTTCTGAGTGCATATGTGTACATGTATGTTCTTCAGTACAGCAGTCCAAACCTTGATCAGATGCAGTTAACTTCCTCTGGCACTCCTCTGCAAAACTGTGTTGACGGGTTTAATCCTCATTCCATCTGCATATGCTACATATGTAATGCCCTTCCTGGTACCAGACAATAGCACCATACATGTACGTTAACCCCTGTTATATACATGTACTGAGTACCGGGTACCTGTACATTTGTTCAAGGTTTCAGACTTATCAAGAGAATAAATTTACATATCCGTACTGTACTTGTCGGCAGTGGTAGTAGGGTTAGGTACATGTGTGCCTCAACATTCACAGGACAGTTCCCAGATGCTCTCGTCCCAACTACAGTACTGTACATATGTACATGTACTGGTACATGTGGTCTGTCTGTGGGTGGTAGGTGAGAATAGGTCACTGTACCAGTAGGTCCATGGCCTCAGCAATGAAGGGATGGCCTGCCTGTTTTTTATAGATGACCTCGACCTCAACAATGGCACCTGCATATAACACAGATTGTTTATGGTGGCCCTGAAGAGACATCCAGACAATCTACTGACCCCAAGTGATCCTTTTGAATACATTGGAAGTTCCCTTCACATAAAAAAGGCCATAGATTTTCATACACAGTGTACCGGTAAATGTACATAAAATCTGAAACAAAAATAACATGTACATTAAAAGTACATAAAAGTACACATGCCTTCAATATTACAACACCCGACCCTAGTGAGGTGTAGACCCACACACGTCACTGAGTTATCAAGTGATTGTCCGATGCACTGTGTTACAATTTCTGTTGACAACTATCAACCCTCACCTTCCCCGACCACACAGAATTAAACAGTAGTAAAGTGTTTAATTCTGTGGGGATAGGTCTCGTAGGCCCATAACAGCTGGCTTTTTGCATTGGGTTTGGCATACCTCAGAAAAACAAAGTTCAACAGCCTCTGTGCACAAAGTTCCATCTGGGTGTTTAACTTTGTGTGAATGGGGAAGGTTAGGGCCAGCAAACCTTGGGGGGTTAGGGTTAAACAGCAATCCACTTCGTGATAAATGAGGCTTCCTTTTAGAAGGTATGCAATTAAGAATGGAAAAAAAAATCTTTTCAAACCAATTGTAACTGTCTCAGTCTTCAGCCAAAGTGTGTTTGAGAAGGACGTTACGAGTGGACGACGGGAATTGTAAATTTAAAACTGAAACAATAAATGGGTCATTCCCGGCAGAATTCTACAAATACAGAGTACTGGGACATGCAGGCGTACACCACCTCCCGTGTAACCCAGTGCAGATTTGTCTGGAGAAATTCATTAAAAATCCTTGAAGTAGGCCTACAGTGTACCAAAGAAAGGAAAATAAAATTTCAGCTTAATTAAATTAAGGCCACAAAAAAAATACATGTATATAGCTTGTCTCTGGTCAGACTGACATATTGGAATTGCCGAGGCGACTCGGCTTTTTTTCTCCTCCAGGGTTGGATTGTACAGACAATTTGCAGACACATGCTGTTGTGTCATGGAACCAGACCACCTGTATTATGATTATAAGCGGACAACAAACAAATTCGTATCCACAGTCTGATATCACTGTTTTCCCTACATGTGCATGTAAAGTACCCATGCTTTTTGGTACATGTACAGTACAGCATCTTTAAAGTCAAATTTGAGTTAGGACATCACCATGGAGGGTGTTTAAATTGACTCGTTATAATCCTTTGCCTACTGTACGTAACCTGGAATCTTAATTCTTACTGAAGTCTTTAAGCATGTATTTTCATACAGTACATGTATTTTTTAAATTTTCTACTTTGTAAAAAGGTCTGTAAATATATACAGTACATGTATATGTACCGGTAAATGTACATGTGTACCAGTGCAAAGAGGGAATTTGGACAAAAAAAATAAAATCTAAATCAAAAGGACTCTTGACACATTCCTACTGAGATTTCAAAACCAAAAATATTATCAGCACACATGTACTAGCACATAACCTGTTCATGCTCACTGGAAATAACCAGTTTTTACATAAATGAACATTTACACAAGTACATGTACATGTACCTACCAATGCAAGAGGTCCCTTAAAATCTGTGCAAAGCTCAGTGAATGGCACGACAACAATACCGCTACTTTATAAGTGCTGTACGGTACTTCCTGGAGAGAAGTTTGGACTTCAATGTTGTCCACAGGTACATGTAAGCAAATAGTATATGAGGAAACTACATGTACATGTATGTACACTGTATGTCGGCAGGATTAAATCCAGGAAACGAGTTGCAACAAGCATGGTGCTGATTGCACAATGCACAGCCAAAAACAACCAGCAGACACGGTGCCCAGTCTGCCGTTTCCTGCCTCTGTGATAACACACCGTGCAATATGTCAGGCAATGCTCAAAATACACTGACAATGGCACTTGAGTGTGTTGACCCGGAGGGGAATGGTTGACCTTCTCGCTTTACAAATATCCAGGGTCCTGGAACTTGCAATGTCAACAATCTCCTGATCCCTGTGGTTGTGGGCAACTCTTCCCAACTGATGAATGAATGAATCGCTAGAGGGCAGTCTAGCCAACAACCAAACTGAACAGCTTCATGCTATAAATTTAGTTCTTCAATTTAAAACTGACTGGGGTCGACGCACGTCAAATTGAAGCTTATTAGATGTATTTTACCATCTCCTCATTTCTGTGTCATATTTGGCGGTGCAATCTCTGGTACATGTATGCGAAGGCTACAAAGTCGGCCTTCATTTTGTGACATTTAAACTAATAAAACTATGAACCTGTTCTTCCAAATAAGGCGACAAAAAATTATAATACCGTACTTCCACCGAATTGCAAAATCATGAAAATAGAGCTCTTTTCTCAAGGTTCAAATTCCTACAACTTTGTACATGAGATTGCACTCCGCTTCATTTTTTACCCTTTTTTCAGCAAATCCTTAAACAACTTCCTTGGGGGAGGGGGTCTTTTGCATGCTTACATGTACATACGGTACACATACATGTATATACAGTGTACATGCATCTAAAACAAGCTTATAGATTGTAACCTACGCATGTACAATGAATGTGCACACTAGTGCAGTTTTACCAGTGTACAGGTACATGTACGTTTGGCACACTATAACATGTCGTTCCGTTGCTTTGGACCTTTCACGTTCCCACGGCAGGAGATTTAAAAGGCCACACCGAAAATGCTGGCAAAATTTGGAGTGCCGAAGGTTTAGGGAATTGCCAAGTTGCCTTGTGTAAAAAAGCAAAAAATTGAAATGTGCCGGTGACTTGTGTAAGTTTTATGAGCCAACCCACGACCTCCTGCTTACTGGCGCGGACGTCTTATCAACCACTCGACCCCTGAGCTTGCCAGGGTCGGCTGACTGGTCTGAGTCAGATGTACATGTAGCAGCAGGTACATGTACTGCAAACTATTTCAAGATATGGCATGTTCTTCATAAACTGGACCAAAATGCAACTCCAGATGTCATTTTTCAAAACTTCGAAAAGAGTGACTTTGATCAAGTAAAATACAAATTAGCACCTTCAGATTTATAAAAATGATTATGTGGGGATAATTAGGCATAATACATGTATGTACTTATGGTGGACATTTGGTTGGCTACCAGTGCAAATCAAATGGAGTTGAATTCATTTAAAGTTTTACGTTGAAGTGTTTACACCAGAGGACTTGATTTCAAACCTTCTCTCAACAAGAAGGAGAATTCAGTATATTTTTCGACTGATGTACCGGGTATTTTAAAGCACCTGAGAAATAATTTTTAAAAAATATAAGCCACGAAAAAAGAGCACAAAATTGACAGAAAATGATCGGAAAAGTTTGGCTCTCTTCATTCTCTTACCGTTTATAACCACTCCCGCTATACTGACATATTTGCTAGGTCTGGTATCTTTCGACCACCAAAAATTATATTTAAGTTTGGATGCATCCAAAATTTAAATTGAGTACAATATGTTCGTTGCGAACGTCATATTTGACAGAATTTTGATGACGTTCGAGAATGCCAAAAATGCTGTCACATGTAGTGCTAAAAAATTCCATGCACGCTTTTCATTTTGCCAGTTATTTTGGAGATAACTCCGCTGATAATGAAATTAAAATTAACAACTCTGAGCATAATTAGATTTTCATCATGAATCATATTTTATGCCTCGAATGTCATTTTTTGCGAACGTCATTCAGAATGACAGATTTTCTTTTGAGAAAAATTATTCCGAAGAGAAAAATTGTGGAGCGTTGCCATTTCGTGGAGAGGCTCACAATCTGGGGCGCACTATCTGGGTTGATGTCAAAGGTCAAACAGGCCACGATGCAGCGAAATGTTTCTCTAACGTCACGGCGAGAGATTGATGGAAGCCGCAAAATCGCCACGATCGGTATTTTGGACTGCAGTTTTTGGGAACATACTTGAAGGAAATGTGATCGGTCCAGTCGTAAAAGGATGATGGTTTGGCGGTGCTTTTGTGCACTCTTTTTTAAAGCTTGTGTTGTACATTGATATATGGATTTTACTCGCTTTTTTGCGAGCGATTTTTTGACACTAATTACAGAATCGAATGACATTCGCAACTGCTGACTTCGGGACCCGATTAATTGTGAAAGGTACTTTTTAATTTCGTGATTATGGTTTTGATATGTGTAAATGTTATCACCTTTCACCACATACACATATGTTTAAAATAACCTCAGGGATTATCGCTCCTCAGTAAATTCTATTGGCTCGGATTTTAACAGGGAGTTCATGTCCCTCAAAATTGCTAACGTTCGAGACTTTAATTAATTAACTCCAACGAAGTTGAAAGGTTGACACGGTCATAATTGTTCCAGATATCAGCCATGACTTCCCTCATTACATCAAACATTGGAAATTGATTCACTGCTGCTCACTTCAGGAAAAATGAACCCCCAAAGTTGAACATTATCTGATGGTCCATATTTTGAGGAACCTGCCATATACTTTGTTTTTGAGGTTATAAATGTATGTTGCTTTTAAATAGTTAATACAGGTACAATGTAGATACATGTAACTGTGCGGAAAAATATGTGCCGTTCGTATGTGGAATTTTTTCCCAGCTGATGCACAAGGAATAAGTCTGTGTCACACAGGGAAAACTCTGAAACAAGAGTTTGATAGTTGAATAGAAAGTACAAGTACATGTAAAGCCTGGTTTCCATATAGTCATAATGAACCCTGACGGTATGCAAGACAGCAAGATGCAGACAGTTGTGGAAGAGACGCTGCATGACGCCAATCCACCCAAAAAATTTAACAATATGGGGTCCGAAACTCTGAAAGTTTTTTGTCCCAAATGCTTTTTTTAGGTGATAGCGTCGTCTCTTGAAGCGAAACTGATACACCAGTTTGATGCAATTTGTTAATGGTCAGCTACATGTGTTTAGTTGACGATTGAGGCTGCATATTGTTAGTAATAAGGAGAATAGGGACAAAATGAGTGGTACTATGTGTACATTTAAGGGAGAGGAACATCGTTGTACTCCCGTCTTGCCAGCATGCGTGTTTGTATACATGCCTACTCAGTGACTCGGCGCAGACAGTCCGCAAAGTTGAACTGGGCTCAACTTTGCCGATTGGTCTGGGGCTGGTTTGCGTATCTCTGGAATACTGGCGATACTTCCGTTTGACATGTTTTCATTTTGTCTGCGCTGCAGTTTGCGTCTTGACTGCACTGCTCTCTGCATTTCTTACATTGATATGGAAACCAGGCTTTAGTTGGACAAGTCTCTCTGAGATGACTCACCTGGGCTGTTGCTTTGCAGGTTGGAGTTGTCTCTGGAGGCACTCTTCATGTCCAAGACCAATGGCTCAAAGTCCCTCGCGGTGCCGGCGGGGGCAAGGCTATCATCGGCCGTGGTTTCAGGAGGGGTCGATGCTTCGGCCATGCTGGCGTCTTCAAACCTGCTTGAATGAGATAAAAATAAAGATATTGTGCCTTTCCTTTTTCTCAAAGCTCCATCTCTTTATGTGTTTTGTGGGTCATTCCATGAGGCTTAGGCACAATTTGTGACGGTGTCCTTGTTACACGAGTAACTTTTAACCACCTGTCATGACCTGTAGAGTACGTCATTTACTCTGTAAAAATAACAAGCACACCTCTGTATTCAGCCTTGCAAGATGTATAACAATGTCAATTTGGAATCCGCATGCAGGGAAATAACTGCTCATTTTTATGGAACCCACGTAACAATGGACACCATCACAAATTGTGCCCCAACCTCATACTATTCATAGTATTTTAATCTATTTGTTAACTTTTAAATGTCAGCAGGCTTCAAGGAGCATTTTTTTAATAGACCAATATCAATAATACTAAACGTACTTACGTATGTGTAAGTTCAATGTTGAAAAAAATTATAAAATCCATTGTCATTTTACAAGACAATGAAGCAAATTTTATCGGTCCTCTGTCATGTCTGTATTCACCAAACTTGCAATTAAAACAGTACAGCATGAGGATCCCAAGTTGTGGAACTCACTAGATCTGTCATTAAAACATATAACCAATCCATCATTGTTCAAACATAAATACAAGATGTGTTTACTGAATGATTATATGGAAATTGAGTAATTCTCACGGGTCATTTCTCCCACAGCTTTTGTCAACATTGAAAGGAGAGGAAGATACAGAAAAACAATGAAAAATCCCAAGCCCTCCAGAATTCATCCTGAATGCCAGAAAGGATGAAAGATTACACAGTAAAACTAAGATACATGTATAAATAGTGTATTTTGAGACTGTCCAGGTTTTCTTTGATGTTAAGGCCGATGGCGATGCAAAGCCAAAGGCGGGCGCGACGCACATTACGAGAACCGCATCAAATGGCCAGGAGCCTGAGCGACTCCTGCAAGAACATAAAGTACATTCCCAAGCTTGATGATCCAACAACTGACCTGAAATTGTCAACAACTTCAGAAATATTTAAGTGATTTCTTTCACAGAATTAGTGTCGTCTTCGGGAGGTCTCACTCCACACTACAGCAAAACTTCGCAGCGTTGTAACAGAAACCATGCTTTGAACATGCTTTTGTGTGTCTAAATCTTGATTTTGTAAAATGTTAAGTGGCAAATGTGCGAAGTGGTACCGTAATTGGGCGAAGTGATCAACAGCGAGTGGTCCTGACACTACGCCTTTGGTGTTTGGCTGAGGGTTCAGCGAGTACTGTTCATGTGTACCTCGGACAGTGCATGTTTCGTTCTCAAAATATGACTGAAATGCTCTACATATACACAGCCACATGCTTTGACACTGCAAGGAACATTACTTAAGGGAAAATAGCGCCCTCTGTATCCCCTTCCCCGGGAGCTTGACAAATTCCACTGCATTGTAAATGGGCTTCATCATTCGATTGACACGTAGCTATTGAATTTTTAGGGGATGTGTGCCTGTGGTGGTGTATGCAATAAGGCCCAGGCCTACTCCATGGTGCTGTTGAGACAATGGAACAATTATTTTCTGACATTTCTCTAGCCCCACTAGTGTAGCACGGACTCTCCCTCCCATCCATCCTTAGCCACACATCCGTATACGCAATTTCGTGTCGGCGTACTGAAATTTTCGGTGCACCCACTCATCATCATGGGTGCAATTTCTCTTGCACACAGGGATGATCCTGAGCCTCTCCACTTTCTTAGTACCATTCATTGAATGATTTCACTCATGTTGTTCTGGTATTTTCCAGTCTTTTTGCCTTGATCCATTCAATCTCACGGGCTCGCTCTCACAGTCACCATCTTTAAAATAAGGTTGTTGAACATCATGTCACTTGACCCCTCATCGTCTCAATGGCTCTTCCATGTCAAGACATCTAAACTGCTGCCAAAGTTTTGGAAGAGCCCATTGGTACATGTAGTATCTTATCGCTCAGTCCGTTTATTACATATGTCTTGACACGGAACAGCTATCGAACTCTTTCCCAATTTAACCTTATGCTACAAAATATTCCTCCCATAAACGGTATAACCACGGAAGAATTAAAGCTACATGTACACGTTGGAGAAAGACAAAAACGAAACGTTCTCCAGGTATATGGCCTAATGCTGGGTCATTATTATTTTATTGGTAGGCCAAGCTACCCGGCCCAGGCCTAGTAGTAGTACTACGCCACCCACCATCACCATCATGACCCAGGCGCCTAAAGTTACCCGATTCTCATACGGCGAGAGAAAGCAAGTCAGGAAAGAAAATCATTCAGGACAAATCAAACCATATCACACAAGAGAATTTCATCAGAACAGAGATATTAGATCAGGAAAATAATAACAAAAGAACCTTACCGGTACCGCGAATAGTTACTTTTCAGACAGCGAACACAATGCCGATTTTGATCACCACCGACAACAATAAACAGTGTAAGTCATGTCTGGCGCCGCCGTCGGCGCGCGGTGGCGCGAAATAATTATAGCGCCACCAAGCAATGTCCTTGCAGTAGGTACGTTCTGGGGGGTGAATGTCTCTGTCCAATCAGGTTATGTCTGGCAACCTTTTCAACCAATCAAATTTTCCAAATCTCTGTTTTAGTCCCCCCCCCCCCCGTTTCACTTGTACCCCTCCCCACTTCCCGCTGATGCTGGCAGGATTGTGAGGGCTAATCTCTTTCACGGCTTGATAACTTGGGACCTTCCCCCTTTCAACTTGAAAGGGGGGAAGGTTCCAAATTTTATTTGGCGTTTATAGTATAGCAACAAAATCTTTCATAATAAAGACGGAGTGTATCTTTTTATACACGAGCACTTGCGATGTCAGAGATGTCTACGGACAGTAATACAGACACTTTGCCCTCATTTTTCGAGGAACCCCCCCCCCCGAAACATAGGCTTCAAGAAGCAAACTGGAAGTGAAAAGGCAGTCACGGTGGCTTCGCTGTTAGTTCTATTGAACGAGGGCCTGCGCGCCGTCCAGGGCCGGACAGGGTCGATGCTTAGTAAAAACATGGAGGTAGAATGGTAAAAAGAAACGTGCTGCAAAGCATTCCGCCATTAAGTCGGCTTTTTTTTCACAAGGAAACGTCCTGTTCTAGCCCATGCAGGCCGGCGCTACAGCCTACCTCAAAATTCATGATCCCGGGCCCCGGCCTTAAGCAAGGTATATACTTTACACCGCTCCTCAAACGGAAGCTTGATAGTGATATTAAATCATGGAACATTTTACGACCCCCCATCGTATATGTGTATTCAGAAAAATGAATAATTATAATAACTTTATACCGGTTCCCCTTGAAAATGCTCATTCAGATGGCTAAATAGTTTTGTCCATGACTTAAAGAAACCTTGTAAAATTTGCTTGATTGCTTCACAGTAGGGCTACAGCCGGTGGCCAGTTCCACCTCAAGCACTGTTCGAGAAAAACGAAGACAATGAAGTTATCAATTTTATCGTTTTAGCCTGCTATTTCGAAAATTCCCACACAGGAAGCCAGTAGCCCTGTGAAAATGAATCCATACTTTGTATTGTGCATTATTGTTTCGCCTTTTTAGTTTTCAAAAGCGCAGTTGTGATTGTCAACAAAATTATCTACGCCCTTTACTTCCTTGTATCGAAAAAAAAACTGCTATAGAACTTTGAAGCCTAGATCGAGTCCGAATAGCTTGTCTACGACTGGAGGTCACATACAAATGTAAAGAGAAATGCAGAGTCAAGTCATTATAGGTTGCGGCTTCGTCCAGCATTATAGTACATTCACCCACCGTTTGAGGGTATAACTGCAAAAACTAAACTCCGCAATTCATAAATCACAATCTTATTCACCATATCTTCGTACGAAAGCAGTATGCTTTTAGCCAACATGAATAATAAGTGTACAATTGGTTTTTAAAATGTTGTCCTCATTGCGATATCCCCCAGCTCTTACGTTTTGCTACTGATCCACCCCTGTAATACAATGGACGTGTCTCTTTTTACCAGACAAGGCGCGCCGGCGCGACTGATGATAATGTGCACGTTGTATATTTGCATTTTGTCGACCTGCATGATAATTCCTCGGGTGCTACATCTTGTACGTGTAGCCGCGCGTGACAGGTGGATGTCAGATTTTCTCGATCTTCCAAAAAAGCTGCATTTCTTCGGAATTCTGCCTTGTTCCTCCATGTCTCTCGTATGTTTGCTGAAGGACCACTGCGCCACTGAGTGGTTTGGCCGATCGAAGCAATTTCTGCCTCCAGGTACAATTCCTTGCTCCTTGGTGTAATCATGAAATTAGGCCTTTACATTAGCAGGGGCAACATACATGTAGTTCTGATTACTTTCGGTATCTCACATAGAAAGATAATTACCATGATTGCCATGATCACATCATGGAGGAAGGAACATAGCAATCCTCTCACTTGTTCACTATATATGGCTATAGCAAGACAAATCAGGAAATGGTAAAGGGATTGTAAAATAATTTGGACCTGAATCAAAATTTATGAGTGTTATGAGTGAACCGATTTAAACTCTGGTTATGCTCGTATGGCCCTGAACAGAGTGCCAATTAATTTGAAGTCTCACTTTAATTACAACAGGTGACTTCTTTTCACTTCATTTTGTCTTTGAGAATAGAGCTATGTGATTTCAGGCTGTGTCCGAAACGGGTTTCCAGAGCTACGGCTGAGGTCTATTGTCTGCACGTCTCCACGCATTTCAAATGGAGCAAAGACCTAGACCTAGCTCTAGACAAGAGATTCAGATGCAGCCTCAGTTTGAAACCCGTTGTTAGACTAGTGCATTCCATAAATAATTATGAAAGGTTTGAATTTGGCTGGAAAATGTTGAATAATACGTCTAGGCCACCATTAAGTTTTGAAACAAACAGTTTTGTCTGAAATAGTTTGGTAACGCTTTCCTGTCTGAAAGATCCATTGCCATGTCTAATATGCGAAGAACTTCAGTATACAGCTGAACACATATGTTGGGGAAGAGTACCCTATACGGACACCAGTAATCATTCCCTACAGTGACCTATTAGCTGTCAAAAAGCAAAAACATTCCCAGAAACGTTCAAGTTAGGAGGTAAAAAACTAAGTCATTTACTTAGAAAACACTTAGAATTTTTCAGACCAGTCTCATGGTGTATATGCACAGGGTACGTGTCAATTAAGTGGCATCCGTATATGGAACTCTTTCCAAATATTGCTTATAAACAAAACGTCAAAGTATGTGTATAAGGCTAGTAAAGAAATTTGGTGTTGATCTTGGGTTTTTCCAAACTAAGGAAGATGAAGACTCTTCTTTAAATTTCCTAAGATGGCCACGACATGCTATAGTGGCCACCAACATTTCAGTTCAAAAAGACTGTTAGCTTTTTATTAGCTATCCTACTAGTAAGTAGAGTCAAAATATTCATGCTATTATGATTAATAGCCCTAACAGTCCCAAATCCTCCAATTTCAATATGAGTTTACATACACCCTGGGGGTAAGTTAATTATTCAAGGAGCAAAATATCATTGGGACTCGCCAGAGGAGTCCTTTCCGCAGTCTCTTCCCAGGTTTTTCTAATGTAACAAAGGAATTTTCTTTTAATTACATCTCCGAGGTACTTGTAGATGTACAGTATTTTACAATTCAAAAACAAAGCATCATGGGACTCGCCAAAGTCCTCCCTTCCACATTCCAAACTAGATTTGTGTACAAAATTTCCTCTTCATTAGTATGTTCCCCGAGCATCTTTGGACGTGAAAACAAATTACTTTGGGAAGTCCACCCTTCCACAATCTGTCCCAGATTTGTCTAATGTACGAGTACAGGTAGTTTCTTCAACGCATCCCAGAGCAACCTGGCAAGAGAAAGCAACACACTGTGTTGGACACACCATAATTCATCCCAGATTCTCCTAACAAAAAGAAATGTCTCATCAGTGCATCCTTGGGCTTAGTAATCACAGGCATTGCGAAGTGTTTGGGGGGTACCTGACTCCTTGAAAAAAAAATCGAAATGAAAAAGAAGCAAAATAGAACAAACAAATGACAGAAATGCCTCCCAAAAAATGAAAGGGGATGAAAAACACGATTTTCCTCGAAAAATCCTAAAATTGACCCCTTCTATTTTCAATGGATTATCAGTTCATGAGGGAAGAGTACTATGCCGGCCCAACCCCCCCTGGATTTTTTTCCCCTTTAACCAAAGTGTATCCCCCACGGAAAAGAAAAATATAAGTACATATCATACTCCTTCGCTACCTTTCTGCCACAAAGCACCTTTAAACAATATAGCCTTGGGCAAGGCCGCGAAAGGTGAAGTTTATTACCAAACAATCTGGTCATTGTATGTTAATTCCTGACAATGGCTCTATACGAATGAGTTTATGTCACTTGAATCTTCGAGAGAGCGCAAAGTTCTGCAAAATGCGCCGAACCATGCAAGGGCACCCTTTGGTGCTTGAGAGTGGGCCCCTGAAAGCACATTGTTTGAGTTGGGTGAAGGGTCATGAAAATAGGCCTTGATACACTCTGACGCAATAATACACCCAGGTATGACCTTAACAATATTCCCTTAATTTATGTGCTTGTTACATGCATGTATTTCCCTCAAGCAGTCTCCAGCCCACCCTGTCCCATTTCAAATTGTGAACATGCAGGTTCAGTTGAAAACAGATAAGAAGAGCACCATTAATACAAGGTCATGTTTATAACAAGGGACAATTTCTGGCTCCAAGTTTTTGTTTCTTTTTGTTTTCCATATTTACTAATAATACAAGGTAATTATTCCAAGAAGGTAATTTCTGAAGTCCCAAGTTCTAACAGTATTTCACTGTATTTTGTTTGACAAGATGTGAATTTCCTTGATTTAAATCTTTTGCAAAGATGTGTGTTTAAAAGGGTGCACACCTTCAATCCAGCAATTGGTGTCTGTTTGCAATTAAAAAATTTGGAGTGTCACAAGTTGTAATCTGTACGGATTCACACTTATGAAATTGTTTTGCCATGTATTTCAAATGAACAGCTAAAAGTAAGATAGCAAAATATCCGAAATTCTAAATTATTGGTGACATCAAGACTTCCTTGTGATGGCACCACCTTGTTATAGGCATCAGGTACCTGGTGACTCTGCCAGCTACATGTATGCCTTTTCAATCCTACAGAATCCTGCAAACCTTCCCACTAGGATTCCCCAGGATGTAGAATGCATGATGGGCCTATTATTTGGCTGTGTAAACGTGGCACGAGCATTTGCATCTCTGTCAACTGTCAGGTGGTCTGCCTATGCAGCAACACGCTTTAGCTTTGTGGCAACAGTTTCGTGTGCAGCCAATTAAAATGCATGTATTGTGCTCTTCTAGTACCAAAATATCGAAGTGGAGAGATAATACCATTATCAGGCCTTTTTATGGCTCTGTTTGCTCGCTGTAGATGATTGTACTTGGTGTGAATGGTCCAAAATCAGGAGATACACCACGTGTTGACTTAGACTATTGTTCCCTGAGTGAACAGTGTCAAAACTTGGACCTCATGTTTCTTTGTGTAGGGTGTGCAGACTGTCTGAATCTATTGTTGTCAGGGGCTTTAATTTGCAGTCACTAGGGGGTCTGCGGTCCAGCCATATTGGTTTCTTTGTTTACTGATTAAATGATTTTTTTTTCACTGCCATGCAGGGGATCAAGGTAACACCAATTCGGCCTGCCAGTCAAGGGCAGATGAGGTTCAATTGGCCAATCTGCAGTCGGCGTTGATTTATGCTGACCCTGCTCTGCTTTCTCCAACCTATCACTGATGCCTAGCATGAAGCTACCGACCAATGAGAAGCAGCAGAGGGACCCTCATGAATAATAAAACCCGGGGAGACTTCTGTCAGCATCAACCCCCACAAGGGAAGGATTTGCATGCAAAGTGATTCTCTGGCCAATCAGAAACTGCAAACCAAGTCAGCTCATGGATTATCCATTAGCCAGATGTACATCCCACCAACCAGCACTATGGGCTTCAACTTGTTTGGACCAATGAACAGCGGAACCAGGCACAATGCAAATTCACGGTACTGACTTCACTCCCAGCATATGTGATGCAATCTGTAGTCCATGTCTGAATTACAGATAGCCAACAGAAGTACAGCACTCTCCGTGGTAAAATCATAAGTTTACTCAACAGGAACCTTTGATGAATTTAAGCTTTGAAACCATGCAGTTTGTTTATTTTGAGAGGATCCATATATGGCAGTATACGACAGTGACTAGACCTATGTCAGATACCCAATCTGCATGTGGAAGGTGATTTTTGCAAACTCACCCATACAGAATTAACCCTTAACCAGTTAGTCACTTTATCACCCCAAATTACTGAGCCGTAAACTGCCCCTTTTGAAACATCTGGACGTGTGCATAAATACAAGGTGATACATTGTCACAAGTGTTGTAATGGTTAAGTACCTGGTGTGAATTGACAGTGCAGACATGTCGATGGCGGATACAAATGTGGAGATGGAGACCGGAGACGATGTGGCAGCCCCCGGCTGGGAATCGGATGCTGCGATCCTGCAGTCCGTCCAGGCCCTCACAGAGCACATGCAGCTGCTGTCGGATGAAACGCGGTCGCTGGCCCGCGAGGGCCTGACTCTGCGCGGGGAGCTAGAGCGGGTGGCCTCGCAGGTGGCGGCGGACCACCACGGTGCCCAGAATCTGACCAATGCGGGAGCGTGCACGCCCTCGCCGAACCAGGCCGGGCACTGCTGTGTGCAGGGTCAGGCGAGGTCGTTGGTGTGCAAGCTGAATGGCAGCGGGGAAGACTGTGCTTGTGACTTCCATCATAGGGTTAACAAGCCTGTGGTTTTGCAATTGAGCCAGGCATCCCAAGTTGGTAAGTACAAAATAGAATCATAATGTTGTGCTTGGTTGGTTGATCTGCATGATTGATTGATAGCCGTGCAGTCATTCAATTTTGCATTTTGTGACATTTTCCGTTGATACATGTAATTCTACCGTCAGCTACTTGTACAAGCTCATTGTTTCCATTTATAATTTACAGTTGCAGAGAATTGCTTTAAAAAAGCAAAGTCTGAATCAGTAAGATTTTACGATTGCATTAGGTGGTCAGTCAATTATGCAGGACTGATGGTTTGCGCTGCGTTGCATTAAATTGCATGAAAATTTATAAGACTGTGAGACAGTATGTATCCCAGCTAGATCAAATACGCAAAACCCCGGCCACAGTTATACAGTGACAGGAAAGATATATGTGGTAACTACACGTCGGCCATCCCAAATGAATTCGAACAAGGGACACAGGCGCTTCCTCATGATTTATTCAGTCTTTTGCACTTCTGATCTCATCATCAGCTGATCCCCTGTCAGTCGACTCATTTGTGGAGCTGCGACTGATGAGATTACATTTCAGGTTTGCACCCAGCCTAGGCAGCTTTTAAAAAACTAGAAATAGATCAGGAATGATCCATGGATTCATTTGGATTGGTAGATGGGTCCTTTATAATTGTAGTGTTAATGTGCACACTAGAGCTGCTCATCACCTGCAGCAGCTTTACTTGGACTTTGCATGACAGGGCAAGGCTAATGACCTTTCATACGTGTACATTCTAAAAATGTATTTCGGTGAGAAAAAAAAAATTTGTTTTGAAATAGTACATGTATATGCAGTCATACTAGACAAGTCACAGAATCCTTGCAGCTCGTGACTTGATTTTGTTTTGATTTGAATTTGACCTACAGGCCCATTTGACCAGAAATGGGGAGGTCATCGAACCCAAAAGTGGCAGTGTGAACACATATTTTTATAAAGGCCTTTCATAATGTGCTGTGGAACACGATGTAGAATGGTACGAACATTATTACATTAAAAATATTTATTACAAAAAACCAACCCATCAACGAGTAGAACTCAGAAGCCAGTGGGGGGGGGGTGTTTCAACCTTGCGACACCCGGGCCTTTGGGCTTGACCTATATGTGTGTAAGGATGCAGGTGAGGTTTGTCAAGATTTTACCTGATTTCATGATTTTTACTCTGGATTTTCCCAATTTTAGGATGTTCCGAACAATCCCTTTTAAACTCTGGGAAAAGTCCTGGAATTATCATCAAGGCGTTTGTGAAGCATAGAAGTTGCCGTAGAACACAAGAAGTGAGGTGCCCTTTGAACAGAAATACATATACCACAAAGATCCTATACTGTTTTTGGGGTCCCTCAAACTGTCAGGTGATTATGTCAGGTGATTGCATTTTATCGTCCTTCAATCTAAACGCTGAAGACAGGAATGGAACCCTTTAAAATTCAATATCTCATATCGTGGGTGTTTTCAGGAATTGACGAAACCCCAGAAAATCGAAGATTTTTTAATCTGGAGTTTTTCCAGATCCAAAGAACAAATTAGCGGAGTTTCAGAGTAAAATGTTGTTTATTTTCCTTTCAACTGTAAACAAGCAACTAACAAAATACTTAGCCTCTGTGTTTCTCTGTTTACACGAAGTGACAAAAAGTCACATCGTTTGCAGGGTAAAAATAGAGACAATAATACACAATCCTGTACAAGTCTGTGTACACATGCATGGGAACGATGTTGTACATCAACACCTGGGTGAGTGTTGGAATGACGGTAACAATTTTCTTCAAGCGTGTATTTTTTCACAAAAGTGTGTATAATGCAGTAAGAAAAAAATAAAGACCTCTGGGTTTTAAAACTTTTATTAATAAGTTATTCTTTAATTAAGAGTTTAAGTCTGAAATGCAGATTTGGATAATTAAAGATACCTGTGTGATGTCTTGGTTATGTTTTGAAACGAGTACAGGAATGTTTACGGTCTAAAAGCTGAACCCTAAAAGAGCTTGAGCTGGGAGAAAGATGAAGGACTTTAGACATCTAGAAGAAGGAATAGAGCTTTCTGTTCTCCCTTGATGGAATACATGCACTTGCAGGATGCTTACCCAGTGATTGCTGGTACCGATTTATACTACTGGATAGAGAGAGGCAATTTGCTGGTGAAATGCCTTGCTCAAGGACACAACAGCCTTGCAGCTGGATTCCAACCTCTGATCTCTTGATCACAAGTCTTGAACCCTATACACCAAGCAGGATTTCGGATTTTTACAGTTGGCCTCAGGCTGGACTTGAATGAAATCCCCTAGACTCCTGCACATCAGATACATGTATATCCATATGGCTTATATAGAAGAAGTTATCAAGATGCTGAACTGATAGTCTGGGCATATTCAGCAGGCTTACCCTAGAAATTCTGAGCATACATGTATGTGTGTCCCATGTGTACGCATTACCATGAATAACACCGCTTGCTTGTCGACCCAAAGCTTATGCAAAGCAGACTTTGGCACATCCCTAGTGGAAAAAAATAGCAAAGAAGTACATGTAGATTATTTTCCTATGTAAAATATATATTTTAAAATATCTTTTTGTTTGGATTTCGCCACTCTAGAAAATAGCGATAAAATAGTGATAAAAGAGGATTCTCTACTAGTTTTAAAAATAGGGAAACTAGTTTTTAAATTACTCTTCAAAAAGTAGGGATAAAGTAAGTTTCTCCTTTGACTTTTTAAAAAATAGGGATAAAATAGGTTTCTCGTTTGAAGCAACACAATGCAAGAAAGCCAAAATTTGTAATTTCTTTACCTAATATTTTATTTAAGAAACCAATCATATTGTTAAACTGCAAATGGAAGAATTCAATAAAAATGCTACCTTTTGATATTTTCTTAATTTCATATTATACTTATTCACAAGCGTCATAAATGACTCAATACAGGAAAAAATAGAAATGCTTTTTTAGAAAAATAGAATCCTACTTTTTTTTTAAAATTTGCTTGTCCACCCAAAGCTGTTGCAAAGCAGACTCTGACACATTTGTTGAACAGTAAAACGTTTGTTGTTAATCAGCTGAAAACACGAACACATCAAGTGAGGTTAAAAACGTAAAGAATGCACTAATTGAGAAAATCCATTTTAATTGGATAAAAAAATCACACGTAGCTGGTGATAAAGAGAGTTGTATTTATAGCACCCAATTAAAAATCAAAGTTACTGCAACCTTTAGCTAAAATTTTGGCTACTGTTTTATCATTTTTGAGCCAGAATCCTGTGACTTACACTTAAGCCATGTAATTTCTCCCACGTTCGGCTCATATGTACTATATATGTAGGCGTCCAGCAAAAGCAGGTTACTTTTGTCACGCACACTGCCACATTGAACAGCAAAGCTCTCATTACTCATAATACATAATGAATAAGGCATGACGGGAGCACGTACACCTGCTACGCGGGCATGAGCAGTACATTCCAAAATCATCACCATCTAGTCAATTGATTGGTTTGCAAAAGAAATCGTACATGTACGTTCAGGTTTTTATTCCCAACACAAGGTTCACTCTTGACTGCACAAGCCATGCAGTACAACAGTATTACAATTCATGTACTTACATGCATGTATATTGACCCCATGATGATGAGGCCTACATGTAACTTGCACTAACCTTTTTCCCTGGGTAGCCCACAGGCACTGGTGGCAGATGTGGGGTGGGGGAGGCCTGGGGGGCCATTGGATCCCCCACTTTTTCGACTGGGGGCGTACGTATGCCCCCCCTTTTTGCAGGGCCTATAATGGGATGGGGATGCATTCATCGTCCTATTAATAGCTGATGCCTGATGGTCTAACAACTGCCTCCCCCCCACTTTGAAAATCGTTCCACCACCGCTGCAATATACATGTACACGTAGGGTTATCTTAACTTAAGATTTCACTTGCCTACATGCATATTCTTATATTTTTACGAGCCCCTATATACATGTATATTTTCTCTCAGCTGTTCAACACAAATACTTTTTCACAGTTTACCAGGACCACCGCTATTAAACTCTACATAAAACACCACATTAATTCAGTGACTGAGTGTGACAACCATACAGCTGTGCAGCTGTGTAGGTTAGAAAAAGTAATGAACAATTTGAAAAAAGAAAAAAAAAAGGATACACTCGTTTGTTACTCCACCATGAGCTCTGTGCTATGCAGCACTTACTATTTATGCGGCCCATCGGTCTCTCTTCGTGTGATCTCTTGTATCACACATGCATATGTCATGCCAGAAAAAAAACCACATCACTTACAGTATTTGATACTGACACCACCATACACAAACGTGTATGTTGATCTAAATTTGTTTTCAGTGGATTTTTCACAGCAAGCAGAACTGGGTAGCCCCGGAGCGATTTTTGCTAGACAGCATTTGTCTACCTGGCTTGCGTTACTTTGAGTCCTGATGGTGGTGTCAGCTTCTACCAGCCTCAGGTGGATTCTTTTCAGCGGACTTCGATCCATTCTGCAAAACCGTTGATTCAATTTCCTTTAAATCTTTTTAACCACTTCATGAAGGTATTTTTCCTGACATCCCACTTGCCGTACGCGTATGATCATGGCTGTGTGGGCAGATGGGCACAGGAGATACTGTGCCTATCATCATAGGGACCATATAAAAAATTGGACAGCCAGCAAATAGACAGCAGTACGTGTGCCCAACATCACGTATTCATTTGTGAGGGGAAATCTTGTCCGTAGGAAAGGGTCATTGCATTTTTCTCAAAGCTGTTTCACAAAGAAGGTGGGTTTTTTTGGCAACCCTTGGCAGAAACCTGCTATAGCAGCGATATATTTCAAAATTTTCAGGGGTCCACATACACATACAACGTAAGCAAATTAACAGCAAGGAGATTTGAATTGAAATACAATTTATTGTTGGTGCTTGGTATGATCTCATGACAACATCAGATTTAATGCTTGCACAGTTACTTCCATTATGCTGTGTGCCCTAAATCTGTATGTGCAGTCATTGCCCTTAATTAGTGCTTCTTTATGGAGTTATTTTGGGACTAAATAGCCAGGTTGTTTACAAGGATTTGTGTTTTGTACAAAAGCGTATTTTACGAGGGTTCACAATAACTCCCTGTGATGAAATAGCACAATTTGTTACTTATAAAATTAGCTTTCCAGTAAAAGGCAACATTTTGTTGGCCAGTCTTAGCCAACTTTTTACCAGGTCTTTGAACACCAATGTATTGGAGGGAGGAGAAAACAAATTACAAACTTTGCATGGGTAATGGAACAGTGTTTCAAAATTTAAAAAATTTATTTACGATGGCAAAAGTAGGTCTAATATCAGGGATTTTTCTCTCTCTATTTCCTGGTCATAGCAATAATTTGTATTTAATTGCAAGCAAACACTACAAGTATTGCTAGGATATTACTGGCCCCGCTTGTCCGGCTACGATGCAGGCAGTGATCAGGCATTTTTGCAATGTTTCCTATTATTCGTCTGACTTGGCGGCGACCATCATTGAACACTTTGAAGTGCCAAAATTGCAACTCCTGTGTCCTTCGTCTATGATTGCCCAAAGTGACAAATCCAAGACATATGTTTTGTGGTTGTTACAGGTACATGTACATGTACGTTAGTTAAAATGTCACTGAAATTTACCCTGAACACGTACCCTCACCCAACTTTGTGTGCCCTTGGTACCAGTATTCTGCCAGCAGATGTTGCTTACATGTAGGAGTGAGAATACAATTTATGCTTGAAGTTCTGATTCTTAGAAGAAAACAATGCAAACCACGCTTTGTAGAGCTACAGATGTGAATTTTCCTTGTCATGGCGTAGTGTTGCCATAAACATGAGATCCAAGGCCCCCAATGCTTATCAGGAATGAGAAGGCTTTCTTTTTGGTGCAACAAGCTTCATTCATGTGGGGTTGGGAGATGGGGTTACATGTGTTGATGAAGGGTAGGGAGGTAACCTTTTTGGCTGGGTGGGGGCTTCAGTGGCGGTGGACTGGGGAGGGAAGCAGTGGGCTAATGGCCTAAACTTTTCTTACTGTGGGGGGCCCCTGGGGCATGCCACCCCACTCTCAGCCAGAACACAACAGGGTGGGGCTTAATGGATAGGTCTAGTCCTATAAATGGCTGGTGCCTGGTTGTCTCACAACTTTCCATGGGCGGAAATCCTGGGGGGACGGGGGACCCCATGAACTTGGTATGGGGGGATACAGTATCGAATGACCCCTCAATGTTTAAGCAAGACAAAATACTAAAGGAATTGATGGATCGAGGATTTTCCCTTTTGAGTTTTTATAAGTGGAAAAAGATAATAAACACAGTGTGCACAAAAAAAGTGTAAACTGATGCCCCCCCAATTGAGGAGAGATTTCCACCCATGCCCCCCCAACACTTTGCAAATCATTTTGCTGCCATTTTGGGATTGTAGGGCTGCAAATAGTGAAATCTATCCAATATTTTGTTATTTTCAAAAGCATGAAGAGATGAATTTTTTAATTACATTATAATCTTTTATTTCAGACCCTCTCCCTCCCAAATAGGGACTGATAATATGAGTAAATTGTTATTTAGTCATTATATGGTTTTGAAAGCCAATTTAGGACCCCCTAGCTCTGGTTTATTGGTTAACCCCCATGTCACGAAAAATAGCTGCATATAACTACAAGATCTCCAAGTTTCTCGAATTTTGAACAAAATTTGAGGCAATTTGTTTCTTGACATATATTTCTGACTGGACCTGGCTAATGTACAATAGACTTCAGGGGGTCAAAATAGAATTGTTCTCTGGGTCATTCCATGCGGTTGGGGCACAATTTGTGGCAGTGTCCTTGTTACATGGGTAACTTTTACCACCTGTCATGACCTGTAGAGTAGGTCATTTACTCTGTAAAAATAACACACACCTCTGTGCCAAGCAGAAGGGAATTTGGCCATTTGTTTCCCCACATAACTCACCTTTCAATTAAAATTGAAATCGTGGACATTTATTTTGAACTCTCCAATTATACACAAAGTGGAATAAAACAAAATACTATAGAGTGATATTTAAATGAAGAAGTGAAGGTAAAACCACCAATAACAACATAATTCATTGAAGCTAATTCATTAGATCAAAATTAATAGATAGGGAAATAAAAACAGTACAACAGATGGCTCAATTACATCATTTATCTAAGCAAAGAGACAAATATATGCATGTACATTTATATTTAGGACTCCATGTTGTGTAGTGTTAAATCACCCTCCGGAAGGATCATTAAAATCTAATGGCAGAAAAAATTATGGTACCAGGGCATTTCTTTGTGTTGATATTATAAAATTATAAATGGGCACACATGAATGCTGGTGGGGTATATATGTAGCTACATGTTCGTACAGTTTGGGTCAACAAACTTCCAATGATAGAGTTTGTTGGCCTATCTAGGCTGAAAATATTGCACAGTGTCATACTGCGGTGAAACAAAACCTCTTCTGTTGGTTTCTGTTTATTTTGAAAGATCTGGAAATTGTCAGCATGGACATGCACCAGAAAAACGTCATTTATCATTTTTAGAAATGGTTCCCTCATTAAAATGTATTATAGTATTTCTTTTCCTGTTGTTAAAAAGTCGGTACAGGTAAAGCTAGCTTTTACTGATGGTTCTCGTGTCTTTTCCTCTTCCATTTGCTGTGGATGAAAAGCCCCAAGACCTCTTCTTCAGTGAGGGGGCAACTCCATTCATCGTCTTCACTTGTGCCCTATGTAGACCTATAAAAATTGGCTCAGCACCCTTCCTTGATCATGTAGACCCATTTCTGAGACTGTGCAGACCTAAGTACATTCACAGGTCTGTACAGAGATGGCAAAGTCAGCAGAAACACACTAAACAAAAACAAAAATCATAAGTGGCAATTCATTTCTATCAAAATTTTTCATCGGCCGTCCATATTATTTTTCGGCAATATTATGATGGCGAAAATAGGTATGCAGCTCAAATGTCATCATTTCTTTTCCTTAACAGTTTCCACTCTCCAGGAGAGAGGGAGGAATACAAACATTTTTTCTGCACTTGTGAAAATGAAAAAAAAAATGGAAGGCCAACCCTTGGCGGGTACACTGAGTGCACGCTAGAATGACTAATGAGCGGACATGTACAGCCGTGCCAGGACTCATAAGGCCTACATGTATTTCATATATTTTTAAATTTGGTAACTTGTAGGTACAGTACAGTGAAATCATACAGAGGTATTTCTCTGCATTGTGTCATGTGCCACAGCTTTACTGAATTACTGATAATTGGTTTTATGCTGGCAAAAGCCGTAGAATGATAATTTGTTCTTGTGATAGTAATGTTTTTATCAAAACATGATTCTCCAGAAGCTTGGTTGACCAAACATTTGCCAGAAGACCAAATACATGTATGTGATCAAATTTTGAGCCAAATCTTTGAACATCTAATTATTTGATCTGGCTGAAGCCTGCTAGGATTTGTCTGTGAATATGCCACTCCGTTTACCTGCTCATGTTACCTCCTTACAGAGTCATGGTTTCAGTTTTCATACCATTGTTCCTTTTTCACATATTATTGGTCATTAACCAATTTTTGCTAAAACAAAACAAAATATAACAAAAAATGCAAAAACTAAATCGACTGGGGCAATATTCAACATTGTAATTTCAACTGTTGCAGGGAAAAATCGTATTCCTGTGCAAATCTTTGTCGAATGAATTAGGACAGAAGCGGCTGCAGGAACGGTTTGCTTTGTGAGGACAGCCAAAGATATAAATTGCCACTTACATTGTAAATCTTCCACCTTGTCAATTATTAACACGATAAAACTTTACATTGGTATTGTGCGGGAAAGTGGTCACGTGACATTGATCAGGGGTCTACAAACTTTTGCGTTTACAGACCAAACTCTTGTGGTATTTATAAAGAATGGGCATGATGGGTGAATAATTATAATGGATGGGTATTACAAGCAGGAAAAGGAGGAACTTGGAAATAAGGAATCATATTGAATTTTCCAAAATCCAGAAAAACCCCAACATGGAGGACTCTCTCATACATGTGCATGTGTGACGTCAATTCCTACAGATTGCAACTTGTATCAACATTATGGATGGCCAATGCTTCATATTAGGATCAACACGCCTGCAAGTGCAGAACATTTTCACACTGAGCACCTGATTGTGTTGAATATGCAGTAATAATTTTCCTGCAAAGATGGCATCCCATTAGGAGAGCACTCACTAGCAATGTAGGTGTTATTCAAAGGAAACTGGTCTGTTCAATTGCTGTCCTAGTAGGCCAGGGTCTCCCCTGGTATGCTGATGATGACTCGGAGTGAGATGG
Source organism: Acanthaster planci (assembly GCF_001949145.1). The sequence goes on along the minus strand of NW_019091583.1, from coordinate 337,956 downwards.
CATCTCAAAATGAGGAAAAAATTAGAGTACCCACAGTTAAATCTAGAATTCTTTTTGGGGGGAGACCCTTTTTCGGGGGAGGCTAAAAAACTTTGGAGAGTTTTTATATGAACTTTTATGGCCTTTGAAGAGGTGGGGATGCATGCACCCGTTTGGAAGGAATGGAAATAAAGTAGACAAAAAAAATTGCTTAGGTCTCTTATTGTTAAAATTTAAAAAGAGGTTGGCTCCTTATATGGAGGGATGGGGAGAGATTGGCCATCTCACCAGTCAGAAGTGCAAAAATGAACTCATTGAACTTCTCATATCAATGTTTTCCTTGCTGTACTTTTAATTTGAGGCTACGTGTATTTGTTTAAAACACGGTTAAGGTGGTTGACGAAAGGAGTGACTGGTGGCCTGTCTCACGTTACATTCATGGCAGGGGAAATTTGACTCTGAGGCTGGAGACGAATCTTGCATCAAGAATAGACCTAAAACATATAGAGCGGTGTCCCGCGCTTTTGTTTACATGTGTACTTTCCTATGGGGGCTTGATGGATGTGCTCCATGTGGAAGCAAAGTGTGGTGTCATGTTATACGTCTATTAGAAGCCATTACTATGGTACTATTATGCTTATATATATCATTATAGTCATATATGACATACACTATAAGTGTCACTATCAATCTATGGGTTTTCTTACATGTATATGCCCAAATTTAATGCACACTTGGGTGAACCTCAAGAAAGCTTGCATCATACACCCCAAATTATTGTGGTGCTTTTGCATAATAAAAGCATCAGCGGGGATGGATCCTGGGGAGGGGAATGCACCCCCATTTTTTCACCCCCCAAAATAAATAAATAGCCAAAAGAGCAGAAAAATAGGGAGGGTGAAGAACAAAAGAGGGGGGAGAAAGAAAAAAGAAGAGGGAGAGACCCAACCCCATAAATGTGACAAAGGTGTATAAAAAACAACAGCTCTGCTTCTGCTTCCCTAATTTTATGGCCGTGACCCTACCATTTTTAGGTCATGCCCCCTCTTTTGGAAAATTCTGGACCCACCCCAGATCAGCTTTGATTCATTTAGACTACGTAATTATTTTTCCTTTGGTGAATACAGTAAAATGCTTCATTGTGACAATCATACACATTAGAGGTTGATTGCTGACCAACACCTGGCCTATTCACATTCCTTGCTGCTAACTGTCTTGCCCAAGGACACACTCCATCAGATAGGACTAGCCACTGCCTAGCCATAATGCCTTTATGTAGTGATGATGACCAGCTCCCCATGCATAAATAAAGGAAGGTTTAATATCTTCAAGTACAGAAAAGATTAATTATACTGTTTCCATGGTGATGCATAATCAGGCTCCTGCCCAGTTAATTAGCCAAATGAAGATACCAAAAATAGACAACAGTTTTGTGCATACTTGTCCTATGCATGATAGCGCCTGCAGTCTTACATAGCGGCGCCTCATCATTTGCATGTATTGTCATTGTTATTTGATAAACATTCAAGTACAAAAAATAGAATGAAAAATGAAATCAGATGTCAGGGTTAAGCTAACCATTTTGGAAAAAAAAACTAATCAAAATGCTAAGCTAGGTCAAAGGAAAATAGGCCAGGGTCAGAAAAGAAAAAAGATCATGAAAATATGCAATTTCAGGAGTCACAATTCAGAAAAACAAATAGCGCGATAAGTTTATGTGGAGAAGGTAATATAAAAGTACATGTATATTTATTACCCACGTGCATGACTCCCTGCACAGATTGAGAGCAAAGCTAATTAACCTAAACAACTAGGGCCTTCTTACTTGGGCATATCCTCAATCCTCCAAAATCCTCCAATTGCCCAACTTCAAAACACTGCATTCATCTCAATCCTCCAAAATCCTCCAGTTTTTGGGCTTATGCACAAAATAAAAGGTACCTGAATCCTCAATTCTCCAAAATCCTCCAGCTTTTAAATCAGCATTCATCCTCAATCCTCCAAGTCCAAAATCCTCCAATGTTCAAATCATCAATCATCCTCGATCCTCCAAAATCCTCCAAAACCACCCGAGGATTGAGGTGGGTTAGGTTTAAGGAAGAGATTACACCTAACATGTAAGAAAAAGCCAAATTGCAGTGAAAAGAAACTGACTTCCAGACATTAGCAAAGTATGAGCCGCTCTGTGACAATGCATCAGTATTTTTTGTCAGTTTCCACTACAATACATGTACATGTATATCCTTTTTTATACCATTAATAAGTACATGTAAAATAAGGAGAATATACCAAAAATCGGGCGGCGTTTGGGAAAATGAAAGCAAAATTCTTGAATAAAATCCTTGTAAATTATTTGTGTGTTCTTTGACTCTCTAATGCAAGGGAATAAATACATGTACATGTATGTGTTTGATTGGTCTGAAGCTAATGGTTCAGGAGAATGAATGCTGACAGTGCCCTCGCCTGCCGCTCAGGCATTAGTCATGTCCATTCCCTTAATACCGACCAAGTATATATTTATTCCCTTATTAAGTCCAAAGAAAAATTGTCACCGACACAACAAAAATTGAAATAAAAAACCAATCCACATAGTATGAACAAAATGTGTAAAATAAAGGTTAAGACATGACATGTACATCTTGTTAAACACATCTTGTAAAAATGTCCTCAAAAGTGTGTAGAGGCAAGACAGGACAAGCAATTAGCACAGCGAATGACAAATACAATTCAAAGAATATGAGGATAAGCTGGTGAGGATACCAGGACAAGTAAATGTACTCAAAAGAGATTGGTCGAATAAATGCAGGTACAAGTTTAAAAAATAATAAATCAATCAAATCAACAATACTATCAAAACATAAAAACCAGTCAGACAACAAAGTAAAAGGATAAAAAAAATTTAAATGTTAAGATATGTTTGAAGCAGGTATTAAAATTAAGAGCTTACATAATGAGAAGTCTAAAACGGGGTGTCACGTTAAGACAAGCCATGAAAATAAATATTAATCGACTTAGAAGGGATTTAAACTGATAAAGTGACTTTGCCTGCCAGGTGAAGGCATTGGAGAGACCATGGGAGCCACGCCCTTCTTGGAGCCACATTTCTATTTTTGTTTTTGAAACATATTCGGAGGAAGACAATCATGTGGACTGTTTCATTTCCCTACTTCCAACAGAATGTATTAAAAAGCCCCAAACTTTGCCTCATCACCCCTCAGAAAAGCCAGAAAGGAATACTTTGAACCCCCCCAAAAAAGGAAAGAAAAAAAACCAGTTTCATCCCCTCAAGAAAACAGGGTTCAGGACCCATCCTTGCTGTGGGTTGACATAAAGTTCTGGAACATAGGCAGATTATGTATTAGGAGTGTGAAATAAAGCATGAGTTTCAGTCGAAAGGTGGCAGAATGTTAAGGATACAGAGCTTCTTTTGGTACAGAACCTCTGACCAAATTGATGTCTGAATAATTTCAACCTTGAATGTTTGAGGTCACTCTAGTTGAGAAGCAGTTTGGCGATGTTGCTAAGTTATTAAGTTCACATGTATTTAACATGAGAGGACAGTCTGTAACATGTATGTATTTAACCTGAGAGTTCTGGAACAAAGGCAGTTTATGTATTGGGAGTGTGAAATAAAGCGTAAGTTTGAGTAGGAAGATGGCAGAATGTTGAGGATACCGAGCTTTTTTTGTACAAAACTTCTTACCAAGTTTATGTCTTAATAATCTCAACTGTGAATATTTCAGGCCACTCAAGTTTGGAAGCAGTTTGCTGATGTTGCTGAGTTATTAAGTGTTCATGTATTTAACATCTCAATTGAACTGTATGCTAACTTAGAATTCATGTGTTAGTACTTGTAACGTAATGTACATACACGTACTTGTTCCATAATTGACACACCAATACTTTGGGGAAGAAATAGGACAAAATTCTTTGGTTCCGCAACTCGGTCGCAACCTTCCAAACAAAATAAATTGTTCTCACATTGTAGGGGCAGATCTCTAGCTCTCAGGAAATGGGAGGGTTGATGGGTACTGAAGGGATAGGGGCCAAAAAGCATCATGCACCGTTCTCTGATGAAAAGAAAATGTGATTAGAGATGGATAGATGGACGGCACAAGCCCAGTCAAGGATTTTATTTTGGTACTCATTTTCCGTCATGGTAGTTCCATTTAGTCCACGGCTTAACAAGGGGGGTTGTACGTCCCCCTCCCGATCTGCCTCTGCATTGCCAATACCTAGTTATGCCTTACATATTCACACACACAAAGAAAACAAGTGAATGTTTAATTGAGGATGTGGATATACATGTGTCACAGAGTAGACATGCTGAGTGTTTCCATGGCATTATGCAAACTGTACTTAAGCTGGCAAGAAGAGCTGTAATGTGGCGTAAGGTGGGATCATTCTCCCAGGTCAGTGGCCGTGACATTTAGGGTGCACGGTGCGATATTCAGAAGTGTAGAGGATGTTGATGATGCAGTGTTGAGGTACATAATGCCCAAGTGGTTTAAATTATTTGGTGCCAACTCGCAGTTGGAGACACTGAAATAAGGAAATAAACCCTTCATCTGAAATAAAAACAAGTACAGGTTGGTACATAGACAGTACATTATAAGTAGTTCCAGGAGGGGGCCACTGAGGAGCCATGTGCTCCACCCCCCAAAAAAAATGAAATGGGGAGGGGCCAAATTTCAATAATAGCAAAATTTATTTAGGCATTTTTACATTTAAAGGATATTACAGATACAGAATTGACAATGAAATACGGTGGAGTGCAAAGGGGAGCACACATAACAGTTCAACATAAACTGTCAACAAAAAGCATATGTTCGCTTTGTTTTTGAAAACTAGAAAAGGGCAATTTTTGGGAAAAAACAGGTAGTCCATTTCCAGAAGCATATAATAATCCTTAAAAATTTTGCCTCACCCCTCAGAAAGGGCATGCAAAATTACACAGAGATATTCAATGGTTTCACCCTTGAATATATTACATATTCTGTGCGGAAGATGAATTAGGATAGGTAGGTCAGATATTCCGCTAATAATTGAGTTTTCACTAATAGAATAAGGGAATAAACATTAGCTTTGCTGGTCCTCGGCTTGGACATCATCAGTACTTAATTCATTCTCCTAATGGATGCTTTAGAGTGTAATGATGAGAATAATTTCATGAGGCGATAGATGGATTGGAACAGTTCAGCTGACAGAGAAGACAAATTATGAGAGCAGAACGTTCACAATTCCAGGAGCTTTCAATGCGGGGCTAACCTCGAGGTTACTGCCCAAAATGAAATCACAGATAAGCTCGTTAGACCTATAGAGTGCTGTAAAATACCACTTGAATGATAAAACAAAAATTAAAAAAAACCTGATTCAATCAGACTCAAAAGTGCATTTTCAAGTAGGCCCTTATTCCAAGTCCATTAAAACTATGCACTTTGCCAAACTTGGTATGGGCCCCCATGGTGAGAACAATGTATTCTATCCGCACCTGAATATATCACAGTATTTCTTTTATAAAATCAACAGCGTCTCATTATTTCTACTTCCCATTTTCCATCGCAGACCTGGACACAGAGCGAGCCTACTGGCATGCAGGACACCTCAAGAAGGTACAGAACCGAACCTATGAGGCGCAGAAGCTGTCCCACCTGCCCACGCGGCAGGCCGTCCACATTGAGTTCAGCAACATCACTTACACGGTCAGGGAGGGGAGTGTGTGGTCATGCAGACGAGGGAAAGGTGAGAGAATGCCGTCATGGAACAACCCCAGAGGCAGAATCTACATGCACAAACATCGGTTGATTCAAAGATCAACAAGCTTGCTTTTATACAGCCATACACATAGACACAGTGATAATGCTAATTCATTTTCTATACAATACTCTTCTCCAAAGCAGAAGAACAGAGTATATGGATCATTTAGTCAATTCATGCTTAGTTTGACAGCAGGACGCCATTTTGAATGGGATATAAATATCCATCAAAGTAACTTATCACTGTAAAACATGCTGGGCATTTTTTGGCGCAACGTTGGGTACCAGGTGAATCACCTAACTGTTGGGCCAAAAGATATTACCCAACCACATTGATTCTCTCCTGAAATATTGGCAAACTTGTCTCATTTTACCCAACGGTTGTAGAAAATGTTATTGGCGTCACCACTTTTTTACCCAGCATTTTGATCGTTTTGCCAAACACTTAGCATTTCTCTTGGTACCCAATGTTGGAAAAAAATTGCCCAGCATTTTTACAGTGACTGCTATGAGTGTTTCCTTGCATTTTGAAATTTCCAGCACAGTATAACACTGGTTTGACTATATGTGCCTTCTTATAGCATATAGTCTGTTCTGCATATGCATCCTTTCAGCACATTTCATTCCCACACATGTACATCTAAATTGACACTGTACAACTTACACATGCAGCTTCAATACACAGTGAAAACGCGTCTGTGGAAAGTTGCCTCAACATGGACTCCAAACCATTTTCTTTAGTTGTGATGACAAACTTTAGCATCTGTTTAATACTCTCAAATATATGGTAGAAAAGTCAACGTACCGTTCATGGCGTTTGGAGGACATTTGGCAATTGAAGTTGTTGTGATATCTCAAAAAATGTGTCAATCAACCCTGACTGTCACGCTGTTTGAAATTTTGGTTCATTCACAGTTTTCTTGTACCTTTATATCTTGTTACATGTGCAGTTATAAAAGGATGAAAGTTTTAACTCTGAAGATATCCAGACTGTAATATCAGTTTTTTCCATCCACATTTCTCATAGCACAGCTCATTTTCAACACAGCACTGTCAACTTTCAGCATCGTGCTTCTTTTTCAAAATGACTCACAAATGTTTTCTGTCACAGCTAGGAGACTTATTTCTTGACATTTTCTGGTCAGCATACACAGAGTAATCACTTTCCTCTAACTCATGTTGTCTCATCCAGCAGGCAACAAGACCATCCTGAAGGGTCTTTCGGGTCGTTTCTTACCAGGGGAACTGATTGCCATCATGGGGCCCTCCGGGGCGGGCAAGTCCTCCTTCATGAATGCCTTAGCTGGATACAAGTACGTGCTCTTCATTACTTCAGCAGCCGTATAGTTAGTGACCAGTGGCCAATAGCGCAGCCAGAGGTGGCCAAAGGCAGCCACAATAGAAAAGTCTTTACTAGATGAAAATCACTTGCATTTTCACCCGTTCATTTTGTAGTAATTAATATATTCAAGATGTTGAGGTGAGCATTTACAACCAGGTACATGTAGGACGGGAGTAAGTCGCCTTGTTGAATAGGTAGCCGGGTACCTGTGAAATTGAACCCAACCTGAAGAATCAACGGAAAAATTCACATAGCCAATCCTGTCAAGTACCAATGCACTCCAACAGCCTTTTGGCATAAATGGGAAATCTATAATAGCATTACCTGTGGTCTCATTTTATTAGAATTTCCCCAGTGAAACATTTTTTAATCTTTTCTTTTTTTGTCACTAGATGCCATTTGTACAGGTGGCTACTAGTATACCCAGTTGCTTTATGGAATCGATGTTTTTAACAAGCAATGTAATTTTGTGTCTCAAAATTTTGTATTTATAGAGGACATCGCATTAAATATTTCAGAAGTATCCCAAAATCTCAAATTGGCTAAAATCATGGTTTAGGATGATTCTTCAACACATCATCAAAATGGTAGCCATACACTTCCACTTGGACTCGCGTGAAAATTAACACCTTTGTATGCTTTCGGATTCGGCCAGAACCCAGTCCATGAAGGGCACGTTCCTGGTGAACGGCCAGGCACGCAACCTGGGCCAGTTCCGCAAGATGTCCTGCTACATCATGCAGGACTGCCAACTCCTGCCCCACCTCAGTGTCATGGAGGCCATGATGGTCTCAGCCAACCTCAAGCTGCCCGAGAAGATTGGCCGGGGTGCCAAGAAGATTGTCGTAAGTTTATAAGGCTGGCTGCTCATCAGCAGAGCTGTATAGACGTTTTTCACGTGACATAATGTAACATGACAGGCAAAAGCATTTCAGGAAGCGTACCATGTCTGTGGTGCATGCATTTTCGAATCTGTGTATTTCTATTGCCAATTTCATGTATGCCATAATGTTGATAAACCTTAATACATGCGCGTGTCCATGCACATCTGTGTATTATTGAAAGCTGACCGTCGAAAATCACATGACTCTTCTATAGATGAGACAGTCGCGCAAATGAACGTCAGATTTTGGAAACAAAATGGCTGGTTATTACAGTATGTGCGCACAGGTACAGACATGTTCCAATTTGTCTCTTGCAATGGTGACACTTATGTCATGTCATTATATACTCTCTCTATACAAGGTTCTGCACATCGATGACCAGATTTTACTTGATTGAATATGAACATTGCCGATCTTTTGGTGTTGCTGATGATAGCCCCATGTACTGATGATGTATCACAGCTAGTGTTTAGCACAGCACATGACGTAATAGGGGGCATCGGTGCGTGTACGCCATATACTGCTGACATGTTATGAGCATGATTACTGGCATCTCTGTTTGCATGTAGTTTCTTTGTAACCATCATTTTAGATTTTCCAGGAAATTATCTGCCGTAACTGGAAAGGGTAAGATTTCACCTTTCACTTCCTTGTGATGGACAAACCCCAAAACATGGTATGTGACAGCTGTGTGCACCATACCAATGACCGCCACACTATCCCTCGCACTGCGGTAAGCTCTGTGACACGTCATCAGCACAGAAGGCTATAAGAAGTTTGGGATTTGTACAAAAATGTAGGTGAATATGTGTACCAACATGTGACCTGACCCAAGCTCTATAGTTCATGAAAGCCACCTATGTGTCAAAGGCTTTTAACAGAATCCTTGGATACCAGCAACATTTTTCACCCGAAATGTACATTGAACACAGGCCCGTGTGACATATAAAACAAAGATCTTTGCCCTTTGTAAAGTATGTACACTGAAACAAAGTAATCGAAAACGTGACTTTTAGTCGCGATTTGTTGGATCTCCCCAGACAGTCAGTTTATCGTTAATTTACCATACATGGTACATTTCATGATTGAGAGCTGAACTTTTAGTGGTCCGTTTCTTGATCATTTGGTACAAGTTGTTGTATTTGCTGTTTACCATTGGCCTTTACCGAGGAAACTAGTTTGCTTACTTTCAAGAAGGTCATTCTATGAATTTGGGGTCCTGTATTTCATGTCCCTGTCACATCTGTTGTGCGATTTTGTTAAAGTTTAGAACACATTTTGTTTTAGTTCCAAGAGAAATTAAGTAATGCAATTCAATTCCAGTAATATTTCTAAATCATATAATTATACACATCAGGTGTAACAGGGACACAAAAAATGCCATACTTTTGGATCCCAATTTTATAGAATAACCTGTAATCTAGGGGAGCTAACATGGACAATCCACCCTCAAACCATGTCATATCGTTTTCCCAAACATGCCATTCATTCTGTACAGGTATGCGTTTCTGTGGATGCCCACTACATATAAACTGCTCACAAGCACCATTGCCACAGAGTGCTTATGTAAAAGGAGACATGTCAGTCTGAGGATGGGATGGGGGAAATCGACTGTGATGTGCATCCACGCTATTCTGGAATCAGCAATTTTCATGTACATGTACACAGAATGCTGGACACCTGTTATCAATTGAATTTTCTTCAGCAGTGCTTTATTTATGAGCAGTGATCAGTACGTGTACATCTGCCAGCCATTTGGCAGATTTTGTTTGTTTGTCAATTTGAACAGGCAAATTAAGATTCTGTGGTGGTTTTGGGACTATAAAATTGGAAACGGAGAAAGAAGGAAAGCGGTGTCAGTTATTTTGAGTGGGGCACAAGAAAGTGTCAACAAACCTATTTAGGCCAGCTTTTATTGTTGTAGATGACGAACCCACTGACGCAGAGTAGTGCCATTTTTAAAAAAATTAAAAAAAATAAATTAATTTTGTTTTGTTCCCGAAGGCACTTTTTTAGTGTTTCAATAAAAATATGAGCTAAATTCAAACAGTTTTCCTCCTATCCTGGAGAGTCAATTGTAAGGGCAAAGTGGAACTTTAGGGTTTTATTTCCTTCTTTTTTGCCCTCAGACCGTGCCAATTTCCAGAAAATGAAAAGATGCTGGCCTCATGCATATACACATGTAGCTACATGTACACAAAGCACCCTTTATAATGCCAGCGATCTCTGCCGCTGTTGTTATTTTGGATCAGTAAACTCTTATGCGTAGCTGCACACCAAATCAATATAACATAGTGCAAAATGAAATTTGTTCTACTTGTAGGCCCTACATACCCTTAATTCACTGCCGTGTAATGCAGAAGCAGACTTCTTGCTCTGTGTAATTACTTTGCCATGACTCTTGCTCTAGAGTGGATGTTGCATAAATTAACATAGATCAGGGTGGCCATTTGATGCTGACGGAATAATCAATAGTCAAATACAGCCAACGTTACATACTTAAGTTTTTTGGGCCGTACCATTTTTGAGTCCATCTTTTCGTACTTAATTGCACCCTCTTAAATATTATTCGATTTGGCTCAGCATGACAAATCCTTCTGATATTTTTGTTATTTAATAAGTCATCACCAGCCCATTGGCCAGAAAAATGAATGCTTTGATATAAAACTGGATGCTAGAAAAAATGTCACTCCCAGTGGATGTTAGAACTTAAAAAGCTAGGCATGGCAGGGGAGCCAGACATTGCCTGGCATTAGTTGAGATTGCAGATTGTTCCACCTGTTCATACCCGTGTTCAGCACCCATTTCAGACAATTTCCGATGTTATAGCTCTAAATCAGATTACAATTTGAGAGTGTCATGGACGGAACTGCTCAAGAAAATGCTGACTGGAATTGCCAGATTTCCGGAAAGGATAGATGTGTGCCCCCTGGCCATATGGGCATAATCTGAACTCTAGTCAAGCAGTGTTGCCCATGAACAAAACTTGCTTCGTGTATAACAAAATTAGTTTGTTTTTTGATAAGCTGTGGCAAAGTGACTGATGCAGCAGATGCCCAGCGACTTTGTATGTGTTCCTACCCAGAGTTGATGATCGTTCATCCACTCGTATTTTTGGCTCGTCGCATGTTTGCCACGCAGGCAGACTAGTGTGATTGGTTCGCCCAGTGCGCCCAGCATTACCATGAACTTCTCTTACTTTAAAGGGGCCTGGTGTTGTCAACCACAGAAATAAGCCCTCTCCCTAGCTGTCTATAAAATGTAAAATTGATAAAAACCATTCACCCATATTACATGTACATTGCTTTAAGACTATCACATACATGTATGCACCATACTGACTGCTGTCCTTAAACAGTATGTCCATGGAAAATAATTCCCCAAAAGCCCTGAAGTGAAACTGATTCACTTTTGGTTGTCCATTTTACTTTATTTATTTTTTATTGTTCACAAGGGGAGGACCAAAACTAGGACTGTATAAAAGCTGCGAGGCGTGGATAAATTTTAATTTCAGTTTGTCATCAAAGCAATGGCACTTCCCCCATGAATGAGCAAAACCAAATTGGATGGTGAAGGTGGAACCACAAATTTGACTTTTTATAGCCTTGCTCACTGGTGATGCTGACTTTTGTGGTTATTGACATGCTAGAGCCCCGAGCTGGACCAAAGAGGGCACAATTTTCTTAGCAATCAGGCTCCTTTAGTCGGAACTGAACTTCGCTAGTTTATGAAAGACGAGGAAATGCATGCACTACGGTGGCATTGCTATACCGACCAAATCAACACTGCCAGCCAATATGGCTCTTTTCAACCATTAAGGGGGCACTTCTGCTCAAGGCTGATCTGGATAGGGAGGAAGGGAAGTAGCCCTGAAAATATTTTTCTTCATTTTTTTCCGGGGGGAGGGGAATCTCGGCCCCATAGTCCCCTCCCTGAATCCACTGATGTCCCGGTTTCAGTTTAGACGATAAGAGCATTATGTGTTTTTGCTCTCATATTGCTTAAGGGAAGATGATAAGACCGTTTGTTTGATACTAATCTGATATTTGCATGTTGAACAAACAAAAATTCTGCCAATTGGTTGGCGTCTTCAGCTTTTCACTCTACTGTAGGGATTTATATTGTAATTTTGTCCAAAGATGATTCTTTACAACAAATAAAAAAGTCCGCACCATGACATCCATCTTCTCATAAGAACCTTGATTTCCATGTACCTTTCTGCACAAACACATCAAAAAGCAGACCTGGCCTGAGCTCAGTGTTTTCATCAAATTTTAAGACTGCAACTTTCAGGGGATTTTATGGACTAAATATTCAGTCCTGTTCATACCAGAGAATATCGCCAGCGGGTCATTGTTCAGAGCAAGCACAGAGCTAGCTATAGAGCATTTCTGCAATCGTGGGGAACAAATACAGGGGGTTACATTCAGCATTTCATTTTCTGTTAATAACCTGGTTTTTATTGTGTTCCTCAACGTGGCTGGCACTGTTAGGTTTTGTACTATATGTAGACCAACATATATTACTGTTTGGTTAATATTTGAGCTTCATTTTCCTGCAACAGAATTTGTCAACATTTTTGATGAAATGGCAAGTTTTAACGTGTTCACATTATGCAGTTGTTGACAAATAAAGATCTGTGACTCACAGATGGCATAGGATATTTCCACTCGATAGCACTGGACACAGTGCTTTACAATATCAGTCTAGAGTTACCATTCTTGGATGGCCTATTATGTCACAAATCTCTTACAATCTGACCGATCATGACAGATTGTGGGTGTTTCCACGCTAAGGGTTGCTTTTCTTAAATGTTGGAGCATATGGAACAAAAACACCAACGAAAAATTCTGTTTGCAAATATTTTATGGGCTGTGCAAAAAAAACCATCAAAGACTTCAACCAGATATTCTAAAACACATTTGTAATGATATGATTTAAAATTCATTGTTGCCAACTTGAGAATTTAACATTGAAGTTGGAGGAAAATTGCTGAATCAGTATGCTCAATGAAAGGTCACCTATTCCCATATGTGATGATACTCTAGATTGACTATTACACTGGTGAAGCAGACCCAGTATCATTTTTTGGGAATTCTTGTAACCTTTTCCCCTACAGACTCGCTCATTTGCATCATGCATTGAAACCTGAAAGTCAGTTAATAGTTTTTATAGTTGCCATGAGCTAGCTCCTTCTATAAGCAGTTTTCCCAGATTCAGACGAACTATTCAGTGTATATCTGTTTGTTTTTTTGTCATTTCTTTGATTAACATCGAGCTGTGAAGCTTAACAGCAGATTTTACTCTCAAAGCGTCCGATCAAATAATGATCTAATAATTTAAGGGTAAGAGAAGCACGATGACCTTGATGGGCAAATTCCAGCATACAAGGGAATATTTTTAGGAGGACATGAATGTGCGACGTGTTCTGAATACCTAAAGCTCAAATATACATACATTATCAACATGAAGCTTTTGTTATGAAGTAATAATCTCTTGATTTTGAGGGTAAGAAAATTATGAAAACACTGAATGGTGAATTCTAGTGTTTTAAGAAAAAGCATGGCATGTTTCGATTGAGCCATGTGTGTTCTGATTACCCGAAGGTCAAAGATACATACATGTACATTATCAATATGCAGTTGAAACTTCTGTTATGAAGTAATAATCTAATGATTTTGAGGGTAAAAGAAATGACACTGAATGATGATTTCTAGTGTTTAAGGAAATACCTTGTTAGCACGGCATGTTTCGATAGTGCCCCATGTGTTCTGTTGAAGCTCTAATGATAGACACATTATTTACATGTAGTTGAACAAGTAGCACAAGCAATTTGCCAAAGTGAAGAGAGGACAGAATCAGGCTCAGACAATTACTCTGTTGGCGAACAGGATGTTCTCAAGATTGATCTCGGGAGCCGAAGCAAAATTGGGTTATGGGACTGACAAGTTCATCACGCTACCATGGGCTCCTCATCTGTCTGTGCAAAGTTCACTCGTAGTCCAGTTGCACCAGTGTGCCAACAGCCTCGGATGTTGACTGAATGACTCATACCGATCGAGCATTGCAGACTAAAATAAAAAAAGAATATTTCTTGAGGAAGTATGTATGTTAACCCTAACAGTCCTCAATCCGATTTCAATATGATTTTACATACACTCTGGGGATTAGGGGTAAAGTGTTCCTCGGATGACCGATTCCTTCAGATGAAATTGCTGTTTTTAGGAAAATCTTCTTGTCACCCCCATTAACGAGTTCTGAATGTGTATGTGTAAAATACTAAATACATGTTTCTGAGAAATTGTGTTCTCCAGAGAGTCCCAACAAGGTTAGCTCTAGGCCAAAGCTTACGCCTGTAATTCAGCCTATCAGTCAAATCTTTTCTTTCTATGTGACAGAGCCAGAGTGGTCCATTTCATCCAACCACTTTCCTGTTACCGTGCCGTTTTTGCATTGTATGATTAATCCACTCCAATTATTGGAATTTCCATTATCTTTTGGAAAACATACATTGTCTGTGTTTTCACAAGTGACTTCTTTGATTAACTACACATGAGTCAAGGTGATTTTTGCGTAACTTCTGATGTCAGTTTTGGAATTTGAGGTAGACAAATCTGAGGGTTCCTTGATAATTTGTGAATCTGAGTCCGTGTTTATTAGAGCCTCCACTAAATGTAACTGGCTCATGGGTATTATGGGACTTTTTTCAAATGCATGACACACACATTTGAATTTGTTACTTTATAAGCTTTAATTTAGTGTAGGTTTGAACCCTGTGGCATTTTCCAGTCTGGAGATATATTAATTATTTTGCATAATCACATCATGCACATTTACAGAGGTGCTTTCAGAGATAAAGCCCTTTAAACACAGGAAGTGGAAAATGAAATCAGCCAAGAAGAAAGTTTCTTAAATATTCATAGCAACTATTAGGTTTCTTGTTTGAATTGAGAAAGTTCTGATATAATAGAAGCCAATAAACCAAGTAAAAAATCACCCTCTCCGTATAAAATGCCCTTAGCATGAAATAGCACAGTGTCCCTTAATACCCTTTTTCACATAGTGGGTCACACATTTGGTAGCTGAACTCACAGTGCAGCAGGGGCGTAGCCGGGGGGAGGGGCATGTGACCCCCACAATTCTTGATGTTCCCCCAGGTTCCCCCCCTAAAAAATTTGATGATTGGATATTGAATAAGGCTAACAAAAGCTTGCCCCCAAAAACTCACCACTGAAGGCTGGTGCCGTGCCCCCATTGTGCCCCCCACTTGTAAAATCCTAGCTAAGCCACAGCTGTGCGGTCAGTCTAGTTCAAAACTCATTTTTCGCACAATTAGCCGAACCTGTATCTATGAAGTTTTAAAGTATTCACACACTCGGAATGCATGTATGCTGATGCATGAAGCAATAACCTTAAATCACTTACGGATTTCATGCCAGTCCAAGGGAGCCCTTTTCTCATCGATTTTCATCATTTTCAAGGTAGTTATTTTCACCGTAAAATCTGTACACACAAAGTGCATTAAAAGTGTGCACGATAATAACATCATTACTGTGTAAGGGGGTATATGGGGAACTGGAGCAAGACTCCACTTAGAGAACATGGGGGGGGGACAGGTTCTTTCTGGGGGTTCCTCATGTCAGAGGTCTGGCAAGCCCATCATCACTGGCAGCAGAACGATTTTCAAAGTTGAGGAGAGCAGTTGCCAGACTATCTGGCATCAGCAGTTGATAGGCTGATCCCTATAACCCCAGCCATCCCATTATAGACCACTCTCATTTTGCCTACGATTAGTATGGACAGCCAGAGAATTTGAAGAAATAGCCCCTTTTGGTCAGTTTTGAATTTTATCGCCAATTTGTTCATAATGGAGATTTGTCTCACTGATTTTAAATAGGGTTGTATTTTCAAGTATTTATTGTTATCATGTGTTCTGATAGCTATGCAGGATTTTTCACGCTGAATTGTTCTTTAACTTATTCTTACTTACATGTATCCTGATGATAGCCAACCGTAGTTTTAGCAGCCACTTGTTGGAAAAACACTTTTGTGACATCAAAAGAGCAGGCCTTATGGGACTCGTAAAATATGGGTGGGTGCCTCCGGTCAAAAAAGTGTGTGTGGGGGGGGGCACTGACCCCCTAGTCCCCCCCCCTTCTGCCAGTGTGTGGTATGTTTTATTGACGCACCCTTGGGGCTTGCACAACTGTCAATCTCAGTTTCTCTGTCCTACAAAGAACATGCTGTGCCACGTACGGCATGTCGTCAACACCACCAGCTCTGAAAACGTGTAGATTCATCATATTCCAAGAAATCATCAATGAGAGCTTCATTTCACAGCCGTAAATCAGCAACATTAAACTTCACGTAAGACCATGTTCCAAAGTCCAGTGTGTAGATTCATCATATGTCAAGAAATCATCAAGGACAGCTTCGTTTCACAGCCATAAATCAGCAACGTAAAACGCCACGTAAGACCATGTTCCATAAGTGAATTAAAATCCAGTATGTAGGCTCATCATATTTCAAGAAACCATAACAGGACAGCTTCATTTCGCAGTGGTAAATCAGCAACATAAAACCTCGCATAAGACCATTTGCCATAAGCGAATTGAAATCTAGTGTGCATATTCATCATATTTCAAGAAATCATAATGGGACAGCTTCATTTCACAGCCGTAAATCAGCCCCATCGTTTTACAGAAAACGACTTGTCCACAAGTGAACTTTGAAAAGTACACGTACATGTACTGTATCTTAAAAGGGAATCTACATTCTGCTGTTTAGACCTGGGACAAAACCAGAGGATTCATTGTAAAGAGAGAAAGGAGAAGTACCAAAGAACAGGTACGTAAAAATGTCCTCATCACTTACAATCACAAATAAATCAGATAAAGAACATTTAGGCCCCGAGTTTCAAATCTTTAGCTGAGTTAGGGCAGCTTGTTTTCGTTCACGAACAGCTCGATTTGTTATTCGTGGGTCAGCCACTCGAATGCCAAGAACACACAACCGGTTATCGCTAATAGTTATTTCTAGTAAGCAACATGCAAAATGGCGGTATCCATGTGCATTCTTCGGGAGTTAATGTTTGGATAACTGGGCTAACTTCTTTTCCATTTAAAAAAATTCATTTCTCTTATGGAAAATTATTAATGTTAATTTTGCTAAACTTTCCACTGTCTCCAGCTTTCTAACTATCTTGATAGTTTTTGCAGGTTTTGAAAAATCAAATGTCACAAGTTTTTCTGTGTGTTCATGTAAAACTCTGACGAGGAGGTGGTGTGTGATCCTGTTCTGGGAGCAATGTTCTTGAGTCGTGTTCCCACCGTTCGAGTGCGAGAACACGAAACCAGTGTCAAGAACAGGCCACAGGACCTCAACCTTACATTGCAAAAGCATATATATAATTGCACACTGTACACAGTACCAAATCCAACATTGTATTTTGGATTTGGGGTAGCTCGTTTGAGTCTATAAACTTTTTCTCAGTGCTCCAAGAAAGAATTACTCAGCAACGTAAGTCTGTGAAGGTCAGATCAGATCAATATTAATTGTCCTGAAAATAGTGACCAAAAATCTGTTAAATAAATCAGCAGCCTTAAATATTTTGGTTTGCAAAAATTACAATGAAATTGGTGCACTAGCAGTGAAATTAATACAATTCAAATTAAGTTCGGATTAAAAGTGGTCAGTGAATTAAAGAATGGTAGATGATGACATAATTGTTAAGAGAGAGGTCTGCATATTAAAGGAAGTTGTTCTGACCTGGAAGATTTTTATGAAATCTAATTGGCTTAAAGTTTATAGCATGTAATTTGCATGCCAATGACATTTTTCACCTTTGCTAAATTATGTCTTGCATTGTATACACAGTAATCACATAATATTACCCATATTAAGCTGAAGCATCTAGACAAGATTACAAGCTTTTGCAGACTGAGAAAGTTTGGCAACTTGAAGGTCATGTACATGGACTAATCCATGCAGGCTTTGTCAGAGCGGTGACACCGTGCTCACACGTTCATCCTTAAACTTGAGCATTTTGGCAAGTCTCATTGGTTGAGTCAGCGTGTCGCACAAGTATGTTGTCCACAAGTGAGTTACCACTCAATTAATGGCGTTTAATGCCGCTCACTGACTGAGCTGGTACCCTATCATGTGGAGTAGACCGTGCAGGAAACAGTTTGCTTGTTTCACCTGTCATCACAAACACTACAAAGTGACACTTGGTGGCATTGATGTACGTATACACTCCTCTTGCTCAAAATTTAACAGACTCGGGTAATGGGGGTTTTCAGGGACTGTAACCGAGTACAGCTGTGGACATTCAGTATATTTTTGTTTCCATAAATGAAACTTTTTCCTAAACTTCCCAAATTAATAGGTTCGACTTCCTTATTTTCTGGAGGGAGTCAATTTGTGTAAACCAATTCAAAGTGTATTTCTCTGTTACAAAAAATATATACCTGCTTCATGGTTGCATGTTTGTGTAAAAGTCATCAGTGTTACTGTGTTTGCATAACCAATGTTGTTGACCACGCGTCTGTGTGTAGTTTGTGTCTTTGAGTTCATGAACCAAAAGGATGAGCGGTTATGGAGCATAAGATCATTGCTCCTTCATTGGTCAAAGGGAAGTAATTGAGCATGATCAAGTCTTACAGAATCTGCACTTCTTTCCACTCCCAGGTGGAGGAGATTCTAAGCCTACTGGGTCTGATGGAGAGTGTCCACACCAGGGTCTCTAAGCTGTCAGGAGGTCAGGTCAAACGGCTGGCCATCGCCTTGGAACTGGTCAACAATCCCCCGGTGCTGTTCTTTGATGAACCAACAAGGTAGCAAAAGAAAAATTAAAACCATTTTATTTTTGCATGGCAGTGTGTGGGAGCTTTGTTAGGAAATAAGGGGTGAATTGAGATCTAGTACGTTAAACGTGCTTGATGAAATGCCGCCCACAATATTCTCTATGTCTGACAAGACTCAGATCTCTTTAAGTTTGTAAAAGGTGGCAAAATCATATTTAAAGGCAAGTTTTCTGACCCTGGTGCTAACTTCCAAGCCAGAAACCTTTTCTAAAAAGTGAACAAAAAGGTACAACCAAATTGTTGGACTCCTTGTCGATGAAGCTTTATGTCAGAGTAAAACAATTACTGTTTGATTAATCAAACTGTAACTGAAATAGGAAGGCATAATCCTATTTCAACACAAAATATGTGTTGTGCATTTCAACACAAAGTTAAGTTTTCATTTTCCACCTTAGACCGGCACCTTTGAATGTTTCACAGATTAAGTGTACCTTATAATCGATTTCAAAAATCAAAGTGTACTCTCAGGCCCACAATTTTTTATATCTTATCAGAGTTTACCGTATGTGTCACCATTTGATCTGTTTCTTAATTGTGACTCATGTCTTCATTGCCTTTTCCCCCCACTCTCTAGTGGTCTTGACAGTTCCTCAAGTTTCCAGTGTCTGTCTCTCCTGAAATCGTTGGCCCGGGGTGGCCGGACGGTCATCTGTACAATCCACCAGCCCAGTGCCAGGCTGTTCGAAATGTTTGACCAAGTAAGTCTCGGGCATGCACTCACGTGTCGCCTTTTGTTGTGGTTTGGCATCAGACTTCGTAGATATGAAAGTCTCCACACCAGAGATCGAGTTCTGATACAGTCACTGAACTCCACGTTAAAGAGTCTCGATAGCTTGTTGGCCATTCTGAACTGCACTGTACTACTTACATATTAAAGTTATGCGCTGGTTCCCAATTCAGCCATAAGAGCGTTGGAAGGAAGCCAGCTACTTTCTGCCACTCTCATTGTTGTGAAAGAAACTATATAGGGAAACTGACTAGGTGCTTATAAATGATTATAAAGATGAACAAAGAAATTGATAGGAGCAGGATTTGAACCTGCAACCTCTGGAACACTGTGCCAGTGCTCTACCAACTGAGCTATCCAGCCCTAGTGTGGCATTTCACAGTGGGCGACGCTTACTGGATCAGTCTTTTGCTGGTTTTACACAAGTCGTCAGTCAGGAACATGTTTTGAGCACCAACTGTTGGCTATGTAGAAATTGATCTGTAATGTGGAAGTTTTGACTTCCGATAACACACTGACAATCGACGAAAAGGCTCCAACCAATAATTTCGAAAATAGGTACCTTGAAAAAAGTGTCAGCTCTTCCCCCACCCCCGGAGCTGCTGTGAAATTGGAAGAGCTAGGATAAAGCAGCACACCGGTGGATGCAGTGTTTTCCTGATGATGATAAACGTCATGGCCATATTTGCTGCAATGCCATCGGAATGAAGTCCAAGGTCTCTTGTTTGTTAGCTTACAGTGCATCCCATTGAACTTCTTTGAAGAGTTAAACTAATTGTGAGGAACAGGAATTGAAGAAAGGATGAACAGTGAGTGAAAAGTGAAAAAGTGCAATTTTTTTTACTCCTTTTGGAATCTTTTTTTTTTTTTTAAGCTGTACGTGCTTGGTGAGGGACAGTGTATCTACCGAGGGAGTATGCAAGGTCTAGTACCCTACCTCAAAGCTCAAGGCCTAGTGTGCCCGCCGTACCACAATCCTGCAGACTATGGTAAACAGAAGAAAATCTACAGTTTCAGTGCTACATTTCCGGTGGTCCCAGGTTGAAATACATGTATTGATTAGTAGCTATACAGTACTACTTTACTGTCACCGGAGTGCTGAAAATGATGAGACTTTGCTCTTTATTGTTAGAACGTTTTAGCAGCGTATGATCTTATGCGACTTAAAATGAAGATGTGCATCACCCTTAAAGAGCATTCTCCGCAGAACACTTGTAACACCTGCAGCCGATTTCCCAAAACTTTCCCTTACTTTAAACCATGTGTAAGCCTTACGGTTGATTTCATGAAATGTTGCCCATAAATTAAATTTAATAAAACTTTGTGGGCGACGACTGAACCTTTGCAATATTACAGCACTCATCAAACAGTCATTGAATTACCTCCGCCCGCAATTTCAAAAACGTTTTTGTCAAATCTTCATGGTAACTGGACAGAAAATCTCAAAGTTCTCTCACAGCCAAACAAGTTTTTCATTACTTGTGGAACAAAGTTTTTACCTTTTTCTTATAAGAATAAGTTCAGCAACGATGAGCCTTAAATGAACACATTAAGCCAGTCAAATCATTTAGTTTAACTTTGTTTGGCGCAATTAACGACGTCTATAATGATTGTTTAAGTAACGCCATAATTTGTTGTGCAAGGCAGGGACTTAAGAAGTGTGTTTTTGTAAAATCGCTCCTCAACAGTGACGTGTTGCACAACATACAGATTAAAATGCAATGTAAGTGACACAGCGCCATAATTTGTTGTGCAAGTTGTGGCCTTACCCAATGCGTACGTTTCATGAAATCACTTGTGACTTGTGCAATGCACATAACAAAATGTGGCACAAGTGATATTACGCTACTGCGTAAAGTTTCGTGAAATCATCTGCTGGAGTTTAGAGATACAACTCTAGCAACAAAATGCACTAATTCCAGGGGTGAGATTTCTCAGCTTTTCAGCTGATTTCAGATTTTTTTGGTTTGGATTTCAACTTTTTGTTCCTCACTGGCTGTGTACAAAAGTAAAGGAGATTTTCACGGATCAGCTTCTTGATGCCTTTTTTCAACTGTTTTCAGCTGTTTTTATCATTGGTCAATCTCATCCCTGTAATTCAGACCATGTGAATTGCAGCATAACCTGGAGAAGGGCTTGCTGTGTCCTCGCTAAATTGTGCAGTACCCAACATCAGACCTTCACATCACCTCCAGCCAGAATTCAAGTCCCAGGCTATTTGAACTGGAGCACAAATTCTTTTGTCATTGTCCTTGCTCTTACCACCAGCTTACCAGTGACAGGTCTTGTGTGTGGTCTTGCAGTTATCTCGATTGCGACACTCCTTATTTGAATGTCATCATTCAACATAAAAAGCCTTTTTTTCTAATACAGCCGTGTTTTATCTTGTTTGATGATCATTGATTATAAAGATAAGCAAAGAAATTGCCGCGGGTGGGATTCGGATCTGCAATCTCCAGAGACCGTGTTGACACTCTGCCAACCGAGCTACCCAGCCCTATTTTGCTGGTTCTTCCCATTTATTGAAATCTTTGTGGGTGATAGTCGGAAGTCATAAAATTCCAAAACTTTAAAGCCAGGAATCATGCCACAATGCAACTTGGGAAATGGTGAACAGAGATCTCTCAAAAGGATGCATCTTCTTTGAAATTAAACTGTATAAGGAAACTGACTAGATCCTCTGCTTTATGATTGGTTAAATGATAGTTATTGAGATAGCGTCTGGAGAGTACGGCAACATGATCGGCGACCTGTCTAAGCTGGTAACCGATGGTAAATGTGAGGAGTTCCTGAATCTAGAGCCCCCACTGCACAGCACCAGCTCCAATAGCCTCAACAGCAGCAACAGCCTGACAGGCCATGCTCACTCCAATGGCGATGCCGCATCAGTGACGACAGCAGGCATTGGCATGGCCACCTTCACCGCGTCAAAGGGCGAGGGCAGTATCACAAACGGTCACACGCCTTCCAATGCTCCGCAATCCAACAGGGTAACAACCAAAGCCATCTTTAAAGAGGCGAATGGTGTCTCAACGCATTCAGTCGTGGTAAGGGTACAGAGTTGTTTTGATCCCATGAGCGCGCTCGTACGCATCTGCAGTGTCAGTGACTCAAGTCGCTTTTTGTTTTACTCAGGACTTGACTTAACTTGGGAAAAAAAATTTACCTGGGACGTAACTATTTGAAAATTGGACTTAGGATTCGACTTGGAAAGAAATTTTGCTTTAGACTTGAAGCATGAAACTTTAACTTTGGACCTGACTTTGATAAAATGGACTTGAGATTTGATCTGTGAATGACTTGATGTTGACTTGACTTGTAAACAGTTGACTGGGACTTGAGTTGGAAAATATTGACTTGGTTAAGACCAGGAGAGTTTCTAGAGCCAATTTATGTGTTGGGGGGGGCTAAACCCTTTGCATGTGACGTCACCTGTTAACTTTTGCTACTGCTCTGTTTTATTTTATTTTCCATTTTTGGCATTTTTTAGGGAGGCCAGAGCCCCCCTCCTGTAGAATCGCGCCTGGTTATTACTCTGTTTATAGGGGTTTCTTGCTTGAAATATTCTGGATATTTGTGCTTCTGTTCAATTTTTACTCCAAAAAGACAGACTTAGACCCCATTTCTGATTGAATTTGCACCCATGCAAACGTGCTTTCAGCCTTTCAAAACATTGGTTTAGTGAAAACATGTCTTCTCATGGTATTTGAAACAGTTTGAAGATGTATACCCCTGAAGAACATGTGCACATATGTAGTGCCAAGTTCATTTCTTGTGGAGGAGACATTAAAATTCCATTCGTCCTTTAGTTCCTCGGTTTCACCACAAAGTGACGAATAGGGTTGCTTTGGTGCACCACAAAGTGGCATACCGTCCATGTACTTTGTACACCCAATATGTCACTTCATGGTGCAACCAATGAGTTAATTTTCTCTGTACTTTGCAATTCGTTGGTTTTAGTCTATCAGTTGCAGTAAAATTTAAAATAAAGTTTTATGATAACAGTTCATGGTTACAGCTGGTCAACCTCTGAGCTTCTTTTTTACCCTCAAACAGACTTGCGATGACCTTGACCTCGACGGGGGACATTTTGCCACCAGCTTTCTGACGCAGTTCAGTGTCCTCTTCAAGAGAGCGTTCCTTACAATTATAAGAGACCAGGTGAAATCACACAGAAAAGGCACAAAAAGTATTAAAGTTTTTTAATGTAACATTGTATCATAAATTGAATAAAATTTATTCCCACCAGTTATCACTTTAAGTAGAACTGGTTGCTTGTAAAAGCCCAAAAATGCTACCGCTGGCACCACTGAAATGTTTATCAGAGGGGGAAGAACTCATTAAAGCACTCCGCAATGAAGGAGTCCAATTTTTTGGGTAGTTTTAAGCAACTTCGTGATCTTCATCTGCTGTTATACCTTTCTTCCTCCATTTCCTTCACTTTTCTTTCTTGTGTGTTTCCAGGGAGGGCAGGTTTCCCCCTCCTCTTGCCCCTCAGCCCCCATTTTGAGTCCACATGCCCACATGTTGGCCCTTGGCCAAGTCTGAAGTCATTTAACTGCATTTTGAAACAACCCTGAAGGACGCAACTTTTTTTTCTGTGTTTCGCCGCAGTTACTGACCCATATACGCATCTTCTCCCACATCGCCTGCGGTCTCTTGATCGGGCTTCTCTACCTTGAGATCGGGAACGACGGCAGCAAGGCCTTCAACAACACAGGCTTCCTCTTCTTGTCAATCCTTTTCCTAATGTTCACGGCACTCATGCCAACAGTTCTTTCATGTAAGCGATGAGAGAAAAATGATTATGCCCGATGTAATCTGCACTCTGCAGAGGATGGGAGGTCTTTTATTGGAAGTCTTGAGTTTGCACATCAGAGTACCGAGAGGCATGCTTGTGGGTACACCATGGAAGCAGTGTCTGTTAGGAAGACACTGCTGCTGAAATGAGCCAGTGGGGGAAAAGTTCTCCTTTTAAGTTGGTGGCGAGACTTGTTTTTTTTATCATCACAGTTCTCAGAGCCAACACCCAGTGGCGTAGGGGGGGACCTGGGGGGCACGTTCCCCCCCCAAATTCCTGGTGCCCCCCAGGTGCCCCCCCCCCCACTGAAAAAAAACAGATGAATGGATATTGAACAAGGCTAACAAAAACCTGCCCCCAAAAAACCACACCTCTGAAAGCTGGTGCCCTCCGAGATGCTTGTGCCCCCTTTGTGCCCGCCCACAAGTAAAATCCTAGCTACACCACTGCAACCATACCCCTCGGTACACTCACTGTAAGGCCCATCTAAGTGGGGAGGGGGGGTGCCAGCCCTTGGCAAGCAGGAGGGCCCTCATCTGCATCAAAATCATCTTTTGTTCTTTTGATGTGCCTCCTAGCTGATAAAAAGCCCCATCCACAAAAGTTGTTTACACGTCATAAGACTTTTACTCCCCTACTACGTTATACACAGTTTTTGTCGCCCGTGAGATTATGCGCATCAAGAAAAATATTGTTACATTTTGTTACATTCAACTTACGCCAAGGTGTTCATGTTCAATAGCATGCACGCGCATGCGCACAGTCGCATCTTGACTCGACGGGAGCTTTGTTCAGTCTCTTTTTTGCCCTTGTGCCAAGGAGATTTTGTCGCTTCGTGAGATGATCAACGAATTGTCTCACCATTGTCTTGACACAGTAATTTCTGGATCTTGTAATAATAATCTAATCTAAACAGGACATTCTATTTTTGCAACACCCTCATGTTGAAAGCAGAATTATGCACACTGATAGTCCCATCCGTTCTGTCTGCCTATTTTTACTTACTCCGTTTGTTTGATAAATTGATTTATCGGTGTTCTCCAGTCCCACTAGAGATGGGCGTCTTCGTCCGGGAAAACCTCAACTACTGGTACAGCATCAAGGCATATTACTTGGCCAAGACCATTGCAGATATGCCATTCCAGGTAGGCTGGCTGTTCCTCCTTTTCACATTGATGCATTGCTTTTGCCTTGCTCACCTGGGCGTCAATCGCTTTTTCGGAGGTGGAGGGGACATATATTAACTAATGAGGGTGCAAAGCATGATGACCTACTAAAAGGCGTGGTGGTAGAAAACCTTGGGGGTCAGGATGCTCTGCGGTGTCATCTGAGGCAATTTCTGATTAAAGTTAAGGCTTTTGCAAGATTTATTTCATAATTGAAATCAATTTTACTGTGAGAATTTTATGCAAGTTGGGAACCATTTTGTTAATCAATTCCCACTTTTTCACCCATAAGAGGAAAGATATTTGGCATACACAGCTCTAAGTAATCTGGAATATGAATCAAACGTAGGCTTACTTATTTCACTAAGGGTCCAGAAGAAAATGGGCGGGGTAAATGATATGATATCTCCCACTTTGGAGAGTGGGGGGTGGGAACATGTCCCCCCCCAGCCCCAGTGATTGATGCCCATAGGTTTGCTTTAAAGGTTCAGTCCATCATTTGTAGCTAGATCCAAAAAGTAACCAGTGAAATCATTTTTGAAAAGCGTACATAGTTCATGGACGGTTACAGGACTAAACTACGTCATTACTCCTGGCAAGCCGTCGTTTTGCTGAAAACAATGAAAGGAAGCCAGAAACGCGTCTGCAGAATGCATTCTTTGAAAATCGCCATTAGAAGTGCAAGCAAGTGTTGACATGACATATGCACGTGGTTACTATCAGACTATCATTTGTTGATTCAGTTCTTGAGAGCCAATTGTAAAATTGTGGCCCAGATGCAGTGATCTCAATTTTGAACAGGATCATATTGTTTTCAGTGGATAATGTTCAGTATGGAATACCAGTCATTCAGGATAATTCATCTGGATTAATTTGAAATGTTGTACCTTCTTTTTTTAGTTCTTCACGAATAATTGTTGACTGACCAACTCCCCAATATTGTTTTCAGTGGATAATGTTCAGTATGGAATATCAGTCATTCAGGATAATTCATCTGGATTAATTTGAAATGTTGTACCTTCTTTTTTTAGTTCTTCACAACTTCTTATTCTTGCAGTTTGTGTTACCAATTTTCTACTGTACGATAGTCTACTGGATGACCGACCAACCCCCCGAGGCAGGCCGATTTATCCTCTTCATTGCCATGGCAACCATGACATCGTTATGCTCGCAATCATTGGGGCTGCTGATTGGAGCAGGGTCTACGTCTTTACAGGTGAGAAAGAAAACCCAAATAAAGCTACATCCTTTCTCTTTTGCTGGCTTTTAAGTTTATCTGGCATCCCCCATCTTGGAAAAAGACAAACATTTTACTAACCATAAGCACTGTTTTATAATGGAAGTGCTTGGTGTGGTTGCGTTTATGTGCGGTTGCAGACGCAAAGAAATTTCCATTCTTGTGTCACTACGTTGAGTATTCTTGCTGTCCAAGGCAAGGGTGCCTTTTGCCTTGTTAAATTATGGTCTCCATGAAACCGTTAGCTTAAAGTCGTGTGCTTTGCATGGCCAGGAATGTCACAAGGGCCAGGATCGAATCTGTCTGTGGGGTAACTCCAAAGTGACACTGTCTTTGCCCTAAAAGTGCAGGGTCTCCCTCTCTTGTGTTTCAGGTGGCTGTCTTTGCCGGGCCCATCTCCAGCATCCCCATCTTGCTCTTCTCAGGGTACTTCGTCACCTTTGACACCATCCCTTCCTACCTGCAGTGGATCTCCTACATCTCCTATGTCCGCTACAGCTTCGAGGGGACGATGCTGATCGTCTATGGCATGGACCGCGGCGAGCTGGGCTG
Organism: Acanthaster planci; assembly: GCF_001949145.1. The sequence continues at coordinate 310,647 of NW_019091583.1, read as the reverse complement.
CCCGGCGAACACCACCTGCATGTTCCGGACCAGTCGGGAGGTCCTGGAAGCCCTGGACATCGGCGAAGAGTCCAGGGTCTACTGGCACTTCCTGATCATGTTTGGCTTTTTCGTCGTCGTGAGGATTTTCTGCTTTCTCGTGTTGAAGTTTAAAGTCAGACAGCATCTAGGTTGAAATGACGGGGGCTAGTCTATTGCTACACAAAGTTACCTGATAGGTAGCATTTTGTGAGCAGTTATTTGATAGTTTGATTTTCATGAAGTAGGCTGACACCCATCTTTTCATCATCTTTCACCAGTCTGAAGGCATTATCAAGTAAAGAGTTTCATCCCAAAATTCTATATCCACTGGTTTTGAAAAATATGAGTCAAGGTGACCGGTATAATTCATTGAAATATCTGCTAATTGACACCTTGTCTGTTGAATTCCGATATGTACATGTATTTTCAGAGATATGATTAACCCTAACCCTCCTCAATCCTCCAACAGGTGAAGGATTCAGGAGGGTTAGGGTTAATGTACATTGATCAAATTTCCTTATTGTTTTGAAGACCAAATAATCATCCATTGATGCAACATGCATGTATCCATTTTATTGATTTTGAGATGAAACTCTTCAAAGTATTTGGTAATCCCACAAGATTGGATACATTCCTGAAAACCAGTTTTATAAAAATGAATCCATATTTGTATTTCCATAACAGTGTTGTTACTAAGAAAAACCGGGACCATTCCTGCCAGTGTCCGATCTGCACGCGCACACAAGATGTTACTTCTCGAACCAAACTTTAGTCGCTGAGCAGGTTTTATGAAAGAATACTCCAGGTGACCGGGAGTTTTTTTGTGTGTGTTTTCAGCAACAACATGAATAGTTACAACAATCCCAGGATAATTAAAGTATCTTGCCTTTCCTTTTGTTTACGCCATGGAATCACAAGGTACGAAAAGGCCATGCAAGGAGACGACCGTTAGAAGTCACAGAAAAAAAGAATGACAAAGAAAGACAGTAAAATTCGAAGGTGCTTGATCGTGCTCAAACAGAGGTGGTATGTCAAACGTGGAGGTGAGGTCTCGTGATGACGGACTAAGTATTATAACAAGTATATGCAATAATGAGGAGAAATTTCTGCTTCTTGGAAGGAGCCCAGAAAAAGAACTTCAGATTGGTACTTCGTTTATTTACGGGACGCATCAAAGTGTTAGTGTGTACTACCTGAATACCTCAGACGATTGAGCTGTTTTGATTGGTTAGGAATTGATGACGTGGTGGCAGACAAACCAATCAGAAACTAGAATACACGGGTCAAATGTAATTTCCACTGATGACAGTATTTTGTGAAAAAGTAGCCATGCATTTTTAGGCAAGTGAAATTGTTAACCACGGTTGGTTTTATGTCACGAATTGTGTGATAAGATGATCAAATGTAGGAAGTAGGCCTATCAAGAGAATAAAAAGTGTTAATGTTAGTGCTCCGTATGGAAGATCTGTGTCAATCAGCATCACATTTCCCATGGCCCCTTGCTGTCCAAACTGTGACTGCATTGGCAGCTATATCTCTTCTAGGACACGGGGGGGGGGAAGCACATAACCACAGATACCACGAAATTACAGTTATGTGTCCATGAAGTAGCTTTGAGTTTTCAGTTCAACATTCCCAGAGTCGCATTCGCAATCAATGTTTTGATATAGGGCCATGTTCAAGTTATTTTGAACCATCTCACAGCCGGGGATTCCAACCCCCCCCAACTCAGCTGTGCCTTGCTTGATTTGTTTTTACTTGGCAAAGCATATAAAAACACTCCTTATCATTACAACTGTGAAGTTTTAGCTCCGTCAGATATGCAGTTTTTATAGCTACTTGCGTGCCAGCCCGCGTTGAGCACTGCAGTAGAAAAAAAAATTGGCTGACCTGTCTAGGAAAAATGCATGCTGAGCAAGAACGATTTGTCAAATTTTCACAAAATTGGTTTCAAAATGACCGCGAAGAGGTACTCCAAAAACTCCTGAAGGCTCATTTCCTAAAGAATTGCGCTAGGGCGATAGGACCACAGAGAAAAAAAAATTAAGGGGGCTGCAGATTCCCCCGCTATAGGCTCTTAAGGTTAAAACAGAAGTGGACATTTTTGCCAGTTGCCCACAGAATCTATATTAAAAAGACAAGCTATTGGCGACAGGGGGAGAATTGCAATTCCTTAAACTTTGAATGTTTTTCACATTTTATCGTCGCGTCCTCAGTTTCAATAGGTAGAAATTAGAACTGTGAAGAATTAATTAACAAGTTTATAAGGAAACGCACGCGTGTTTGCGTCAGTGCAAAACAATGTAAAATTTTAAAGCGAGGCTTAATTGTCACAGTGACCAGCTTTATTCGCACGGAAGCTATTCTTAAACAGCATTTATTTACCACCGTTTTGATAATTTGTTCACAATGGCTTACTTAAAAAGTGCTGAAGTGTGCGAAATGCATATTTATACCGTTCTGATTTTCTTTCTGTAATCCAACTAGCAAGAATACAGTTTTTATCGTGAAAGGCAATCTTGACATTTTTAAATGCTATTTCAGCAACAGATAGTTTTTGAAGGGAAATTCAGCTCTCAGTCCTTTTAATGAACTTCTCATTAACTGTCTCTTAAAGTTCACTCCTCTGCAACACTTTTGTTTAATTGTTATTGTGGAACCAGACTTTTGATAAAGCAAGCCCATATTTTTCTTTGCCGGCAGATATAATATGTGGAATGAGGATAATACGGGTGATTCACAATAGGGCGCCTTCAAGAGTTTGCAACGCGCGAAATTTGGCCCGACCATTTTCGAACGCACATTGGGTCGACAGATTTCGCGCATTGTGATTGGCCAACGCGTTGCAAACTCTTGGAGGCGCGGAATTGTGAATGCCGTATTGAATTCTTATAAGAGCAAGATTATTAGAAGAAAAAAGCTTTGAAGTTTGATCATCGTTAACTCTCAAACAGCTCTGTTAACTTTATATAGCTCATCGCTTAGAAACTTAAATGGCATCAAAAAAGCACTCATCAGTAGAAATGTGAAGTTTCGATTCAAGATTGAAAAGGGTTGTGATGTTATGGTCTTTTGAAATTGATGACCTCAAGTGTGTCGGCCCGCGCACAAAGTTAAGACCGTACTGGAAAAAAATGGATCTTCAAGTTGACTGACCCAGGAGGCCTATGCACAATAATGCGCGTCGCGTAAGATCAATCAATATATAAATATTTTTCTTAAAAATGTGTTTCAAATAACTGGAAGATGTTATTTTAAAAACTACTATTGCTAATACTGGCGTTTCAAATTAGTGCGCCACCTAGAGTTTTCAACGTGTTGGCCAATCAGAATGCACGAAATCTGTTGACCCAATGTGCGTCTGGAAAGGGTTGACAGATTTCGCACACTGTGATTGGTCAACGTGTTGCAAACGCTTGGAGATGCACTATTGTGAATCGCCCGTATTAATGCTCGGCGCACGGAAAGAAGGAACTCAAAACTGCGAAGATATTGAAGAAAATCCCGAAGCGGGCCAGATTTCCCGGCTCAGTTAGTGCCATAATTGCTTTTGTGCAATGTAGGAAATAATAAAGATTTTCAGGAAAGTAGTTGCAAAACGGGCATGAAATTAAATCATGTCAGGCTTATCAACATAATGTGGCATTGTTTTAATTATCATGCAAATTGCTGGTTTTCACAATACACAGTATTAAAATATATTAACTGATTTTCACAGGAGTGCAGTTTTTATACCCGGAATAATGTGTGCCTACTGTTATTTTCAAATATAATTATGCTATTTAATTTTTACTGCCTGTTTGTAATATAGAATTGATGTTGTGAGTTAATGTACAAATGTTTGCAATTATCTTCTTAATCAAGTGTCAAATGCTATGCAGTTTAAAAAGGTGGTGATTTTATTTTTGGAAAACCATGCTATAGAGATGTATAGGGTTGCCTTGCCTTGCTACCGTATCAAGTACCTATACGGTTCCAGTATCGTCGTTGATAGTTTTCTTGAAGTCATTCTTTTCTTAGGTGTTTTGAGACTGTAATCGCACAGGCTAAGCATTGCTTGCGATTACGAACTTTGCATCCTATAGCCATGTCTGCAGGTGAAATGCATTTGAAATTATTTGTTTTTTTATCATATCTTTGTATTTAATTGACCGCACCAGTAAGCACTGCACACGTGGGCACTTAACGCGTGCTCTTCTCCAGAATCACACTACGTGTTTCAGCCGTGCGTATCATACACGCGTGCACGCGTGTCGGACTTTTCTGCACGCATGTCGGACTATGGTGCACGCATGTCGGACTATGGTGCACGCATGTCGGACTATGGTGCACGCATGTCTGACATTAATCAGGGCTGCGATTTGTCAGATCACAACGGGGCGGGGTTGAAGAAGGTCTATTGCTACTTTTGAACCCTGGGGTGTGGCATGCCTCTTAGTTCATCCTACAGATAAGGGAATATGCCCCCCTCCCCGTTTGAGCATGCGGAAATACTACAGCAGACAAAAGAATGTGTACACCCAGTCCAACTACAAGCCGATAAGTGTGTCGTACACGTAACTGGGACGAGAAGCTTACCCCATGGTTAATAGGGCTTGTAGGCTGCGTCTTTCAGGTAAAAGCTGAAAACACTTGTTAGTTGTCCTCTTTCGAATTGGGCAAGTTCTGTGAGGATAAGTGCTCTGAATGTAATTGATATTTAAGTGAACTTTGACGTTACACTTAAGGGATCAGGTCAGATTATTCTATTTTTATATAACGAAAAACCCGTGATGTAAGTAGTTATTCCAATTTTATTCTATTTAAAACCAAAAAATGGTGATTCCTTGTACGCGTGACAGCTTTTCAAGTATATCTAATTATTCTATAATAAACGTTATATTTATATATATGTAACAGGCATAGTATAACTTCATGATCATCATAGAAATTAATTACACTGATAGATATTTTTGTTTTTCATCACAGGCTTGTAATAATAATGACAGAATAATTATATCTTTTTACTTATTTACAAAGATAGGGCAACTGTGAGCAGCTTGGAGTTTAAGAAAATGATGGTAGAATTATGCATGCTGAGTTTCACATAAAATAATCCTATTTGAGGCCAACATTGCGGCGGCACTGCACTCGCGTACTTCAACTTCACGCGCGCGTGCCTTGGCAAATCACGATACCCTAGTGGTCGACGAGGCGTGTAACGCGCGCACCTCGTGTCTACGAGCGTTGTGCCGCTGCAGTTATGGCCTCTAATTCTGGTCGTCGACTTCCACTCTACGTGTTCAGATGTCGTAGACTATGCTGTTTAACGTTGCTATGACTTGCCTAGATATAATACGCCACTTTTTGTGGCCTTCTTGAATGCCGTTGTTTCTGTTGATGTTCAAGTCATTTACAAGAATAAAACTGTCCTTGCCGACTACCAGCCCCATTAAAACGACTGGCTTCTACAGTTCTTGTCATTAATCCTATAAACCGAGGCACCCGATTCGATTATCCAACTCTGTTTAAAACAAAATGCCATATTTGAAGCTTGCCGGTGATTTATTATAATAGGTACAGGAATTGGGAAGCAGATTCAGCATATTTAAGTGGGGTCCTGGGCGAAAACGATTGTGAACGTGGAAACCCGTGTGACATGCGATAAATGTATTACCGGCATGCTTTGTAGATGGCATTTTAAAAGTCTCGTTTATTACCAGCCTCGGGTTGTCTGATGCATGGGATGCAAAACACGGCTTTTCCTGACCTTCTCATCGCTGCGTGAGCCTGGTACAGATGCCGCCCCAAGTGTCACGGCTGTTCCGCCTTTACAAGCGTACCAATTGAGTTTCAAACAGATTTTTCAGTGACGAAATATTGTTAAAGCTTGGCGTGGGCGTGAAGGCATCCATCTTTGCCATTGCAATTTTCAGAGGCAGAATTTTGTTAGATAACTTCATACGGTTCACGCTTTCATGCGTGTTGTCCCGTGCATTTATTGCACTTTTTTGAGAATACTGAGTCTGAGGGTCATTTCAAGATGGGCGTTTTTCAAAGAGGCTATGACCGATATTTATGAAAATAGACCGAGTTGAAATGATGGCAACACATCGGCAGGCCCGATTGGCCTATCCGCCCCGAGCAGAAGCGTCCTCATCAGTTGAAAAGAGCCGCGTTGGTTGGAAGTGATTTTTGCTGGTAGCGATGCGACCTTGACGCGTGCATTTCCTAGTCGTTCGTAAACCAGCGAAGTTAGTTCCAATCAATGGAGCCTCTATGGCTGAAAAAATAGCGCCCTCTCTTGGTGAAGCTCGAGGCCCGTAGGATAGGACAAGACAGGACAGGATAGTTCAATTTATTTATTGACATCCATTTAAGAAAGGTTGAATCCATTACAATTTATATTGTAATATTATATAAACAACATATATCAAAAGTCCTTTTAAAAACAGCAACACAAACTATAAACAAAATCAAAATTATCAAACATTAAAATTCAAATCTGACGGGACACACAAAACTGTCAAATGTTAAATATTGTCAATAAAACCAATATTTACATGAAAAAATACCCTCAAAAACATATTACGACATTAAAAAATAGTCAAAACGGCTCTAGACAGTCACATGAGACACCGCCACGCCTAATATTAGTCAAAACGATGTCACACACAACCAATCAGCCCTGCCCCGACTCCCTCCTGGAGTGTAATACTTGGTATACAAACTGTGGTAACACACTGGCCCTTGCATCCTACTGATTAAATAAACACCACGGTATGAAAGACATCTTATACCTGTTTGTCTGTGTTTGTCGGAGCGGGAATTAATAGCAGACCTCAGAGAATAGTTTAATGTGACGCTGAGGCGGGAGAAGATGGTGTAACTTATGACTATCCTCTTTGAGTTTGTTAAAATACGACATACATAATTTGATGCGCCTCGCGTGCAGGGATTGGAGTTTCAACCTCAGGAGAATAGACTCGTAACTTTGACCTGGGTAGATAGACTTAAGAGCACTTTTCTGAACCATTTCAATTTTATTGGACAAATAATTTGGTAGGCTACTATGACAAACCTGACAAGCATATTCCAAAACTAGTCTTATGACTGACAGGTAAATGGTAAGTAGGTCTCTTTGGCCTACACCAGCACGTTTTAGTTGATACAGCACGTACAACCGCTTACTGGCCTTGGTCACAATGTAATCAATGTGAGCGTTCCATGTCAAATCCGATGATAAAATTACACCAAGTACTTTAGCTTCACTAACTCTTTCAACTGATCTACCATCAATAACAATATTTGGCAAGGTATCGGCATGAGCCCTGTCCTTACAGGACTCATGGATAAGCAGTTCCTGAGTCTTCTTGGCATTAACCATCAGGCTATTCTCTCTTGACCACTGGTAAGTTATGTTGGCCGACTCCTGCAATTTTGATGCCGAGCCTTTCTTGCAAATCTCAAAGACGGTACTACCATCCACATATTTGTAGATCGGGCAGGGCATGGCCACGTCGTTAAACTGCACCAAAAAGTCTTTAGGTCCTGACAGAGTCCCCCGCGGGAAGCCACCGTTTGGGGAACAAAACCAGACAATACCAGACCCAACTTGATGCGTTGCACTCTGTCAACTAGAAACGCCGCCATCCAGTGCACGAGGTGTCTATCAATGCCAATATCAATCAGTTTCTGGATGAAAATAAGATGGTTGATGTGGTCAAAAGCCTTGGAGTAATCAATAGTAGGACTCTCACAAACGAACCTGTCTTGTCGGTGGCCACGCCTGTACATTAACGCAAGAATTAGACGCTAATTGACAATGTCCACACAAAGTTTCCCCCTCTCTGGAAAAGGGGTTCAGAGGCATTTTGGGGTAGGGGTCATCTGTGGTAAAAGGAAGAGGAATAGTCAAGAAACCTTGTACCAAAAACACAAAATAAATCAAAACAAAACAAAAAAGGCCAAAAATCTTGTTCCTGGTTGAAGAAAAACGAGTATTTTCACTGAGTTTCTTGACTGCACAAAAACAAAGGAATGTCCATAGTATGTATGTAACGTAAACATGCATATGTGTGTGTGTGCGCGGCGTGGGGACTGGGGGATGATAAAAACGACAGTCCAATGTCATTCTAAAGCTGAATTTGGCTGAAAAAACTAGCACATTCATAGCACCACTCATGTTTGAGATCCGAGTTATTTGGACTCATCTCTCAACCGGGGGCGGATTCTGCCCCCAGAAATTCAGCTGTGCCGATCCTGAATTTTTAAAACTTGGCATATATACTACGAAAGCCCAATCGTGCTACAGTCAAGTGTACAGTTTTTGGCCTGACACTACTTTGATTTTAACGAATGACTAATTTGAAATGGCGAATTACTAGTTCGAAATAACGAATTACTCATTCATTATAACGAATTACGCGTTGTTCCACAGAGCCCCTAGATGGCGCTCTTTAAATCGCCACGTCGAGCTGAGATATGTCAGGAGCTAGGCGGTGCACCCACGCGAATAGGCCATAAATATGTCCGCAAACCTCATTAATAAAAGTTATACACTCGAAATATTCCATATTAGGGAGTCCGGAGAGTCATGGAAATAGGGAATTGAAGAAAATATGGCACTGAACCTCGGGCCCGGACTCCTCAGGGCTCAGAGCAACTTGGATGCAGTCGGGTCCGAAACTATTTAGCCGTTTTACAAGGGGATGAATTTCCAAAATGGCTACTTTTCCTGGCAGTGAACTTCCCTTCATTTTAGGGTTACCGGTGGTCTGCTGGGGGGAAAATTTCTCAAAAATACATTTGTCAACCCACTAAGAATTGAAGGGAAAATGAAAGACGACATGTCGAACATCATTTGCTGTCCAGCTTGGACACCTGTGAGAGTTGAAATAAATGGATATTTCATTGTTGGGAATTTATTTTTAGGGGTGCACCCATAGACGTATGAAGCATGCAAGCCTCGAATCACATGGGAATCAACGCAAAACAGTACCGTCTGGAGGCTCAAGTAACTCGTTATTTTGAATCAGCAGTAGTATGTGAGGGAGAGTTGAACCTGCTCCGTGAAATATTTCCCCCAAACACGGACTTGCTGTCAGAGAAAGGCTTTTACCCATGCGAGTACATCAACTCCTTTGACCGATTTGAAGAAACCAGCCTTCCTCCTCGAGACGCGTTTTATAGCTCGTTGAAGCAGCAGACTGTGAGCGAAGAAGAACATTACCGAGCTCAAAATGTATGGCAAACGTTTAGGTGCCAAAATCTCGGAGATTACCACGATCTCAACGACGAAACGGACACATTGTTACTCGCGTGCGTGTTTGAAAACTTTCGAAATGTCTGCAAAATGAATTACGGTTTAGACCCGGCCAATTATTACACGTCGCCGGGCCTGTCGTGGGATGCGCTTTTGAAATACTCGTGGAACTTGAGCTATTGACAAATATCGACAAGCATCTCTTTTTCGAACGGGCTAAAAGAGGCAGCATCGCTAGCGTGGGAGCGAAACGTTTTGCCAAAGCAAACAATCCATCTTTACCCGACTATGACCCAGACATTCAGACATCGTACATCATGTACCTCGATGCAAATAATTTGTATGATTGGGCCATGAGTCAACCGTTACCCATCAGAACATTTCAGTGGGTTAAAAGAAACAACAAAATTAGCCAAGTCTGATGAACAACTCTGTATTTGGCCAGACGATGGAAAATGTGCGATATCGCATCAACTGACATCTGCTGAGAGACCTACAAAACGCCGATCGATTCAACTGACAAACTAACTTCTAAACCGCATTAAAGAACGACTACGCCATTTAAAGAGGACGATGTCTCGTTCACTGAAATGTATCGTATAATTACCAACTTGAATAAGCCGATTTATTGCGGCGTAAGTGTGTTAGATCTATCCAAAACGTTAATGTGCAATTTCTATTACAACACGTTGAAAGCGGATTTTGGCTCGGGCCTTTGTCTTTTGTACACTGGCACCGACAGCCTGCTAGTTCATATCCAAACTGACAATTTACACGGTTACCTACGTTAAAAGCGCGAGTTGTTCGATTTTTCAAATTACCGGCCTGCACACCCGCTTTACGACCCGAAAAATGAAAAGTTATCGGCAAAATGAAAGCTGAATTTGGCGGTAAAGTTAATTCCGAAGCCATTTGTATAAGACCAATGTATTCTATTCTAACAGAGTACCAAAATTTGAAGAAGGCGAAAGGAGTTACAAAAACGGTAACTCAAAAAATCTAACACATGCCGCGTACAAAAACTGTCTATTCGAACGAACGCAACATTCTAATAAACAACAGCTTTTCAGATCTCACAAACAAATGTTATTTACCGTCATGCAAATTAAGCTCAGTCTGTCACTTTTAGACACGAAGCGTTACATATTACCAAATGTAGTTAAAACTTTAGCCTACGGGCATTATTAAACAGGCTGTAATTCGGTATCTGCAGTCACCACTTGAAGCTCTTCTCTAACGAAACTCCGCTTGGGGCCGTTTATCATGTAATACAACGTTGGCCCCGTTTTCACCTTTTTACCTTGGACCTTTTTAAACTGACTCGTGGGTGTCCACTTGATAAACGTCCATGCTCTGAATCGGATCGATTGCCCTTCTGACGGTACCACCTTCTTGCTCACCTGAGTAACATAGGTACCTTAATCTGCCTTTAATTTCGTAGGTGTTTCAGATTCAGATTCTGATTCCGATTCAGATTCTGAATTCTTTTCGTCAAATCCTCTAAATGCTTGCATTGCCGATTTATTCGAAATAATGCCGTCATTTTTATTTTTCAACATGGCGCTTAAATTGATACTGTATACCTAACACTTGAACCGCAAGAGAGCGAACCGTGACTTCCGCAATATACGTCTATGGGATAAATAAATGATTGCGCATCGCATCGTTTATTTGTAAATTTCTCAATATTTGACGACGTAATAGGTCTCCTTCGAAGGTCAAATTACGAAGAGTAAGAATCCATTTTAACGTACACCGGTTCTTGTCGGTGTACCCAGGTTTAATCACGCATGTAACTTTTCCTGGTTTGCCTAAGTAGTCTAAATCGCGACTGGCTTTGTAAGCGTTAATGGTCATCGGCGGTTCTTTCGACTTTACAGCAGCCCGCGTTTTATCTTGCTCTTCGATAAACTCATGAGCAGCCAAACTTATATCATCGAGTATACACATCATGGGCTTTTGTAGTTGATAACAGATTTGGCGACCTACGATGTTATTGGCACTGGTTTTATCCCGCGTGCCGAACTTATGGAGAGGATTTATGCCGCAACAAATCGTGTCTGTCATCATAATTAGTAAACATTTTCTTGACCGCCGTGATTATAATAAATGGGAGAATAGCATTGGGATACATAAGTGCCTTCTTTTATCACGGGTTTGATAATCAGTTTGCTGGAATCAAAAGGACCGTATACAACATTACGATCGCTGTTATTGGCATCGAATCGCTCGTGGTCGTCGGTTACGATGTAAATTTGGGTTAACATGATTCTGATTTTTGTATCTTAGTTGGAAATTTTCTCATTTTTTTAAGCGACGTTAATCGGCCGACTCCAATAAATTTTCACGTTAAATATCTACTCTATTTACTATATCTACTCTATTCTGTTATGTCAACGTCGTATTCAATTTTTAACCCAATTTTATATAAATTGGAATCCAGTTTAGATGTTAGGTGTTAGGCGGTAAGTCGTCTTCTCGTTTGTGCCTTATTCTCTTGTGCCGGCCATCGACAAACACCAAGTGATCCATTCCTTCTAATTCGACGCAGTTAACGCAGCAAACACAGTCGTAACAGCGCTGCCGACACATTCTATACAGATGGGATTTCAAGCTATTCATGTTGACAGGTGACTAAGATGGAAAGATTGCGGTAAGCACCATGCAAAATCTCTTTTTGAGTCTGTGTGGTTCTGATATGAACCGGAGAGGCTCAACGTTTCGGACAGTGTGCTCTGTCCGTCGTCAGGAGACACTCCTGACTCTCCTGACGACGGACAGAGCACACTGTCCGAAACGTTGAGCCTCTCCAGTTCTTATCAGAACCACACAGACTCAAAAAAGAGATTTTGCATGGTGCTTACCGCAAGCTTTCCATCTTAGACATTCTATACAATTATAACAATCGAAACACGCTTCGCAGCTGTTTAGGGCGTTTGAATGTTCACAGTCATAAGAATTAAAACTAAATACACAATTTATACATTCGCCACATTTGATGCACATCGGACACTGGGTACATTTACTGCCGTTGTGTCATTTGTGACAATCGTGACATTCGTTACAGTCGATGCATTCGAATAAACCACCAGAATTTAAACAATGAATACAATCGACCGCATCTACCACGTTAACAGATTGAACCGTGTCTTTGCAAAAGAAACAGTTGACGTTTGTTTTTTATTTGATATTTTTGTTTTTATGTTTGTTTCTATTCAAAGAAATTTTACATATATTTTGTAATCTTAAACGGTAAGTAAATCACTGGGGATAAATATTTGCTTCGGTTTATAAACTTTATTTCCGTTTTTGGTTTGTCTCACCAAGCAAATGTGATGTCTTAGTCTCTGTACGTCCAGTTTCGCTTGCTCGATTATACCACGCTCTGTTTCACAACCGTTTACAGTTAACAACGCCGCGTTAGTCGCGACTAATTTAGCGTATTCAAATTTGGTGGCAAAAGTTAGATCCATTTTACTTCTAGAGGAATCTTAGAAAAGTTTTTGAGAATTTTCGGTTGTGGGAAATCTGCCGGGCCCCTTTTGTGCGATGTCGTCGCCCGGCGATCTGTTCTCTGGTGTTGGGCGGAATCCTGAGGGTTGAGAAGAGCCCCGGGGAGTTGGTTTGGAGGGTGGGAATTGGGCCGGTTGAAGGGGGTTGGATAGGTAAAGGAGGCTAAAGCTGGTCCAGAACTCTCCCTCACATACTACTTCAGCAATTCGTTATTTCGATTAGCAACTCGTTATTACGAATGAGCAATTCGTTAAAGCGAATAAGTGTCAGGCTGAAAATTTGTACTTCATTTGCACAAAAAGGGCTTTCGTACTTTCGTAATATACATATTACACTCCTTATCATTACAAATGTGAAGCTTGAACTGGGTCAGACATCCACGTGACGCTGTTCTTACGGTCATTTGAAGTTCATGGTTACATGCGTGCTAGTACACGTAAGCCTATATAGTTTTTTCTGACCTGTTTCTGAAAAATGCACGCTGTGCAAGAACTGTATGTTCCATTTTTGCAGAAATGGTGTCAAACTTACTGCAAAGAGTTTCTCTAAAAACTCCAAAAATGCACCATGGCGATATATCGGCAAAGGTTTTTTGGGGGGAGGGGGATTCCGCCCTGGCTCATTTAGGGTTAAAATCTCCACAGGAGCTCAGTGATAGTTAAGAAGGGGAAAAGCTTAAATCAATCAAAATGTGATCACACACGTGCTGATGTCATTTTATAGAGAAGTAGAGGCCCGATTAAAAATGGTGGTTTATTTTCTTGTTTTGTGGTTTCCAAGGGGTGGTGCCTTGAAGGGATTGAAAGTCTACTGATTATCCCAGCCCCGCCTCTGCATCTCCAAAAAGCAGGAAATCAAACTGCCCAGTTTCGGCTGCCTGAATAAAAATGCTTTTCAGTAACTTGTAGGCCTACGAGTCATCGAAAAAGTCACTTAAAGCTGCTTTCAAAACGTTTTGTCTGTTTTTGGCTTCTCAACAGTACGACTGTATGAAAACGTTTATAAATGATTTTCTGCTGCCTCTGGGGAAAAGGTTGCTTTGTGTTAGCCGTATGCGCAGGTAAATACGGAAAAGTATTCCTGCGGCCATTTCTATGATGACACATTCAACACCAGGTGGCAAAATATTATTTCATTATTATCCAATGATAATGTATCCCACCTGATACTAGGTGGCGCTGTTCACCACCACCGTTTGTCGCATGGGCGAATCCAGGAGTTTTTCCAGTTGGGTACATGCCGAAGATTTTTTAAATGTCTCATTTTTTGCGGACCATAGCCAACTATTTCCAACAATCACCATGTTTACATAAGAACAATCTGCAGGATGAATTCTCGTTTGGTGTTTGTTTGCTTGTTTGTTTGTGTTTGTAATTTACTTTAGTTATTTTTTCCAATCATATTCCCCCTTTTACTTTTTTTTCCTTGGTCACAGAACGAGTGAATGAGTTCGACCCCCAATTTCCCTGGATCTGCGCCTGATCCGTCATGTTTTCCAACAGAGAATCAAACTGTACGAACTGAATGGAAGTATTTTCACTTCATTCAAAAATAATCATACGTCAACCAACCTTTTCGGTGGCAACAAAATCCTGGCACACGACAGTGAAGTGGTCGTATTGAAAACCCGGGCATTCCAAGTGGACAAGTGCTTCCATACTTTTCTATATTCAATTTATAACTTCGGACCTTGAATCAATTTACGAACTCTGTCTCAGTAAGAGCAATCAGAACCCGGCAATAAGTCCAAAAAGACATTTCATTGTTTAATATAAATCGGGCAACAGAGAAACTCGAAGGCAAGACACAAGTCGGGGAAGTCAAGCAGAGTTGTAATGACTCTAGTCAGCGACTCGACTTGAGTCCGACTCGAGTCACAATTTTTAGCCACTCATAGGCCTATAGTCTCGATGGGTAGGCTAGGCCTGGGCAAAAATGACTCCAGGCGAGTCACTGCGAGCAAATGACTCGACTCGAGTCCACCATCAGATGACAAGACTCGAGTGAAAGTTAATAAGACTCAAATTCCCAAAAGAAAAGGAAATTAGTTTGCGAAAAGGTATTTGCAGTACCAGTTTATAAGCTCCATGTGATGTGTTAATATCAAGAGTAACATAGTGTAACCACATGTAGTAGCCTACTAACCAAGAGCTTAAAATGACTCAGTTCTTGTTTTAATTTCCCATATTTTGCTCAAATGTTTGTGACTCAGATTGTGACTTGAGCTAAATACTTGACTAAACTGGACTTGGCTCGACAATGTGCCTCATGACTTGACTCGATTCGAGTAAAAAACTAGTGGCCTGGGATCGAGGGAAACTATTCAATTTAGCAGCAGACATCGTGTGCCTCATCCCAAGTGCTCTAGAACTTGAAGGCATGTATTTTGCTAATATTTTTTTTCAGGAATCGAAGGGATTGCAGTTTAGAAAAGGCACGACCGAATTTCCTTGATGAGAGTGAGTGGGCCTAATTTAGAATCGTTCCCACAAAATCCATTCCCATTTTTGCTCCTTCCAATGACTCTCGACCCAATTACACCGCTGGATGCAAAAAAATAATCGTTTTGGTGACAAGTTTCCCAAACCTGCAAATTATGCTCACCCTTCGGAAAGGTAGAGCTAAAATGATACATGATAAAGAAATTTCTGAAATTGAGCCCCCTCTCCCTACTGCCGCCCCCGGAAAACTGGGTTTTCGCCTCCCCCTCGTCACGGTCACGCGTCATGGCGCAGCATTGAGGCAACTCTTCCCTCTTTGGGAAACAGGGACTAATTTTCAGGGTGTTTTTTTTGGGGGGGGTAGGAAATTTCTCGATGTAGCCTTTATAAATTTTTTTAATAGCGGTGTTCTTTCTCACGAACCTTCCGAACAACTGCCGTAGTTTTGGGGGATGCGTGTCCTGTTTTGTGTTGCCCTTCTCCCTGGATTGTATCCCGCGGTGCAAAGGGTCGCATATAGTTTCCAGCCATCACCGCTACTGATTTCCGTCTGTGATGTACAAATGTCCGGGATTCCACGAATCATGTAGTGCTTAGCATTTCTGTACAGAGGCAAAACGAAAACGTTGTTAGGCCTATAGTAGTTGCTTACCACGCATAGAAGCTGTATATGGACATTTTCTATCGATGGGACAGCCTTTTCATAATCAATTATCAACAAAGCGGTCCTCGTGATTTAGTGCACTGTCCAAAATAGAAAATGATGTCATTTTGTTACGCCAAAAAAAGTTTGGCTCCCTGTCCGTACGTAAAAGTCAATTTCAATACACAGAGGGTGGCCTTGTGTACATGTACATCATGTAATGCGTGCCAGGTACATCCACACTCGGCAGCAATAAAATAAAGAAAAACTTAGGCCATAAAGCGCGGAGTGATATTTTACAAAATTTCCAAGAAACTATGTTCAGATTCAGATTTTTGTAATATTCAGTGCCCATGGGTTTTCATATGTATGGTGAATTTTTGTAAATAAAGGAAAAAGTTTAGATTTTGGGGTGTTTTCGTCGGGTACTATGTTATCTAAGAGTAGGAATATTATCTCGAACGATACGTGAAACACTGCTGGGCTCTTATCTTGCAAGTCACGTCACATAAACAAGCCAGTCAAAATGGCGACTCCCACTAACGTCATTTTGAGGATAATTCTGGTTTTGGCGTTGATTTCGCCAGGACTTGAAGCCACCAGGTTTGGCTCCAAGGCCAGAACTCTTCATCTCCACTCTACGAAGGGAAAGGATGACCTCGGGGAGGGGTACACTCGGGTAAGACGGTCGACCGAAGAGAAGAACCCTGCTTCGCCAGTGCGGGAGGCCAGGTCAGCCGACAGAGAGAAGCGGGGCATACCAAGCAACGTGAACATGACAGCGGTTAGCTTCCTTATTTTTTGGAAACAATTTCGTAATTTTTTTCTGGTGTTCGTTACCTTTAGTACTCTGTTCCTACAAGTGCTAAAAGTAAGGAGCATCATTTTGTTAGTAATAATAGAACTTTGTCATGTTTGTGTTCGGCACAATTTTGACTTTTGCTCTTGCGTAAATTTATGGCAGCTCCCCTGCAGGGCCCAGGCCATGTCTACTAGCTCTACCATGTCTACTAAGTGTAGACCTGTAAACGGGCCCTGACGAATACTCCTCCATCGTATACTGGGCCCTGTCACGATTCATAGGGATTTCTTTCGAAAAGTTTAATCTGGGATATCATGGATATCGGGGGGCATAACTAAACATCTGCCAGTTCGCTTGATTTTATGAGCTGAAATTGCACTGGTATACGTCCACTTATGGGGTAAACTTTCCGCTAGGTGGCTAATTGCAGAAAATTTGCCGTTTTCTCGTTCGGAGGAAAAAAGTTACCTTTTTGGCCGTTTTTCAACTCCCAGTTTTTTCCAATTCCCACGAATTTATCCCACTCGGACAAAACTGATGGCTGTTTCGTCACTCTCTTGTCGTGTCAAAGAGAGTTACATCAGTAAAGGGGAGATAGTGAGAAGCGGTTGCAGTTTTAGAGGTGGGAGGAAAACCCCAGAGGAATATTTTGGAGTCAGATAGGGACTGAAAACCCAACCCGCATGTGGACCGGGCTGGGAATCGAACCTGGGACCACAGAGGTGGAAGGCGAGGAAAGAACTACCTTGCCAACCCGACTCCCCAAAGCCTGCCGTTACTTCACCATACAAAGCAGTTTGTGTGATGTACAAGTCAGGCCAAAATTCTTCAAGAGTGGGAAAATGGCAAAAAAGGCAACATTTTTTCCTCCGAACGAGAAAACGGCGAGTTTTCTGCAATTAACCACCTAGCAGAAAGTTTACCCTGGAAGTGGTGAACGTACATGTGTACCGGTGCAATTTCAGCTCATATAATCAAGCGGATGGTTAGTTATGCCCCTGGATATCCCGGATAAAACTTTTCAAAAGAAATCCCTATGAATCGGGACAGGGCCCAGTATACGATGAAGGAGTATTCGTTGGGTCTATACTAAGTAGAGCGTTAGTATTCCTCTTGTACGATTTTGGACGGGATCGTTAGTATGACGATCCCGTCCAAGATCAAAATCGTAAAAGAGGAATTCTAACGCTCCACTTTGTAGAGCTAGCCCAGACCCTAGCCTAGCCTAACGTAGGCCTACTCGCCCTGTCAATAGTATCATGCCTGTCCCCGAGTTGAATTTCATTCAAAGGCAGATCAGAAAGAAGTTCCATATGGACGCCATTTTACACTCTGTGCGCGAACCCTATGAGACTGGTTTAAAAATTCCAAGTGTTTTCTCAGAAAACGGCTGGATACAGGTATTTTCCCTCCTAAATTAAACTTTTCTGCGCGTGTTTTTGCTTTCTGGTGGCTGCTACGTCATTGTAGGGAACAATTACTAGTGACCATATGGAACTTTTCCTGGCAAATCAACTCGGGTAAAATAGAAACTAATAAAAAAATTGCCCCAAAAATTGTGTCACATTTAAGAGTGCGCTGAACAATTACATGTACATTCTGTACAGAGGCATATAACTGCTGACTGAAAAAAGCATTTTAGAAGTGTGTAGGCCTAGGCCTATGCAGTTCTCCAGGAATATGAATTAGTCTAATTTTCTTTGTTTGCCGCCAAGTGTTCATTTTGCCAGGTTATGATACATGCTGAGGTTACAATGTAGATTACTGAGGGCCTGAGTTTACATCCTGGTTTCCTGTTTCCTGAAAAGTAACCCAGTCTGCCGGATCAGCGCATAAGCTGAGAGGTGCAGCGATTTCCAAACTAGACCATGCTACATGTACATGTAGGTTTCAAGACATTGATACGCTCCAATACATCTCATCCATTTCAAAGTCTAGGCCTACATGTACATGTAGCTGGGAAAGAGTTCCTTGTACGCACATCACTTGATTCTGTGCACAAATCCTATGAGACGAGTCTGAAAATTTCTAATTATTTTTTGCGTAAATAACTCAATATTTTCCCTGCTAAATTTGAGATTTAAGGTCATTGCTTACGGATGGCTGATACATACATGTACGTGAACTGCAGGGAAACACTTGTGGCATCCATATTGAAAGATATTCAAATATTCATACAACATTTCCATATAAATACATAGTTTTCAAAATTTGTAAGAAGAAATTGAGCTTGATTGTCAGTTTAAACAGATATTAGTGAACAGGATTGATCAATGTGGGTTGAATGAGCTTGAGGACCTGATTCTGATTGGCTGGTACGAATCATTAATATTCATGAACTTAGTCCAAGTCCAAAACTGGTTTGCCTGCATGGAATTTTGCGAGTTTTTACTTTTGTGGTGAGCTTCACAGTTTGAGGTTTGTAAATTTACGTGTGTCTTTATCCAATAGCTACCATGCAATGCAACATAAAAAAAGCAGGGCTTGAGTAGAAGTGTGTAAGAAAATGGACAGTTCTCAACAAAGTACCTTTACCAGTAGTAAACTGTGCATCTTGGGGGACTCAAGACTTCTAATCCCACCATGTACGTATGTACGTGTACATTTAAAACACTGGAGCAGAACTCACACTGCACCAACAGAGTCCAACAAACCCGGGTGTCAGAGCTTGGCTGGTTCGGGATCGTAGGGGTTTTAATGTTTTGCAGACTGTACACTTCTTCCATGGGGTTGTGCATCAAATGCCTTGCTTTGATGTTTGCCATCCAAACCCCTGCATTTTGAACATCAGAAAGCTCTGTCAACACCAGTACTTCCATCCAGTTGGGAATCCAGAACAGTATTTTTGGGGGCCAGACTTTTTTTAAGAAGGGGGGAGGACCCGGAACTCCAGAAATGTGAAGGTTTTATGAAGTACATGTACATGTAGGCCAATCCATACACTTTACTGTGCACTTTGAAGCTATTCATGGTGAATATTAGCTATGAAGCCTTCAAGGATACATCTTTTATGAATATGTGGGGTTCTGAAAGGAACCAGAGGGCACTCAACATTTTTTCCGCCGTCAGGATCATCATAGAAGGCTACACTGTATTTAAAGCATTCTTTGGTGGCCTATCTGAGGGGCTCCGGTAGGTCGGCATTGTTGGGCTTTTAACACAGTTGAAAAAAAAAAAAAAATGAAGTCGTCTCTGGAATCACCTTTTTTGGGGGTCTGAAGTATTTTCACTGTACAGTTGTCACTGGAGGGAAAAACTAGTGGTGTCCACATGGAATTCTTTCATATCTACGACATCATTCTTCATTGTGTATACTTTGTGTTCATTGTTTTGTTTTATGTTGTAAAACGAAGACTTTCACCTTTTTTTGTTGTGGGCCTATTGCCTTTCATGTTTGGGGCCCCTGCGAGCCTGTCTTTTTTTTCCTTTACTGGTGAACGTTAGAAGCATCAGGTGATCACACTTGACCTTGCTTTTCGTCCGTTGAATGGAGTAGGATTTCATGCAAACTTGTTCGAGTATTTGCACACTTTAAATACAAATTTGTTCTGAAGACTACATGTACATGTACGTGTACATGTACATATGCCTACGTAACAAGCAATGGGAGAATGGGTCTTTGTATTTTATGTACACTGTACTTGTGTAGCTGGTGCCCAGTATAGAACGGCATTCAGTAACCCTCATCCCGTTTGGGTTTTCTTTAGTACCCTTCTGAACCTGACAGAATCTAACAACAGGAAAAGTGTGAAGCCTGCTCAATCCAACAGAATCCAACATGTACCGGTACATGGCTTGAATGTTGTTGCCTGTGACTTTCTGAGGTGTGAAGCGTACTACCTTTTGGGGGCTGTGTACCCACTTTGAGAAGGAGGGAGAAGGGAAATAGGCCTACCTGCTACTCCCCTCAATGTTCCCTCTTTCGCAAAATCATGTTCCACTTTTGGTGAAGCACAGTCCCTGTTCCATTCCATCCAGTAATGCCAGCTTACAGCTAGTTTTTCAATCGATTACTCATTCCCTTTTCATTTTCAGTTTCATTGTTAGGGTAGCAACAATACAAGTTCCTCGAAGTACTGTAATTAGTCTTTCTTTTTCCGCCTTTGAAAAAAGGTTTTGTGCGCGATACCGGTATCTGAGGCTTTTGGAAATGAGAAGTTTTCGGACCGTTCTTCTAGCGGTACATATATACCCTCTGGGTAAAAAATGCTTTTC
>NW_019091583.1:250106-271445 GCF_001949145.1 Acanthaster planci | reverse complement strand
CCTGTCAACTTCGAGTAGTGCCTAAAGATTACTTGGTGCAGCTATAAATGACTGTTAAATGAAATGATGAATTTTTTAAGGATTTGGAAAACGTAAAAAATGATAGTCATGCCGGCCCAGCATCATCAACATTGAAAAATGCCCCGGCATGAAGTGGTTAATACCAGAGCAGGTCACATATTTAGAACCCTCAAAACTAGATTGGTCACGTGAAATGTCTTTTTGATGGTCTCGATTACACTAACGGTGTAATTTCCACACCATCCGCCTTGATGTGCTGAACTGATGTACCATATTGTTAGGTTCCCTTCTAGAATACTAGTTTAATTTGCATGCCATCTGGCTTGAAATGCTTAGCACATCTGCTGTCATGGTCTAGACTACAGTACTGCTGGTGGAAATTTGTCAGGACTTTTCCTTATTTCAGGATTTTTTCATCAGGATTTTCCAGATTTTAGGATTTTTTTCAACGAACTCTTTCAAAGTCTGGAAAATGCTGGTTTACCGTCACAGTGTTTTTACGTAAAGCAATTGACGTGGAGAACCCAAACAGTGGGAATTTCAAGGGGTGCACTTGGGCAAGCATCGCACTAGGGCAAGCACTGCACTTGGGCAAGCATCGCACTTGGGCAAGCATCCTACACCACTCTAAAACCTTCAACACCTCTAGTGATTATTTTGTGGATTTTTTTGTTTTCCTCCATTCTCACCCCTGACTCTTAAAATTCTGGACTTCCTCTCGTTTGTAGCCTAAGTGCTCCCTGCACGTGACCCAGAGGGTCAGCCAGCTCTACCCCGGCACCCGCTTCAACCCCATCCTCTCCAAGCAGTCGGCGCCCGGCATGATCATAGCCATGGGCAAGTTGGGCAGCAGCCTGGGTGCCGACGCCGACTTCAACGTGTACCGGTCGGGGTCCGCTGGGGCGACGTGGTACGAGGTACGTGCAGGCCTGCTGGGGCAGAGACCAATCTGTTTTGAGGTGACGCTAACCAGGGAAATGCACTTGGCACCGAAGCAGAGCACTAGTCCAAAATGGCACATAATCCATCAACATTAATAGTTGTTATCATAAACCCTAACCTCTAGCCGTGTTATTGAGTAACCTTTGTGAATCTGCCAAAATTCAGCACTGTGTAGTGAGCCGATGGTGTACTCTTTTGTACTTCTGGCAGGGTACCAGGTCCCACATCAAGCAAAGGTGCCAAGACTTTAACCCCAACTCCTGATGAGGCCCTTTTTGCTAGGGACCCTCCTCCATCCTTCAGAATCCTCCAAAATTTCTAGAAAATGTTACTTGGAGGTGTGGCTATTGCCCCAATCCTTCAAAATCCTCCAGCAATTCCTGTCATTATGTTGAGGCAGTGCGAATGGCATTCTTGAGCAGTACTGTAGGTTCAAAAGAAATATCGGGCTGAATTTGTGTACGAATGAGCAAGAACAACACAAGGTCTAACCCACGGCCTTCACTGATTGCATCCTTCGCAATCAGCCAAGCACTTTTGCCATTCACCCGCATTCCTCCAAAACTGCCCGAAGGATTTTGGAGGATTGAGGAGAGTTAGGGTTAAAGCTGTCAGTCAAAATACAACTGAACGTGATGTTTGATTTTGGCCAATGGACCTTCCCATAAAAATATGCGGATTAGGCAGGGGCGTGCGCTAACATCACTAGTTAGCGTGCACGGCCGCCAACACTGTCAGCAGTGTTGGAGAGCAGCTGTAACCATAACCTGGCGCGTTGAAGGTCAATCAAAACCACAACTGCCTTTGTCCGATACTTCAGCACTCTTTTCTCGAAACAAAGTGAAGTCTTCAGTGTCCTGAGGCTGGACAGTAACAGTTCCTTGTCTTTATATTTGGCACTCATGTCAAACCACATTGGCATAGAAACGGCGCGTATGGGCTGAGAGTTTTGCATGCATGGAGATTTGAGATTTGCTACCTCATAGATTGCCAGCCAGTGGTAGTAATGCGGATGCACCTGCCCTCCTGGCATATTTCATGGAAAGGGTCCAGTCGGGGTTAAGGGGTAACTCTAAAAGAGCCGGGTTATTTTGGTCCATGTCAGGGTCGGTGGGGGGGGGGGGAATTCTGTCCCCCCCAAGAACTTGGCTGTGCCACGCCCAATTTTTCGGAAATTTAATATGCATGTAGAGACACTCCGCATAATTACAAATGTGAAGTTTGAACTCAATCAGACGTATGGTGGTGGTGTTACGGTCATTCGAAGTTCATGGCTACATGCATGCCAGTAGGTGTGCATTGAGCACCGCATTGGAAAATTTTGGATTTTCATCTGACCCATGTTGGGAAAATGCGCGAGAACAGTGTGTTTGATTTTTTCAAAAATGGTGTTAAAGTGACTGCAAAGAATTACTGTAAAAAATCCTAAAGGCTCAACTCCTGGGAAAAAAACATGTACTGTGGTGATAGCGGAAGAAATGTTGAGGGGGTGCCCCCCAGCTCGTTTATGGTTGAGCCTTTCAAGTGCCCGGGCACCGTAGTCAGTCACCTCATGTTTTACATTGTTTCAATGCCGAGAACGTCGGGAATCCGCCGTCCAACTCTGCTCCGATATTGTTGTAGCACATTTCTTCCCCTTGCCGAGTCTTCAGGTGTCTGTCAAGGAATGACTGAAATCATTTTGACGGCAGTTCCATGAAATGTTGACAAACTGTCCACGTTTGAGATGCAATTCACCGATGAAGGTTATTTTGTTCCTTTCACAAGCTCCGTGAATGCTGCCACCAAATGAATGGCCACCCAAAAATGACCATAATGCTTGGGACGGTTAAGATTTTAGGGAGGGTTGGAATGATGGTTTGTATAAGTGGCACTCGTAGCAGGGTGAAGTAAGCTGCATTTTCTGTAATTGATTCCAGATGTTGAGCGGGCCGTTCTTTTATGCCTTCGGGGATCATGGAGGCGTGGTCATGGCAATTACGCAGTACGGATCCACCAATGCAGTCAAGTAAGGGCCTAAGTCTCTTATTAAAGCCACCATTTGCTTGTCACCACCTTTTTGAGGTCAACGACTCCAGACGTATGTGGCCCTTCAAATTAAATAAGTCAGACCTCTGCAGGGCCTAGCCAGATTAAGCCTCCCCCCTAATCACTAAATTTCAGACCTCTGCACAACCTGGCTAGGTTAAGTCCTGCCCTAATCACTAAGAACAGAACAAAGGCCCGTAACAAAACAGTGGACCAGGACAGAGCAATGGCTTGTAGTGGAGAGCCTGTTTTTTTTAATCAAGTAATGGATTCAAATATCCAGACGCCCCTGCATGGCCCAAAATTAGCCTAGAATCTGTCTGAAATCAGTTTACTGGATAACTATTCCTGTCAGGATGAAGTTTTGTGGTAGCAACTAGTGTTCCCTCTGTGTACCTTTGAATGGTGAAAATTACGAGGCTGCAGTTTGAAAGATTGTGCAAATGTTGCTGAAAAGGCTCTCCTGAATCAATGTGTCTAATGTTTGCTCGTGTATCAAAAGTTGCCCGTGATGCATATTTCCCGTGGCGACAGTCAGAATTTTCGGCTAACATTTATACCGTCGACGAGTGTTTCAAAATGATTTGTTTGCGGTTGAATTTGTTAGGTATTCCGTGTCGGAGGGCGAATCGTGGACAACGGAATCCACCGAAGACGACAACACCAAAATTGTGGTGTACGGCATGATGACGGAGCCCGGGGAAAAGACCACCACCTTCACCATTTTTGGGTCGCTCACCCAGAGGCATAGCTGGCTGATCGTCCAGGTGGACTTGAGGAAGGCGCTAGGTAAAAAAAAAATCTGATTCTATGAGGGGCTTAATGAAATCAGTGCCTGGTTGTCTAACTCAGACTGGCCAGCCGAGC
The DNA here is from genome assembly GCF_001949145.1 of Acanthaster planci. Next base: position 267,587 of record NW_019091583.1, on the reverse strand, counting down.
CCGGTAAGCTTGGTGGTCGAGCGGTTAAGACATCCACACTAGTAAACAGGAGGTCATGGGTTCTAGTCCCTATCGAAGATCTTGGACAAGTGCCGAGTATTTACAGCATTTCCAAATACTCCTGTGGCGTGAGGGCAAAACCTGTAATCAAACTGCCTGGTTATTTTCTTAGCTTCCACTGTAGTCCCACGTGACCAGGCGACAGCAGTGTTGAGGATAGGAAAAGAAAAAGGGACCAAAGGGTCACAATGTCTTAATTTTGTTTGTGCGGTTTCCAGGCGCCGACTGCACGGACAGTGACTATAAGCAGTGGTCTCCCGGCGACGAGTATCCCGACTCTCACTGTCTGCTGGGGCGGAAGATGATCTTCGAGCGGCGCATCGCCCACGCGGTGTGCTACAACGGGCGGGACTACGACCGGCCCATCTCCGTCCAGAATTGCACGTGCGACAGAGAGGACTTTGAGTGGTGAGTAGCCAGACCGTCAGTCCCTTTGCATTGATTTTTAGGTTATTGAAAAATGAGTTTTCTTCAACAGGCGATTAACTTCTGAGAAAACCTGATTTATTTGTTCACTATTATGCTGGGGAAAATAAATGCACTGCTTGGCTTGTAACAAATCAGTACAGGGCAATTGATATCAAAATCACTGGCCTCTGCCTGTCAGTTCAGTGACTGTTTCGGATCCACTATTTAGGGTTGATGTGAACTGTTTTCCAGTTTCTAAAGTCCTCTCTCTGAGAAAGGCCTGTGTACGTCGCATGCAAGTATTGATATGGTGGCATTTATTTTGGGTGTTGGTGATCCCTCATGTTTTGATGCCTCCGCAGTGACTTTGGCTACATCGAGAGCCACGACTGGGAGAACAATTGTATCCGGGATCCCGAGGACCCTAACGATCCCCACCAGATTCCCAAGCCGTGCCCGGAGGGGACTTTCTACCGCCGCACGAAGGGGTACGAAAACCAGCTTTCATACTACTTTTTTTTAGAGATCAAGATACTTTCACAATATTAAAGATCCTGTTTGTTTTAGAGACTCGGATTAGAGATACCTGTAGACGGACAACAGGTTTAACCTCTTCGTGCCGGGCGTCGTCTAAACAGAGGGATTCCCCTTGTCAAAATGCTGATGGCGTTTAAATAGGTCGGGCAAATTCTGTACGTAGGTTGTGTGATGTTCACTAAATGTCACAATGCACAACGCACAGAATTGTCCACACGTTCGAGTGATTCTCACTGGTATTGTGCACACACAGATGCTCGAAATAGTCCACAGAGGCTGAGCACGTTTGCAGTATAAGAACTTGACATTACATAATTATTACCTGCTACTTTGGTTGGAGTGTTCTGCCATTTTCCAGTGCCTAAACATTGCCTTGCAGATGTTTGAAATCAAGTTGGAATCTTTTTGTACCTTTTGAACTGCAGTTACCGCAAGGTGGAAGGCGACACGTGCCACGGCGGAGACGAGTACAGATATGAGGCAGATCAGGTCTCCTGTCCGGTCAAAGGTCAGCTTCAGATTCAAAAGTGGGGGAAAAAAGTTTAAAAAATCAGATCTGTAGACGAACAATTTAAAATGTAGAAAAGAAAGAAATTCTCCACTGCCCTACTGACGCCAAAGTCCCCAATTTCAATCGTGATAACTTTGGTAATAATATTATTATTGGCCCTTACCGGCCAGCACTAATGGTAGGGGATACATGTACTTCTGTTTTTCTTTTCATTTTTGGGGGGAAAATGTTTTTTTAAATTTTCTCTGACTTGAAGACCCTTATTTGGTTTTCTTGAGACCACAGAAAATACTTCTGTCGTCGTTTTTTTTCCTGGTTCCTCTCAAATTTGTCTTTAAAAAAATCTGAGCACCAAATTAGAAAAATATGTTCACCCAACTCTGGAGGCCAGTTTGTTTCACACGGAGCTTGGTTTTGATCCGTTAGGCCGGTTCCGGTGTTGGCAAACCCACGCGATCTGGATCCGTGTGAAACAAACAGCTCCACGGCGTGTAGCTTGCCGCATGCACCGTTGAGCTTACTCTTGGAGGAATACTGGGCATATTTGTCTGTCGAAATACTGGATGGTCCCCCGGGGACCAAATCGTGGTGTGTCTGGATTGCATGGCTGTGGCCAGCGGTAACATGCATGTGTACTGGGGCTGGATTGTGTCAGTGTCTGCCTTGAGCAGAAGCATCCCCTCATTGGTTGAAGAGAGCCATGCTGGCGGGGAGTGTTCATTTTACTGGAAGCGATGTGACTGCAGCGTGCGCATTTTATAGCCTAGTGCGCAGTGCGCCTAATGGATAATCCAGCCCCATGCTTTCAACCTGTGTCCCCCCGTCTCGCCCTGCAGAGATGCCCGAATTCATTCTCTACGCCCGCCGGACGGAGATCCACCGCTACCTCCTCAACTCTGGCCGGGACGAGCGGCTGAACCTGGACGTGTCGCTGCAGGCCGCCATCGCCCTGGACTTTGACTGGCATAACAACGTGCTGTACTGGGCCGACATTGTGGAGGATACTATCCATGTAAGTGAATGTATGAAACCCAGTCACCAGTTCGGAGCCACTGCCGTTGTGACACTGGGCTCCCATGCAGATTTTAAGCGTGCCTAAGGTGGGCGGGGGAATAACCTGTTTATTTGTGACCTGTCAACACAAAATGAGCTGAAAGTCGAAATTTTCAAAACCTCAGATATTGGTGTCGTTGAATTCAGCCTAAAGAGAGCTTTCCAATGGTTTGTACAGAACACTTAGGGTACTAAAGGTGTAAGTTAACAATGTGGCATTATTCTGGCAGCTTTGCGTCTTTGTGTCCAACATTGTTTCAACATTTCTGACCAGGCACGAACAATGCTTTTGTCAAAATTGCCGAGAAAATGACATGTTGAAATATGTGATTCTACAAATATTTGGAATTCAATAGGAGACGGGTTACTCTTTCCAAATATTGCAAACCCCCCAAATCGACCTCTGCTTCAATATAACTTTGAACCCTCAAAATAAGGAAGAGTGGAATGCAACTTTACTCTCATTTTGTCGTGACAGGTCACATTTTATACCCAGTGGGTATCTCCCAAGCACATGGCTGTGTCCGGGTTTTGGTTTGGACCGAGGCTTGATGTTACGCACAAGTCAGTGGTGGTAACTGCTGGCACTTTCCACAGTCATGTCATATCAAGCCTCAGGCTACTGGTTTAGACACAACTGAAATCTTTCTTCTTCGAAGGGTGTCTTTGTATTATTAAAATCAAAGGGGAAACCACCTCGTGTAAAAATGGAGTAGTATTTTTCTCAGATGTACATTGATATCGTTACGGTGTACAGAGATACAGCCTGGAGGATGGCAACTACACCTTGATCGCTGACAAGGGACTCCAGACGGTGGAGGGCCTGGCTTTTGACTGGATCGCCCGGAACATCTACTGGGTGGACTCGGGCAACAGGAAGATCGAGGTGGCTCGGCAGGACGGACGCTTCCGCCGGATGCTGGTCAACGAGACCAAGAACCTGGACAAGCCCCGCGCCATCGCACTGGATCCCAAGAAAGGGTGCGTGTCGATCCCAGCCCGACTGAATGGGCGTGTGGCCCGTTGGGTAGGGTTTGTGACCCCTGATTTTAGGGTCAAGGGCTCGAGTCCTGGAGTCCGTTATGTGTTGTGTCTGAGTGGTTAGGGTTCGAATCCAGCAGTCTCGCATGTTGTGACCAAGATTCTGTTTGTGACTTCTGTGAGACCATCAGGCATCTGCTGCTTGGCTGATCCATTGAACCTTACTCCATTACAGGAACTGGGTCATTCTATAAATTTGGGGTCCAATGTCTTTCCCCATCCCTGTGACATCTAGCATGTGGTTTCTAATGTTCAGAAATCATTGTTTAATTTCCAAAACTGAATAAGTACTGCAGATTCCCTGCCAAACAAATAACAATAGCTTGCAGTCAATTTCAGTGACACATCCCTTGTCAAACATATCAAATGGTAATATACATGTCAGAGGTAATACGGACGGAAAAAATGTTGCCCTGTGGACCCCAAATTTATAGAACGACCCAACTGCAAAAAATGGGGGAGGGTCCCGGCCCCCCAGCTTCCGCCACCAGTGATTTGCCTTTAGGAGCTGGTCACGCGCGGCCATGCGGTTTGAGTTTGTGATTTTGGGATCAATTGATGTTTGAATCCAGCCAGTGGTTTCATGTTGTTACCTGGACTGAGTCACTTGCATACCTTGGCTTGCCTCTCGTTCCATCCAGGAGTAGAAATATGTGGTGTCAGAAACGGGATCTTTTATTGCATGTCTGCGAAAATGAACAAGGAAAGTAAAATATGAAAGCTGCGTAAAACTGCTTCTCGACTAAGTGACGTGGCATTTGTATGCTTTGGAACACAAATACTTCATTTCTAAAACCCAGTCAGTAATTTCAATGTAGTTGTTTGCACACCCAACCCTGACCAGCGCGTGTCGTTAGCCTTCTAGGTGTTTGTATGTTCTGGCAGAGAAACAGTGTAGATTTCTAAACCTTGTCAGGAAGTTACGGTTGCTGCAAACCCCACCCTGAGTATGATGCATCGGCAGCCTTCCAAGGGTTTGCATGTTTTTTAAGAAGACAGACAGAAACAGAGAAATGTGGGTAATCTTAGAAGTCAGAGGGCTTGATGTTTCCATCCTGACAGAATCCCTCCCAAAGACAAAGAAGGCGATGAAAATGAACGAGCCAGAAAAAGATTTATAATGGTAGATTTGGTTTGGATTTGGCCCTCAGGAAGATGTACTGGACCGACTGGGGGGAGCATCCCTACATCATGCGGGCCGACATGGACGGCTTAAACGCCCAGGCAATCATCAACACCAACGTCCACTGGCCCAACGGCATCACCATCGACGACCAGCTCCAGAAGATCTACTGGACGGACGCCTACCTGGACCGCATCGAGACGGCCAACATGGATGGCACATACCGCCGGGTGCTGCTGAGCGAGGGGGTGCCACACCCGTACGCCATCGGGGTCTACAAGGTACACTAGGAAGAAGGCACTAGTTGCTGTCGAAATGGCAGGCGTCACACATGTACATGCGCTTGTACATGGTGCCTTGTGGGGTACCGGAACAATGGAAGGTACCCCACAAGGCCAGTTTGGATCCTTGTGGGATACTAAAGTGGTACCCCACACGAATTTCACGAAATAGATATTTCAGATTTACTCAAAAAGGAGAAATGTTCAAGTGCCATTCCTCTGTCGCAAATTGAAGTGTTTTATATAAGGAAAATACGGTCGAAATTTCAACCCAGGAAACTGAATTTGGTTGAAATGGCAGTGATTTGAAATTTTTTCCGTGTCGTTTGGGAGTTTTGTACACGAGAACAAAGGAAATACCCCACAAGTATACGTATGTAAGGGTGCGTGCGTGTACATGTGCATGTAACTAGCCGTTTCTATATGGCTGCTTGCTTTGCTGTCGGGCTCATAAAAGGTGGTGTTCTGATCTCTGGTTTTTCAATGATGGCTGGCAGTGTTGTAGTGGAGTCCATCACAAGTCCCTGTGAGTCTGTCACGAGTCTGTTACACGTCATTCAGTCTTAATCTAATTCATTAGCTATTCAACTGAGCGGTGACAGAAGCATTCCTTTGTCATTGTTCACCCTGTTTATGACTAGCCTCGTGAAAGGACTTGTGACTGGACTTGTGAAAGGACTCGAATACAATTCTGGGTGCTGGTATCCTGTCCGGAACAAAAGAGGGCGTGTGTTTTTGATACTCACCACATAGGCATGCCATGAGGCGCACAAGTACCGGCGCGTTTGACGTGGAGCACGCTGGGTACGCATAACTAATTTATTGCGTCATGTATGGTCTTTGCGTACACGCAGAACTTGTGCAAGAACCTGCTTGTAACCACTTGTCTTTCTTTTGCCGAGTGGGGGTGCACTTCAGCTCAGGCGGATAGCCTTTTAGATATTGAAATGGTGACGATAGTTGTGCCTCTATGGGTGTTACTGTAACTGGGTATAAGTGCTGGTCTTTTATAGGGTTTACTGCAGGTCTACGACAAAGTGTGTCGGTGTTTTCAATGTTTTCACAAAACCAGACACAAAACCATTCATAAGGCAAGACACAAGATCAGACACAAAACCATTCACAAGACGAGACGCAACACCATTCACCAGACCAGACACACAACCATTCACAAGACCAGGCACAAGACCAGACACAAAACCATTCACAAGACCATTCACAAGACCAGGCACAAGACCAGACGCAAAACCATTCACAAGACCAGGCACAAGACCAGGCACAAGTAACAGGGTTAACATTGACAAAGGAAAGACTTTGTTGCCGTTCATTTGAATAGCTTGTGACTTTCATTCAGCCAGGAGGTCATGTGTTGGTCGTGTGGTAGCCCCGTGGGGTCTTGCGAGGGTTTTAAAAAGGTCTCCAAGACAACACAAGAACGTGTCCGCGGTTAATTGAGTTTTTTTAATTTCTTTCTTTTAGGATGACATATACTGGGATGACTGGCAGTTGGAGTCCATTTTGAAGGCCGACAAGTATGTTGGAGGGAGCCGAACGACCGTTCTGGGTAACCTCACTGGTGTGATGGACCTGAAGATCTTCCAGAATGCCTCTCAACAAGGTATATTCTTGGTATCCTCACTGGCATAATGGATCTTAGGTCTTGCCGAATGCTTCCCAACAAGGTGCCTCACTGGGATTTTGGATCTTAGCATCTTCCCAAATGCTCCACAGCGTACTTGCTAGGTAACCTTTTGGAAAAAGTGGGATGTTGAAAGAATGTTACATTCAACGCACACGCCTCATCACGCAGATTTTGGGGAAACAGAATTGCCCAGCAAGTTGGTCCTAATTCGCCGAACCAAAGAAACTGACCCCTTAACGCGGTGCAGGACTGTCCAACTGCAGTGTGACAAACTCCAAGTGGGTGGGTGGGACTTCATCTGGCAAGGCCATTACCGGCCAAAGGGATCAAGCACAGCCTGGGGTTTCAGCACTGGAGCCACACCCCCAGGTCCTGTTTGCTCCCCTAAAGCATTCCCTCTTCCCCTGGCATGCTCCCGACCCCTACAGGTGAGAACCCCTGTAAAGTAAACAACGGTGGCTGCAGCCACCTGTGCATCGCCGTGGCCAGCTCCACGGGGGAACTGACCCGCCGCTGCCTGTGTGCCGACGGCTTCCCCAAGTCCACATCAGACATCGGCGAGGTCTGCCGTTGCGAGAACGGGGAGGCCATGCAACCGGACGGCACCTGCAAACCACCCTCAGGTATGCATTGGGATGCTTCATGCATATTCATAAGCAAAATGCCCTCTCCCCTGATTTCAAAATCAACGTTTGCATTCTGAATGTCTGTTTGAACTACGGGTAAGTTGGTTCAACCTTGACAACACCATAAGCCTGCATGTTGCCAATGCATGTAATTTTCAGTCATGTTAAAAAAAAAGGCAGGTGGTTTTGGGATGCAGCTAATAAATTGGGCACAGTTTCTCAGTGTCTGTGAAGATTCATCTCTGACCGGATCCCACAGAGTGACTCATCAGGCCTCGTTTCCAGTAATTCAGTTTTAGTTTACATGAGAAAGAGCGAACCGATGTTTTGGAGGTACGGTATTAGAGGGAAGTTTAGCCGGTAATTTTATCGGTGAAACGTTGCAGGTCACACATGCCAGCACGACCAGTTCACCTGCGGCAGCGGCAACTGCATACCCATGTCGTGGAGGTGTGACCATGACAACGACTGTGGAGATATGACGGACGAATTGGACTGCCGTAAGTCATCTTTAGGTTTTAAAAGAGTGTGACAGAGAGAAAAATGCTCTGCATGCATCCGTACATCTTTCACTCGCAAGTCCGCTAAAGCTGTGCAAAATTACTCAAAGAGGCAGTGATGTGATAAATGTGGTGAGTCATTCAATGAGTCACAGAATAACTGAATTAGTCATAACTGAAAGAAGTTGAATTGAGTCAGCTCATGGCCATGTTGAGTCTTTAACAATTTGGAACCCGAGTCAGGCTTGAGTGGAGTCAACTACTTTGCTGAAGGTTTTCCTCACATGTTGAATACAGGAAAGGAACTTGGGGGTTTGAAAAGATTAAGAGAGAAAATGAAAGAAGTCCTCACAGTGTACATAGTGAAGACTTTGTGTAGTTTTGCAGCAGTCCTCAGAAGGTTTTCCCCTCATTCAGGGAAGGAATTTGGGGTTTTTAAAGATTAAGAGGAACATTTTACTCATTAGGATAACCGAGAAAATGCACAATCTTCTTGACTTCCCACATTAACTCCACATTGCTGGAAAGGCGAATAGGCAGTTGATTACCAGCGGTGTGACTACACCCCAGGGCCTGGTCCCTAATGGTCAGCTGGATGGCCCAAGCCTTCCTGTCTTTTCTGGCGACGTTGATTGAAACATAAATGTCGCAAGAACTTTTCCTGTACTACACAAATGCCAAAAGCACGTATTTAGTTGAAACTTGGGTTCCTGATGAAAAACTTTGGTTCCTGATGAAAAACTTATGAAATGCTGTGTTGTGTTTCCTTATTTGCCGGGCGAAACTCATGTAATGTAACAAGTTGTGTTGTGTTTCCTTATTTGCCGGGCGAAACTCATGAAATGTAACAATTTGTGTTGTGCTTTCTTTTTCTGTAGCCTACGAAGGTTGCAGAGATGATCAGTTCACCTGCAACAATGGCCACTGTATCCCCTCAAGATGGGTTTGCGACTTTGACAACGACTGCGGCGACATGTCGGACGAGCATGATTGTAGTAAGTCCTTCCATTCCAACATTGTTTTGGTAAATTGCCTCAGAGCCTGGAACCTTGTTGCGTGAATTCTGCTCTAGGGACTTTTTCCACATTGGATGCCGACTGCTTATGTACGGAGGGCCTTTTTTGCCGAATGAAGTAAGCAGGGACACATTTAGTACAGCATTTTATTTCTTTGGGTGTCACGATCAATGCATTAATTGCCTTGTAATCCAGGCAAGAATAAAGATTTGGGGCCACTTTGTCTCCTTCTGAAAACGGTGATGAACTATGAATGAAGCAAGATAATTGTTTAAATACAAAGTAAAATAGTAGTCTCTGGAGTGCTTGTAGTCTTTCTTCAAGCCGTCTCTGCTGGGCGTAGTCTTCCTTCAAGCCATTTCTGCAGTTCATAGCCTTCCTTCAAGCCATCTCTGCCAGGGGTTAACTTCTAAGTACTCAAGTGATTCCGTTTGTGCATACACAGAGCCTCAGTCTAGTCCATGGAGAGTGTGGGGAGCCCTCAAGAAGCCAATAGTCCACTTGTGTCGGAGTTTATAAAAACAAAGTGGTCATGCAATAAAGAAACGTCACATCAAACCTTGAACAAATGTCAACCAAGGGCCACCATCAGTAAATTCTAACTTAGTGAAGCACTGCGGTTGGGGTATCTTGTCATCTGTGCCTGGTACAAGTCTTGCGTGAAGTCGTTGACACCGACAGGTGGTCAAAAGTAAAACCAAGAAGTGAGCTGCAGGAGTGATCAAAGGTGTTGGGGGCCATTAGAGTTCTGACAAGCTGTCTTTTTGGATTGTTTTCTTTTCTGCAGCCTACCCAACTTGCGATGCTGACCACTTCACCTGCGCCAACCAGCGATGCATCCCAAACAGCTGGGTGTGCGACGAAGATGACGACTGTCGCGACGGATCCGACGAGGACGACTGCACCACGACAGCCGGTAAGGGTGCTGCATAATTCGTCCTGAGGATTGAACCCGGGTACCTGAGCGCACGCAACCCGTTGATATAAGGAACCAGTTGGAAGTTGCGGGCAGTGTTTATCGAGTCCAACACAAGTCCTTTTACAACTTCCTTCACAAGTCCAGTCACAAGGCCAGTCATAAGTAACAGGGTGAACAATGACAAAGGAATGCTTTTGTCACAGCTCATTTGAACAGCTTGCGAATTGGGTAAAAGACTGAATGACTTGTGATGGACTTACAGGGACTTAAGATGGGCTCGAATGCAACATTGCATTGCATCAAATTTTCAGTTTACTTGTCACTGCGTGAAGTACACATTTAGAATGCCACAGGTGCGTTGTAAGCAAATGAGCCTCTTTTTATTGGTTTTCATGAATGCTCTCGATTTTGAAAATGATATATTTGATAATTGATACGATATCTGGATAATTGATAATTGATCGAATGTCCGACTGCCGGAACAATCCAGCGCAGCCCTAGCGGTTGTTGTTTGATGGCATGCTACATTAGCCATGGTTTCAACTCTCATTTCACAGCCATTGCTTTTGGTTTCCTAACTTTCCACCTTCAGTGCCCACCACGCCGTTCTCGGGCACCTGCAGTGCAAGTCAATTTCAGTGCCACAGTGGACGCTGCATTCCTGGGTCATGGAAGTGTGATGGCGACAACGACTGCGGCGACATGTCGGACGAACCTCCCGATTGTCGTGAGTTCAGTACATTTCATCCTCTCTTTCGCCTGCAGTGCCTTTCCCCTGTCGAGTTTTATCATGTGAAGGGAGTCATCTCAAATGTCGTTGGGTACAATTTGCGGACATTGTTGAGGGGTTAAGCGACGGGATTCTTAACCATCTTGTCCGAAAATCATCGTAAAGCTAAAGTGATTCGCGCTTGGAAAAACCTGACAAATTGAAAACAGCCCAAAGAACAAAACTGGACAAGGTAAAAAACAACGAAAGGAGACTGGACAAGACAGGAGACCTGCACCTGTTAAAATCCAACGACAAAACAAGACGTGACTGGACAAGACAGGAGACCTGCACCTGTCAGAATCCAACGACAAAACAAGACTTGACTGGACAAGACAGGAGACCTGTCAGAATCCAACAACAAAACAAGACTTGACTGGACAAGACAGGAGACCTGTCAGAATCCAACCCAGCCCAGGAAAACAAATTACCAACATACGGTCGAATTTTGTATGGAAATAAAGACTTCGCCCCCCTTTCTGAAACGGTCAATTCGGCCATGGAGTGTAAACTGACTGATGGCAGAATTACGGACAAAACTTCCGTTCAGACCGAAAGATCCAGCGATCGCACACATCGACCGGTCGCGCCCAGTATATATATATGAAAGGGTCCATGAAAACATCAGTGCTTAAAACATGACAACTGATCTTTACTGTTTGATCAGCCCACCGGACGTGCAACGTCTTCCAATTTGAGTGTACCAACGGTCGCTGTATTCCGACATGGTGGAAATGCGATGGGGAGAATGACTGTAGCGATGGCAGTGACGAGGCAGATTGTGTCGGTAAGTGAGAGTTTTGGTGGTTGGGCATTTCCCAATAGACAAGAGTAAGCCACATTCTGGCGCACCTTGAAAGTGGTGTAGTGTGAATCGGCTTATTTTGTGAAATAACCAAGAGACCAGAATGCGGCATTTTCTTGTTTTGTTGAAACAAATTTTTTACTTTGTCACTTGTGAATATTTGGTCTTGAACAGAATGGCTCTGATTTTTTGTGTGTGTCATTCTGGTCGAGTGACTAGTGTTGCAACTAATCTAGTGACTGGTCTTGTTAAATAGTCTTGCAACTGGTCTTAATGTGGTCTTAATATGACTGGCCTCGTGGTATGTCTTGTGATTGCTCTCATTACCGGTCTTGTGACTGGTCTTGAGACTATTCTTGCGAGGTCTTGTGTGTGATCGACCCCTTGTGACTGGTTTTGCGAATGGCCTTGCGACCTTGTCTGATTGGCGTAAGCCAAGTCTTGTGACTGGTCTTGTGTTCAATCTTTTGATTGTTTTTTTTGGTCGAATCCTGTGACTGGTCTTGCAACATCCTCGTGACCAGTCTCTTGAGTGGTCTGTAGACTGGTATGCCAACTTGAGAATGACACCTCATTCTGTTTTTTTTTTTTGTGCTCCCCTGAAGTGACTACCCCAGAAACGACAACGTGGACGTTCCCGGAGCACTCCTGCCACCCAGGTGACTTTGTCTGCTACAGTGGCCAGTGCATCTTCCCCAGCTGGAAGTGCGACGGCGTTGTGGACTGTTACGACGGTTCGGACGAATATGATTGTGGTAAGACTACTCCCCCCCCACCAAAAAATGTCCAGTTGGGCAGTGTCAGAGAATTACAAACATCAGTGCCCCCCCCAAAAGTGGCTAAAAAAGCAGCGAACCATCGTTACAGAATTTTGAGCGCTTCCAGACCGTTCTGTTCTTTTGGGCACTGTACTCAGGTCTGCATGAGTCATGTCCATACTCTTCCGTGCTAGCCAACACAGGGATCAAAGGACTTCCTTGCACTTTGAGTTGAACCCAACTGGCCACTGACTCATTAGACGTGGGCAGAACTTTAATCTGGCCAAGCCATCCAGCGGCCTGACCCCACTGATGATTGGTCATAAACAATCCTATTGTAAGGTTGTCCAGGGCAAACAGATGGAAGATTTCAGGGTGCGGTAGGCCCAGGACCCTGGGCCTCGGCACTGCCCTGCTCGTCAGTGGCAGAGCCACGCTCCCTAAGTTTGTTTTCCTGTCTGTTTTGTGCAGCCACCGAACAACCAGGAACGTGCTCCTACTTCCAGTACCAGTGCAATGACGGTGACTGCATCCCGGAGTTTTGGGAGTGCGATGGCATGGCTGACTGCGACGACGGTTCAGATGAATGGGGCTGCGGATGTGAGTGGACCTTGTGATATTGTAGACCAAGCCCGCAAAGGAAGCCACTTTTGATCCTGTTCCTAAATCAGTCAAATTGTGGGTCTGTTTGGTCCGGATCCTGATCGGTGATCCTCTCGCTGGTGCAGTGGCACCAGAACCCACCTGGTGGATGGCGCAAACCAGCTTTGGGATCACCGATCAAGATGCAGATCTCTGTAAAACTGTGTTGTAGCACAGACCTCTTGAGACCCCACAGGACTAGCACTAGGGCAACACCGGACCTCCGGTCTGAATTCAACCCACGAGCTATTCAGCTGAACAGCAACAAAAGCATTCTTTTCTTGTGTCAGGTCTCGTGACACGTCTTTGTGTCTGTTGTTGTGACTAGTTTTGTGTCAAGCCTTGTGTCTGGTCCCGTGTCTGTCTTTGTGTCTGGTCTCGTGTCTGGTTTTGTGACTGGTTGTGCGACTGGTCATACGTCTGGTCTCGTGTCTGGTTGTATGTCTGGTTTTGGGACTGGTCTTGTGACTGGTCTTGGGTTTGCTCTTGTGTCTTCTTGTAATCAGATTGATTAACTGGTCTTATGACTTCTCTTGTATCTGGTCATGTGATGGTCTAGTTCACAAGACTGGATAGTCCGAATGACTGCTTTTCGGCAGAAAATAATCCTGTGCTCCGGAAAGGTTTCCCGGACTATAATACTGTCGACAGTTGGTCAGTGGGTCCCTTCTTTATCTCCAGAAAGTGCATTCATCTGTGACATTTTCTCCTGTTCAACATGTCCTTCAGACACCACGACGGTACCCACCAGACCGCTGACGTGCGCCCCTTGGCAGGCACCCTGCGGCCCTGGCGCTGACGTTCCCTGCATCCCCGAAAGTTGGCTGTGTGATGGTTGGGACGACTGCGGGGACAACAGCGATGAGAGGAATTGCCCCACAGGTAACGGCAGATGAAGATAGATCATGGCTAGCATTGTAGAAGTTTATGAATCTGTTGTATTTTATGCTGTTATGCCTTCTGAATGCTTGTACTTAAGTTCAGTTGAATAACTGACAGATCATGTATTTTGTAAAGTCATCTTAGTTTATGGTAACGTTTGTAACAGGTGGTGTCCTGAACGGTTATGATCGTGCACGCTGATGCTGCTCTCTCACCGCCAAAAGTTTTAGTTTGCCCAGTTGCCCCAATCAATTAAAAATAACCCATCTGTAAATTTCGAACGCCCAAGAGATCTGCAGCTGAAGCCTTGAATTAGATTTGCACACTTTTCTCACCGTGATTGCAATCGCGTCCTGTTCGTAACTCGTTATGAGCGTGCATTGTGTACTGCGTCGAGCCTACACTTGCTGGTTTACGTTCCAGTAAAACCACATAAACACAGCCTTGTACCCAGTATGTATGGGCAAAGCACATGAAATGTTTCCTTCAACAGGGAACAAGGATTGGGTCATGACCTTTGTCGTGTCTTCACGCTGGCTGGTACAGCTGTTACAAGCGTGACTGTCGAAATTTACTGTTCGCAATCCAAGGAAATCCAAGTCAATCCACTGCCATCACACGATATTTCTTCATTAAAAGCCCAGCATAAGAACTTATAAACACCATATTACCATTTTGTTCTGTTATTTGGCAAACTACTGGTATGTGCTTACAGACCGATTTTTGGAAGGTGACATATAATGATGTATGAAAGTCGCTTGGTGTCCTGTTTTTACAAAAATCATTTTTCTCATCTAAATGTCACACATTTGTAACCAGTAGCGTATACATGCACTTATAGCAAAGATAACATTGTAGAAGTTCTTGAATACTGAACATACCAAAGATAACATTGTACGGGTTCATTGATAGTGAACATACCAAGGATGGCATTGTAGATATTTATGAATACTGAACATACAAAAGATAACATTGCAGATATTTGTGAATACTAAACATACCAAGGATAACATTGTAGAACTTCCCAAATGCTGAACATACCAAGTATTACATTGTAGAAGTACATTAATATGTTGTTAGAAATGCTTGTTTAAACATTTCATGTGGCATGAAGTGGTGAAACTCCTGTTATCTCATTTCCCCGTTCTGCAGATCTGCCAACATGGCATCCACCCACATGGGGCCCCTGCGTAGGCTTCCGATGTAACGATTCTACCCAGTGTATACCCATGTCGGAGCGCTGCAATGGCCACGGCGACTGCGATGACCTGAGTGACGAGCAGGGCTGTCCCAGTATGTATCGAAATGTGGAGGGAGAGATGCCCTCGCGCTCTCATTTTGGGCAGAGTGGATGCTCTACTGCACATGTAATGAGCAGCCAATTTTGTTTCCCAAATCTGAAAGCTGACACTACTCCCTCTATGTTGGCATTTGTTGTGATGCTGCCATATTTGTCTTGTCCCCTGTAGACCCATTGGCAATTGTAAAACAACTTCACATGGGTGATAAAAGGAAACAGACTATTTTCCCGTTTCAGCCTCAAGTTTGGCCACATTGGTTTGAATGGTAGAAAAAAGCAAGATGGCCGCCACATGATGCAGGTCCGGCTCTGTCTTCTTGTTGTTTGCAGGCCGTGCTCCGACACCGACACCGGCGCCTTTCTGTCCCCCCAGGGAGTTCCAGTGCGATGGAAACCTCTGTCTGCCTGCTAGTGTGCAGTGTAATGGCATACAAGACTGCCTGGATGGAACGGACGAAGCAGGTTGCCACGGTAAGGGAGGAGGTGGCGTGGGTGGGCTCGCCCGCCCCTACCTGACGGGCGTGGGAAACAGTGTGGGTTTAGTACTTGCTGCTCTGTTTTACACGTGCATGCTCAGTGCACACATTTGATACGCACGTGCGGCTGTGTTACTGTTCAAACGAGTTCTGTCCAGTGAATGCCCGTGACGCCGTACATTTGCTATGCCCACTAGTGCCCTGCAGCTTAGATGGGGGGTATGGTGATGTAAACAGGACCGATCAGATAGCCTTGCCCCCCGTGATAGGGAGCAGTGCACCTCCATAGCTGCCTGCTGATTTGCATTGGTACAGGATGGCTTGCATAGTCCCAAAACTGTAAATGTTATACACAAACAGTCTGGTTTGTGACCTTGCCGTGTGTTTGGTTCTTGGTATGTGGTGCCCGCTGTGAAAATGAGTCAGTTTTCCATTGCGTGATGAGACCATGATTATTTTCTCGAAGTTAAAAGATTGTTAAAAAGTGTTCTCCCGCTATTAAAAAGTGTCTCGTTTTTATCGATATTACCAAAGTGGAAAAAGAGTGTTCATGAAGCAAAGTGGAGGTAAATATTCAGAGTAAGCATTTGAGTTTGTTTTTACCACGGTCATAGATGGTGAGTTTTGTTGGTTGTGAACTGATCACATGATGATATGCTACAGGCGCGCATATATCATTCACGCCTCGTGCGCGGAAAAGTAAAGGAAAAGTTAAACTGTTTGTAGGAGATTCCCAAGGCGGTAGCACGAGCCGTTGATTGGTGAAATGAAGTCACGAGAGGGCGCTATAGAAATTGGCGTGCCTGGCATTATGCTCGATGGAGTCTGCTATCGAGTTCTACCGTCTTAGCCCAAGACTACATGCACACTGGTGATGTTGCCGGGCCTTAAAAAATGATGAATTACTGTGATCTTTCCCAGAGTTGATTTGTCTTGTCTACTGCATTGTAATTGTTAAATCTTGGATATGAGGGTGGATAGCCGCAGTGGCACTACTCGCCAATTATTGTAGGAGATTTGCACTGTGTGCTGGATAGTGAAGCACTGTGTCTGTTCGCATGCGAAACTCTTTCCACCCTGACCAACTTCTGTTCGTTCATCCGTGCTCGTGGAACACCAGTCTGCTCTGATCACTGAAACGTTCATGCCATTGTCTCTTTGCATGTGCTCTTCAATCTGGTCAGTACTTTTTTAACGGATCTTGGTCAATAATGGCTTGCAATTCAACCTCTCGACAAAACGCCAATGCTTTATGAATCCTGGGTTTGTGTTATAACAAGTTTGTTGTAAATCCTAGATTTTTCCCTACCCCTACCCCCCCCCCCGAAAAATAAAATAAAAACATGGGTGAACAAAGGACATCACAATCAGTAATTTTCCTTGAAATTTAACTTTTAATTTACTGTTCACGTGTTCACCGTTCCAGTAAAATCTTTATGACCGGTGCCATTTGCCCTCTCGGGTGTACAAAACACCATGGATCCCTACACCGCAGGCGACAATTGTTCGATGTAAAACTCGTTGGTATCCACCAATACACAACATGAATCTATTCAGTACTGGTGCCCATGTCAAATTAGGACAAAGACAGATGGTTGTATAGTTTTCCAAGCGGGTTCTTGCATGCATTCTGCATGTACGCAAAGATCATACATTAAGGAATATATTCATTACGCGTACTCTGCATGCTCCGCTTCAAATGCGCTATTGATCTCCATTATAAACGCGCGCGTGCCTATGCAGTGAGTACCAAAAAACACGTCCTCTTTTGTTCTGCTTGGAATGGACAACTAATACATTTGACTTTTTTGGTTCAGGTCAATTCATCCCCAGGCTGGATGGTAGCTCTCAGACTCCAACGACAGTCCGACTCGTCATCACACAGCCTGAAGATAACCCTGAAGAGTATTACACCTACAACATCTACTATCAGTGAGTTGTCTGGCCTCTGTGTATCTGAGAAACTGACCAAGAGTCCACTGCTAGGCCAACACGACCAGTGCCTGCCCAACACCCAGTCTACCCCATCCCAGCCTATTCCAACCCAACCCAATGCTACCCATTTCTACCGAATGCAACCCAACCCGGCCCAACCCAGCCCAACCTGCCCAACCCAACCCAACCCACCCCAA
>NW_019091583.1:140088-230515 GCF_001949145.1 Acanthaster planci | reverse complement strand
GACAAGACTGCAGGCCTGGCTGAAATACTCGGGCATCAATGAAGGTCACCTGTCAACTTAAAGTAGTGCCTAAAGAATACTTTGTGCGGCAATAAACGACTGTTAAATGAAATGATGAATTTTTGAAGGATTTTGAAAACGGAAAAATGATAGTCATGCCGGCCCAGCATCCTCAACATTGAAAAATGCCCCATCATGAAGTGGTTAACATCAATTCATCAACAGCCATTTTTATTCATTTCTGTTGCACACACATCAGTCCAGTATAAGTTGTGTCAAGTTTGTGATCTAAAAAAACAAAACCAATGATTGTGACTCGGTTGAGGAGGACTCGTTTTTGACCCTGTTTGATGTGAAGTCTGTTCACCTGTTTGCACAAAACCCAGTTTGACTCGGTTCAAGTGAAGCCATTTTGACCCAGATTTGGACAGCAGACATTGATAGGGTTCAAGTTCAACAAAACTGATCTTGTGTACATTGTATCTTCTTTTTTTTTATCCCTTGCTCAGCTGTCAAGCCAACCAATCCCCCCCAGCAAACGGCGGAGAAGACCTGGATAGCAGCCGTGGTGGCTGCGGTGAGCCTGATTATCCTCTTGGTCATCGCACTGGGCTACTTCGTGGTCCGCCATCGCCGCCTGCAGCGCAGCTTCATGTCCTTCGCCAACAGTCACTACGACCCCCGCTCGGGCACGGCTACCTTCAGCAGTGGAGATGAGGATCTCGGTAAGTCAGGCCAGCAAAATACCTCGCCTCGTCCTTGGTTCATTCACTGGGAGCCGGTCGTATTGTGTGAGTGTTTGGTTTGGTTCAGGTTAACAAGTTAGAGTTGCGGTTACACCAGGGATTTACATCGAGTCACAGGTCGTCTTTACTGTTGTATTGGAAATGCATTGCTAAGTTCTGAAAATGTATCATTTGCAGAAATGAAACCTTTTCAACCATTTCTCTCCTGCAGAATTTTGCATTCTGTTCTTGATCTTATGTTTGCATTTCTCCTAAAAATGATGAACCCGAAACTGATGAGGCCTGCGTTTGGAATTGATGCCATGTCCAATATTGGTGCTGTCACATTCGCACAGACTGTGCTGACAGTAGATCATCAGGCTCATAACAACTATGAGTGACTTTGAATAGCAATACATGGGGTTTGAAGCTTTTGGTTGGCAGAACAAAGACATTTTTCAGTAGTTTTTCTCTGGAGCCTTTACCGGTCAGAATTAAAACCACCAAATAGGTGGAATACTCGCAAATGGATTATTTGGTACCAGAACACGTATCACTTCATTTGTATTACCTTTATTTGACCTTCATGCATATTCATTAGCACACTATTGAGTTGTGAATGTCAGAAGCCAGTTGTTTCGCATTTTGTTTTTAGCTCATAGAAATGCTACTCTCAGATTACTGTTCAAACGTGCCCTCCCGTTTCATTTTGTGGAGTGCAGTTGATGTGCACAAATATGCATCGATGATGTGATTTCTGTCCAATCACATTGCAGGGGAGGAAGAGGATCAGCCAATGATACGCGGCTTCTCCGATGACGAGCCGCTGGTGGTCGCGTAAACCATGACATCAGCCCACCTGGTTTGCCATGCTTTTTTCCCCTTTTTCAATGTTCCTCGGTTCCTTTGGTTTTTACTGAGATACTTAATTGTGCCCACACAACCAACTACATGTACATGTACCAATTTGCAGGTTAATGTTTAGTGGCATAAAATTACGCAAGTGTTTAAGGGGACAAGGAGAGTAACTGTTAATTGTCTAGAGGAAGAAAATTACATATACCCAGGTGTTTTACCTACATGCGGATGATAACACACGTACATTGTATTTGTGGGACGACTAGGGAAGTTTTCTGCAGCCAGCATTTGTTCAATATCAGTGGCATGTATTCCTCTGGTAGTCACATTAATCGTTTTAAAGATCGGTACGAGTAATACTGTTTTTGGGCTGGCCAGGTGGCACACTGCGACCGAAATAATACCGAGACCAATGATGATCACAAAGATAATACGTGAAGTGTTCTGCCCCATAGTCGTTGACGTTGCTTGTAATGTAACTATTTCATGCGTGTAATCTTTATCCTCAGTAATTTTACCGACGAAATTTCAGCTTCAAATGAAAGACACGTACTTGTATAAACAGACGGCTGCCAAAAGTGGTTTTGGTTTTTGTCATGAGAGTCTAATTCATTCATAAAGAAATGTCTGGAGATAAATAATGTTCAGAAGAATTATATTTTGTACTAGAGTTTGAAGGTCGTGTGGTGATTTTGAAATTTTTCTTTTTCAAAGACTTTGCTTGTAAAATTTGCGTGCTGGTGTTTTACGTTGGAACTGAAAGTTCACTTTGTAAGTGAAATTTTACACTGAAAGTCTCTTGATTCTGCTGTAGAAATTCAGTCACAGTTATTGGTAGGACATATGCCGCCTTAAGCCGAAGCGCCCCCTCATTGGTTGAAAAGAGCGGCGTCGGTCGGGAGTATTCATTTTGTTGGTGGCGTTGCGACTGCAACACTTGCGTTTCCTAGTCGTTCGTGAACCAGCGATGCGCAGTTAGTACCCAAGGAGCCTCCGTTGCTAAGGAAATATTGCACTGTCTTGGTCCAGCTCGAGGCCCATACACGCAGAGGTCACTACTGTGCACTGTTGAATAGCAATGTACCAGCAAATAATCTAATTCTGATGAAGAAATGAGACAGGAAGTTTATCCTCAGGGCACAATAAATTGGCAAGTGGTAATCACTCCTGCTTGTGCACCGTTTCTCTGCTACCTGGACATTTGAAAATCTGCTTCAGTTGTGCGCACCAGCGTAGACTTAAGCGGCTGTGAAGCCAATGTGATTTTTAAAAATCTATTTCGAGAAGAATTCAAGCTCAATTTCAGTGAAAATGGACATTTTTTCCATCAATTTTGACCAAAACGCTTATATGCTATGTGGATTTATTGGCATCCATGAAGATACCAAATTTGTCGCCGTTTAGGTAAACATGCATGTATGAAAAGACACGACTTGGCTGGCCCCCTTCGCTATATATATTCGGTATCCTTCCAATGAAAATGTTATTCCAAGTGGTGATTACAAGTTCAGGACTATAAGGACCTTAAAAAGAGCCATTATAAAATCATAAATGTACTGCACTTGTTAATTGTTGCATTTAGTAATGGCATATTAGAGTCACCAGTCTCTTGATTGCAATTGGTAACCACTCTCAGGTTTTGTGTTTGAAAAGCGGGACTTAGAGAGGAATACCAGTCAATAATTTCGATATACAGCCTCTGTACTAATGACGAGTGTGTATGTAACCAAGAGCAAAATATGAGTGAAATGTGATGACTCAACAACGTAGACCACCAGATAAGAATTTGAACTGGTGGCTGTAATTAATACAGATAATTGTTTGTTAGCCTACTGCTCGCACAATAATTTCATACCAATTAAAGTTGCACCGCAAGATTGAAAAGTTACTTTAACCAACTATTGCACCATTATCCCAACAAATGCAAGGTCATTCGGGAACAAAGGACGGGCGGGAGTCCGCGTAGGGCTGCGTGGATAGGGCAGAGATCGCTCACTCGCGTCCGAATGACCTCGGGCGTGCTTCGTTTTTGGCATGCGCTGTTGGAATACCCAATCAGCTCACTTGGGCGTGTCAGTCAGTAGGAATATCAGTACTACTTGTGACAAATTAATCACATTAATGACCTTCCATGTGTATGCCTTCTCTTAGGCGTTCTGAGAGTTTGGCAGCAAATTCTATTTCTAACGAAGGTGCGTGTCTGAGTGTGGAGTTCGAAAGATTTAAAGAATGAACGCACAGCTTACCTGTGGACGTCAAAATGCAGAGTAGACGACATTAACTCGTGTTTTAACTGTGTCGTGGGCAAACACATACCAACGTTAGCAGCGATGAGCTGCCTTTTAGGGGTGTGGCGAAGCACATCCAGGGGGCTGGGGTTGGTTTGGTTCAGGATCAGGAGGCACGGTTACTGGGAGTCGGGAGCTCGACCAAGATGAGCACCACCCCGTATCGGCGGCGGTTGGTTTCATTGGCTATTACTGCAACCTGTTTCAGATTGAGTGAACACCGGACGCAGTCTGTTTGCACGCTTTTCAGACAGCACACAGCAGATGGGTCAAGTAGCAAGTCCTTGTTCCGTTGGCCCACGCCCGTCCACACAATAATTCGTCAACCCTTCCACGCTCCCCGAATCCCCGGGTCAACCAGTGCGACTGTGTACACAGCAACAATGCTATCCACATACCAACCCCCTCCAGTTTTAGATAAGAGCCGAAAAGTACTGTAAGCTGTTTAAATTGAAGTGTTTTAAAAATGAAAAAGGTCTTTCTGTACAAATAAAGAAGTTACAGATGGAAGGCTTTAGGTCATATTCAGAAATTTATATTAAGTGCCATGATTGTAAATGATTGATTTATGTGTACTTCTTGTATAAGTGCTTCTAGATGTTCTGGCCGTGGTACAGCTTACAAAAGGTAACGCTTGTAACGCTTTATTTTTTGGCATTTGTTTCCTTGGTTTTTTCACATTGAACGAATTTTAAATTTCAAGGCAGTTATTAGATATCATGAAATATAGTTTGAATTTTAGCTTTTTTTTGATATGAAATTTAAAAAACGGCTCGCGCGTCTTAGTAATAACATTCCTTTATAAAATGCTTCAATATACTTGTAATGGGGTTACAAATCACTTGTTGTCGTTACTTTTCTATGTCATTGAGGTGACCTGCGGAAATAAATGATTTATATTGTTACGAAAAATTGTTGCAGTGTGTAGTGAAGTCATGCTTCCTGTTGTGGAAGAAACGAAAGAACACCCAGTCGCTCGTTCATGTGTTTAAAATAGGTCTAAAGCAAGTTAGCGTTTTTCAGAAAAACTAAAACGTAAACACAAATCTTTGACGAACTATAGCGTTAAATTAAAGTGGTTAACCAACATTGCGAATTGTTTAGTACTAAACCACTTTGTTTGGGATTGGTGCTCACAATCCCCAATATGGCGCACGGTGTCTTCCAACAACAGACTTCATATTGAAAAAATCTGGTTCCGTTTTGCCCTCAATGAGTTCCTGGAGGTCGTTGAAGCCACCGGTGGCCATCTTACCGTGCCAAATAAAAAGGCAAAACAAAAGCTTGCTATTGTTAATTTTTTTTTCGCGGCGTCAATTGTTATAACAGCAGTTGAGCCAACGCTTTTGTGTTCGACATGGTAACATGCATTGCCAGTGGCTTCATTCGGTACGAAGCATTGTGAGAAAAAAAAACTTGTTTTAATTATAACTCAATGACGGCGGTGCCTCCAACCCACGGTCTCGACGAGCTACCGGTTAAATACAGCTCCGTGTTTGTTTCACACGGATCCGAATCACGATCACTGATCCGTCGCTGGTTTACAGACACCAAAACCCCCAGAGTGGATGGTGCGAACCAGCGTCAGTATCACTGATCGAGGTCAAGATCTGTGTGACACAAACAGGCCCGTAGAGACCAGTGCTGTCTGTCATTGGAGCTGGAGTTTATGCCAAGTGCCTGGCAGCTACTCGTAAAATGGTTCCCGTCTCTGAAGAACACGAGTCACTCCTTTTTACAAGTTCACATTATCAAGATTTATTGAAGACAGCTTTCAACCATACACTTAATACTTTGGATCGCTTACGGGTTAATTACAATGTATGTGTAAGGTTATTAGTCAACATGCAGAACATATCTCATCCACATTACATACTTTGTCTAGTGGGAATTAATTCCAATCCCAAAATATTTCTGTGTCAATAAATATCTATTCATAAATTGTACAGAGTTAGAGTTTACAAATGTGATAGCTGAAGGAAACAGTAATTTACAAAATTAAATTTCGTGTTAGGTAACATCTGTTAAATATAATCACATTGTCAATTGTTTGTGTTTTCCTTTTTAAATATATTTCAAGGGAAAATAACGTTGGAAATTTATCTCAACATTTTCTCGGTAGCCTTTCAATTGAGTTATCGAAGAATCAATTTTTAAATGTACATTCCAGTGCAGAGTTTGTTTTTACAAAATATGATCCACACAATAATTTTCACACAATAATGTCCACACAAATGCTACTTACTTAATTCCCCACACGTGCATTTATAACACACATTCAAAAATACTTCCTCCAACAACTGGTTTTTATCTCCTGAATATCAGTCTGCAGCTCCTATCGATTCCAATACCACTATTTAATATTTTAGAAAAAAAAGGTAGGCCTCAATTTGTTTGCAGACTTCTGAATCATACCCGTTGTGAGATACTACTTACAAAACTATAATGAGGAACCTGATGGGCCGACCATAAAGCGCCCTCAATAGTCAATTTAGCAACCTGGGCTTTTTAGTCAATATGCCTTACTCACGGGTAAGCCATACTGAATCGTGTTCCCCTATTCAATGTCATCTGCTAATTGGGGGTGATGCCAAACTGTGTTGGATTCTAGCCTCACTTTCTTTTTTTAACATTTAAAAATTATTTCAATTTATCGCAATATTTAAGGTATTCTAAACATGAATTCGTAAAAACTTTTATTTCTTTGGTGTTATATGTAATGTCGGGTTTCCAAAAATGAGGAGTCAACCTCACTTTCAATAAGCGTTTTGAGAATTACATTGGCATAAAATCTGGTACACCGAGTTATCTGAGTACACATAAACATAAGAATTTGAATTTGGCAGTCTAAAGACACTTGCTGTACCTCGTGATTCGGGCAAGCTCTTGCATACCAACCACCATCTCTGGAATGAACTGGTACCTTTGTGCCCTTCTTACCCACTGAAAAAGTGTATCGTTGTAAGACGTCTCTTATGTAACTATTGTAGCAAAAGCTTGCCCCAAATCACGAGGTATATCCATGGTGTTTTTAGTATGGAGAATTCCAATTATGTTCACGTGAATTAAAGAACTCAGTCTACCAGATTTTATTCAAATACAACTCACAGATGGCTTATTCAAAATGGCCGATACATATATACGGACAGTTCCTGAACTTGACAATTCTTCAGACTTGAATAAATTGTCAGTCTGAAAGCCACTGTCGAAGAGTGAAGAATTGAACAAGGGGTGTGTTTGTGCGGCACGGATCTGAATCCTGATCAGTAATCCATATCTGTTGTTGGAGTCACTGCAGAAAAAAGCTCAATGGAAAGAGCGAACCAGCGTTTGGGATTGAGACCCATATCTGGGCGACACAAACAGGCACTGGGATATAATGCCCGGTATCATAGCGTGTTCATTAGTTTGTAAAAGTAATCACTGTCAAGAGGTTAACAAAAATGGTGTTAATGTTCAAAAATAATACATGTAGTAAATCAACAAAACCTGACAGAAAGGTGATTTATAGATATTTCCGAACGTGAACGACAATATTAAAAAATCAGCAAAAATGGATTCGGGAAACATCGGCGGGTTTCGGGAAAGTTGGCTAGGGGAAAAATTCTTCTAGTTTTTGTCACCGTGGCGACCACCGGACCAAAGAATCTCTCAGAGTAGTTTATATCTTTTTGTATGGGAACCAGACTAGCTGCGCTTGGTCATTCGGTTTACTTGGTTCTTCAAATAGGCCTCACTCTCTGTTTGTAGGGGAAAATATATATAAATGGGATAATCAGTAGTATTAAAAAACCAAAATCACCGTAAGAGGGCAGTGTTATCTCTTTCCCCAGATTACACATGCATGTACCATGAAGGCGTTGCAGCCCTAAACGTTCTCTGACGTCCATCCACTTCGTCACACTTCTTGTTTCACACATTATTTCTCACTGCTGAAAACTCTCGCTCGTTCCACATCTTTCTTTTGATTCCGCAAGACACATCCATCCTTTCTCTCATCGATTCCTGCCCACCGTTCCCTGTCAACAATGACAAAGGAGGAGGCAGACAGATATTGGCATCACTGCTACCAGGCCTTCAGCGCCCAACACCCGCAAGAGAACCTTAAGAGATCATGCACGCCCAAATCAGAAGTCGTCCAAAGCCTTCGTTTTTTTTGGTCATAATTACGCACATATGTAGACGCGACTTGCCCCTTTTGGTAGTCCCCACCGCCGTTGTGGGGTGCTGGAATGGGCTAATATTATGCCAATCCTTATTAATCTGAACAATTTACGCAGGTCAACACTTTCACGTGTGCATAAAATGTAGCCTACTAAGGCAGCATGTACGTGCAAAGCCTGAACTTCCTCCATGTGTTGTGAAGGTTATAAGCTGATACCGGGCGCTTTAAGGGCACAGAAATGCGTTTGTTCCCAGGTCTCCCCACGTAAATCTCAGCTTCACTCGTTCCTAAGGCTAACGCCAATCTTTTGCTAATATTTGTTATGAAAATACTGGCGTCGCACAGCGCACTTACTGCTTTCATCGATACATAAAACAAGGGAACGTGGCTGTTCAAACATGGCGCTGATGTTTGAACAGCGCCACCATCGTCCAAGAATTCTATCTTCAAATCCCGTCCAGTTCTCCCTGGCGTTGTCCATGTAGCCCAGTGTCAATGCCAACAACACATGCCTCAGTGGAACATAAACTTAATACCTTCTTTCCCGTTTCATTTTATAAATACAATATAAAGGCAGAATAATGGAATGTTTTATTTTAACTCACTGTGACCACAGTGTTGCATTCTGGGAGCCCGACTGCAGCCTTATGACGACTGTGATCTTAATGTTAATTGTTTTGATTGGTAACTAAATTGTCTCAGTCATCGCTGGGTCATGTTTAAAACTACATCTGTCATCTTGACAATGCTATTGCTTAAGAAGTTCAACGACTCGAAATGTTCACGCCGATTTCCCGTAAGCCTGGGGGGGCTGCAAATTTGTAGCGACTTCCTCGCTTATATTCAAATCTGGTGACAGTCTTCTTTTATGGTCTTAGTTGAGGTTTGTTTCATTTGAGATCGCGTAAAAAATGCCACATGTCTAAAAATTATACTTGAATTTCTGTTATTTTGTTTAGGCCTATAGCTGTTGGGAACAACTTTTTAAAATCGCTTTGACGATCTTGTCTTTGTTAACGCCACATGTGAGTTGAGTTAACACAGCTCCTCTGTTTGCGGTGAAGCCATTCTTGTTACTGCCCGTTTTAACGCAGATTTTATCGAGGGACGTGTAGTCTGTCTTACAGATTTCAACGCTTCACAATCGATGCATGACTTCGTGACCGCATCCGAATGGCCTGGTTAACGGAGAGGTATATAGTTTCCGTTGCTACATAAAGTTGTGTTGCGTGCCACACTCGACCCCTGCGGAATTCCAATCACCGAAGTGGATTCGGAATGACTTAGAGTCGGTTCAATAGAGACTATTCCAAATTCTTCTGTCCCCCAAGACGGGATCAAGTAACCAAACGCCAGTGTCGTAAGTGTTAATCAGGGTCTCACCGGTGTTGGGGCGCTGGTGAAAGATTGTACTACAACAGTTGGACAAGCAGCGTACTGGAAACAAATTACAATTTACTGCACCTTGCTGTGCGGTAAAATAATACGTTTGAATTTCAAGGCCTCGGCTTGACAGAAACAAGCACCCATGCATATTGTAAGTAACATTCCACAGGAACGGTAATATAGGGGGGATGATTTTATAGTACACAGCAATACAACTCATAATCGTAAATTCGGTGCGAAAGAACTCTCATTTTGTTGCGAGGTGTGAAAACTTAGACCAGCTACAGTGTTTGAATTTATGCAATACGCCCCCCACACACACAGCAGAAAAAAAGTAGGACTCATCAGGCAAATGTCATATTTTCAAGCAAATAGATATGACCACATCCTTAGGAAAAGTGCTTTTACACTGAACTTCAACCCGCCAGTAACAGTTAAACCAACGAACGTGCACTCATGTTTAGTTCTTTGCAAAATATCATGTGAGAAAACCATACAGTGGCTGACTTACAAGAACAGATGGTGCAAAATGAGGTTTCGTGTTATAATTTCGGGGAATTTTTGTCAATTTACTCTGACAGCACACAAGCACTGGAAGGATATTGGGTACCCAACAACAGTTCAACAACATTTTACCCAGGAATTGAGTGTCCTATCAACACACTAGTTTGGAATCATTATGTACATTGGGACGATACCAAGTGATAACAGGTATTCCAACACTAAATGGAATGTTACCACTCAATAATGCTGTCAAATGAAGCGGCGTGCAACGTGTTCCTGTGCCGTTGCGAGCCAATCCCCGAATTATTCAGTGGTTCGAGCAGGGATATGTTTAGCTTTGAGCAACGATTTACAGACGTCACCCACTGCGTGAGGTAAGTGGATATTTGGCGTAAGTTTTTCTTCTTCAAGAGGAACCCGGAGCCTTTCCGATGGCCCCATTTAACGGCGGCAGCATTGTGTTGGTCTTTGTTCTGAGTGGCTGTCGCGCAGCATTGGCTCTGATAATACAGTAACTGTCACCACAATGCTTACCGCCATTGGCTGGGGCCACTGCTCATAACAAGTGGGACCTTGGTCACCAGATTTGTCTACAGAGATTCCAAGTAAAAATCATGACAGACGTATTCGTGTTTTGGTTTTTTTTTGGGGGGGGTTAAAATGTCAAATCCTTACTTTGAAGATAGGAGACAGGCTAAAAACTGTCGTGAAATCTTTTCTTGGACCGTGCGGAATAATTCGTGAAAATGGTTTCACCTGCCCAAGGAACAAAATGCTGACAGAACGGCCATTAAGACCAAATTTAAATTTGATTCAATTAGCTCAACTGCATGATCAGACACTTGGCACGCCTGACTTGGCCGCCTGGGCGGAGTTGTTGTTCGCCCCGTTCGCCTTGCCGAGCTTGGACAGTTGCAGGTACTCAGTGCTGTGGTCGTGGGACCGGTAGTCCGTCTGGCTTACACCGTTGTTGCCGCTGCGGGCGGTGAAGTCCCGGCACCGTTGGTACGAGGCGCTGCCCGGCCGCTTGCGCCGCTCCGGCACGCTCACGCACGGGCAACAGGAGAAGGCCCGTTGGAACTCCTTCCGGAAGCGAGCTGCAGACAGGTGAAAGAACGGCACGCAGAAAGTTAATAGAGTGCTCAAACCGTTTTTGAAGCTGTATGCCAGAGGTCGCACTAATTAGTGGAGGCGGTACTGCCCATCGTTCCTCGAGGCCACCATTGGAGAAAGTGGAGACAACAAAGGAGGAATGTGCAAATACATAAACTGTCACTAACACCACGAACTGAAACTAGGCGTTTCTTGAGTACTTTCCTTTTGGACAAGAAAAAAAGAAACAACGAAAAAGAAACAGAAAAAATTTACTGGGGTTTTTCATAACAATGGGCACAAAACATAAAAATGAAAACAAAATACACCCAAAAAACAAAAACAAAAACAAAAACACGACAACGATAGCAACGACAATTACAAAAGCAACACTACATAATTTACAACGGCAACAATGGTAGCAACAAATATAGAAGAGCATGCAGGGGCGGATCTAGGAATTTTTCGGGAGGGTCATTTTTTCGGACTACATAGTTTCCTTCTAGTTACACTCACCTTGTACATATCAGAGTATTTTGCGGGATATTTCCTTGTTTTTTAATTTAATTTTGTTGTCTTTTATTATTTTCTCCATTTTTAAAACCGTTTTTTTTTGTCTGAGTAGTGATGAGGGTTTGACCCCCCATCGCCCAGATCCGCGCTTGAAGAGGTACGACAGTGTGCTGCGTGTTCTATTTTTTTTACAGGAATTCCTATAAGATAATTGATTCTAAGAGAATATGATGGGACTTTGTTTCCAAAAAGCTTCTATGAAATCAAACAAACAACAGTCGTGGAGACTGGCGTCTGGCACAACGGAGTGATCACAAGTAGCGTCCTGTATGGCGCACCGTACAGAGGTGGGACTCGCTTGCCAAAAGTTGGAAATTTAAACATCCTGCATCTGTGCGTTTAGGTATTCTTATGCATTTTAATTAAGCGGCTGTAAGTGATTTAGTACGCGTTGCATTAAATGTAGTGGCATTCGGAGGTGCGAACAGATCAATAATGTGATTTTCTCCGCGGTGTCCTGTTTCGCGCAAAGCCGCATGGGAAAAGAAAATGGCGGCTCGTCAACAGTCTTGCTGGCGCCATCTGTGAAGGAAGTCTCGGGGGTTTTCCGCATTCACTGGCAAGATTGAAACAATCCAAAGGAACTGGAGCTCAATAGGCTCGTCAGGGACTTCAGTGAGACCATGAATGGGATAGCTCGGGATTGCAGAGTGGAAAAACTGGCCCAATACAGTTAAGTTTGGACAACGTATTTGGTGCAAACCGTAATGTATTCATGTTGCCTGGTTCATGTGTACGGGACGCTTAGGCAACAATAACGGATTATACAATCAGTTAATACAAAGAGCACACAAGCTCCACGAGACATCTAGCCTGCAGTTTCGCCAACACGATACAAAGCTGGATTTCTGGGGAGGTCATCAGCAACATGTGATAATGGCACGTATAAAGGTTTTCGTCATCAGTGCATCTAACGTTAGGTGAGTGTATTGTGTTGTTGGAATTACCGAGGAGTGCATTTCTGAAGGAATGTGGTATCCTGCCTGCCCTTTTTTCAGTACGTAATTTATTCCAATGAGGGTCAGACAGTGAAGAAATGCTGAAAAGACATGAATCTGGGACTGAGAAAAATTTTAATTTTGTTGGGAAATACTCGGAATATATTTTTGATCCCGTATAGAGTTCATACCCAACCGTTGCAGAGGAGTCGGGATGCAACGTTCCTTTCCGCATTCCTCTCATATTTCTATGGCTGAGCAGTGAGTGCTTACTCAGAGCTTTGTTTAGAACTCAAGAAGTCTCAAAACTTTATATTGTGTCAACATACAGCTCCCAAAAATAGATTGGTTTATGGGTCATTCAATGAATTTGGGGTAGTAACGTGACATTTTTGTGTTCCCTGTTTCACCTGACCTGTATAATTTGACATGGGAATATCACTGAAATTGGTTTCAAACTATTTCTACTTGTTTAGCAGGTGATTTGCATTAATTCACCACTCTTGGAATCGGAAAACGTGTTCTGAACTTAAAAATTATATGTCAGGTGTGACATTGACGCGGAAAATATCGGAGCCCTAATTAATAGAACTATCAATACGAAACAACCTGTCCCACACCCTTTGGTGCTACTGTGCTAAACCTGACATTCCTCAATCCTCCGACGATTGAAGAATGAATGACTGATGGGCTATTTTACCGTGTAAAAAGACATGCTTTTGGTGTCTGGTTTCTGTTTCATACAAGTCTCGCCTCGGGCTTGAGACTGATATTATAGTGCGGAAGGAGAGCCACCTGGAATATTTAATTTCTTAAGTTCACCAGTTGACATACTGAACACCTTGTCTTCACCTCATTGTGAGAAGAAAAAAATTGATAATGGAAATAAAGATAGCACTTTAAAGACTAAATGAAAGAACAACTGCATAAGCTTTCTCGTTATGAAATGTAAATAATGTTGATTTCTTTTGCTTAATAAATATTTCTGCACTGGGTGATATACCTTACCTTTAGCTGAAAACAAGCCAAAAAATACGTGTACATGTACCATATACATAGGTCTATGCATCTTTGTACCAGGTTCACTTACCACGACTTTGATACTAACATTTAGTGAGAAAGTTATTGCACAAACATTGACAACAAATACATTAAATGAAGAGATTGTGTAATTTTTCTTTGATAATGCATACAAAATCAGGTGGTTTTTTTTCTCTGGTAATTTCCTATTAAAGGGTGTTGAGATTCACCTTTGGTAAGATATTTAAAGTATTTCCGGTTTTGCGCCTAACGCTGCAATTGGAATCCCGCTACAAATATCTTTCGAAACACTCATAAATAATAATTTGTGCAGGAATCAGCGGTTTAGTTGGATTTACCTGTTGCCCGCGGTTCAGATGAAAGGGAAATATCAGTCCCAGAAGGAAAAATCCCTCAGCAAAAATTTTGATGGATGAGGAATTTTTCCCCGCACGGAATGACATGCAGATTGATAAACGAGAGACAGTTCGTCGTATTGCTGATCATCTGAATGCACATAGCGTGGCACTGTGAAACGTTCGCCATGGGCGTCAATTCTCGTTTAAAAGAAGCCCCAGGCCTTTCATGAAAACTGATAACCTACCGGAGATCGCCATAATGTATAAGACGATCGACTTCCATAACGCCACTTATATTCATGAACTGCAAACCGTCTATTCCATAATCCGGTATTTACGATGTAAATGATGTAAATAGAATTGTAAAACATCTCCTCAGGCGCCTAAGATTGTATCTCTCAACGGCTGTCTATTGAGCCAGATATTGAAAAGAGAATCTAGGTCAGAGGCATAAGAACGGTTATTCATTTCCAGTTAATGGACATTTCAGTTTCTAGGTAGAGTCCATCATTTTCAAGTTCTTAATCAAGTGTCTATGAACGCTTGCGCGCGCTTCGCCGACTTAAGAAAGGACCTATTGACGCCATAAAGTCCTGTCACCTCATGTGACATGATAATAAAGTTTGAGATGTCTTAACTTCACGTTCATTCTGTCATGTAAACGTCTAGGCACCAAATTGTCGCGGACTGTAACCTTTACGGAAGGTAAGAAGTAGACCTGTAGGTCAGTTTCTTCTAAGTTGTGTTTCCATACTACAAACTGACAAAGGCGAGTTTTCATTTCCAGCCCTTAATTTTTTTGTCGGTTTTGCTTCCATTTACCAGCTAAACCTGATTCATGAGAACTGAGGCGCTGTTGGCATTATCCACACGTGTTGCACTTCACGTGCATTATTTGCTATGCAGAAACTACTGCAACTGCCGATGGTCGTGTTTCACTCTGCAAAAGAGGGCCTTGGTGCTGCGTCACGGTGACTGCAACACCGAGTTGGTGGTGTAGCTTGCTGTCGGATTAAAAAGGGCGATCCTTTTTACATGGCACCACCAAGAGTTTGCCACAGAAAGGGAATTTTTTGCAGTGCATTGTGGGAAATGGTGGACAAATTCTATTCGCCGGCTGCGGGCGTGGAACTTGAATATTTATATTTTTTAGTCCTATGTTTTGTTTTTCATGGAGGATATTTATACGTGTATTTTGAGGAGAAGTTTTAATTAATACTTTCGTCTCTCTATTACGTGGAATGTCCCAATTTATAAAGTCTTTCCCCAGAAGTGGACAAGTTGTCCACTGACATACGCTGGTTGCAAATCCCGGCAAGACAGCTTCGCTTTTATGGACTATGAACTTGAATTAATGGCCTCTCTGCGTCAGCCTCTTGGTGGTGCCCTGTGTTGTGAATCACAAGATAAAACACTCCATTTACAATGTGACCTACAGTAAAGGGCCCATCCTATGAATGTTTATTAGATACACTTCGTGTGCAAGTATATACTGTGCTTAGAAAATATTGAACATCCTAGTTGGGTTATGTGAATTGATAAGTGCCCTATAGTTGTCCATGTTTTTCTAGACAACTGAGGGCGCTTTTGCTGTGATATCACTCGGAGAAGACAATCTGACGTTGATACATGTATGTATTGCTGTTGAAAATGGTAGCCCAAATTTTGTTGAAAGTATTGCTGCAACCTGGGTGCCCATGACTTACATAATGTCATGTACTTGCACCACATTGGATCACGAAAGAGAAGGAAATTTAAAACAGCAAGCTATAAACAATTCCAACATTTTTTGTATACAAATTTACAGTAACAGTGACTTATCTTCGCCCTTGGATGCAACATTTCAGGCACGTTGCAGCTGCAAACAGTTCATGCTGTACACATCATGGAACATTTGCGCCAACGTGCGCAACACCACCTCAGAGAAACTCAACGCAACAAAAGCGAGACGCAACGAAACGAACCACAGAAACTAAATTATGTTTGTTAGTGAAACCAAGACTGTGGAAGTGTTAACTTTTTCCTGACCAGTTTGCACTCCAGTGGAGTGAGCACATTCTCAAGAAATTCGATCGCCACGGTAAGCTGGAACGCGCTTCCCAATGAGCAAATTTACCCGAAAGTGAACAAGTGATGTGTGGTACCGCTCATAATTCCCGAAGCGTGTCAGTTTATGTAGTAGCGGCTATCAGATAGCAGTCCCAGTATCTTATCTGATATTTCAGCAGACAGGTCACATGATTACGTTAATTTATACTGGGAAGGAGGCCCCACTGGGAATATTGGCCGAAATCGGAACAAACCTCTAATCGCCCGAGCGTCACGCTTAGTAGAGGGTCCTTTGTAACATTTGGTATATATGTAATAAATAGGTAAATTGCTGTAAATTCTGCACCTGACTGTGCCTGTCATTGGAAATCAAACTATCACGATATGGCAATACAGCCTTTTCACAATAGTAAGCCACCAAGAGTTTGCAACGCGTTGGCCAATCATAATGCGCGGAAATTGTCGACCCATTGCGCGTTTGGAAAGGGTCGACAAATTTCGCGCGTTCTGATTGGCCAATGCGTTGCAAACTCTCGGTGTCGCACTGTTGTGAATCGCTCGTATTGGCGATGCCTTGGCCATCAGTTGCCCAGCTTCAATGGAATCTGAACTACATTACCCATCCCGAACTTATTTGTTGTGGTACCGAGTTTGTAGTGTCCCGACATGTGCCTCTAGTGTGATCAATATTTTTATATACCACAGTCTTTATATACCAGAGGCATTTTCAACGCTTCTGTGAAATAACAAAACGCCCTCAGTATCCAAAGATGACATCAAAGCGGCTTTAAAAGATGTACACTTTCCCTCCAGAATGGCTTGAAATGTAATGTATTTTCCCGCCAGTGCTGAAGCTGGCGTCTGATCACAGTGAATTTTTATTGCAGTCCTGTTTGTCTTTCAACGGTCCAGTTTTCCACACAAACCATGCCTTTTTAAAGGGCAAATAGGGTAGTGGCTCGGTAGCCTCGGTTATTAAATGAGCGTTTTGTGTCCCCGTCCCCGTTTTGTTGTAGCAAAAAAAACCGCACCCTTCCAGAAAAGCTTTTAGTAACATGCTTATTGATCTTTAACTCTGTGTAAAGGAATAATTGATTCGTCCCAAATAACACGTGAGCGGTGCCATGCTCCATCCAATAGCTGACCTTTCTTGTGACAGTCTTCTGATTACATCCCTAGAAACATTCACACTCATATTAAAACGCAATTCTGTCCTCATTAAATTGCCCAAATGAAAGGAAAAAAAAGCCAGAACCAGATCTCATAGCAGAAAAAGGCAGACTAAATCTCACTGACTTTAGAATGGACCACTTTTGTCAGTTTCGTTTTGCTGTGCAACTTGCACGTATTCATCATAGTCGCCTGCGTCGATTAATTTTTCAAAAAAGGAAAATGGCTTGATTTTTTGGTCATAGCAGAATACTCCGAAAAGGAAAAACCCTCTTCGTTCTGCCAGGATCGAACCACCAGCACCTCTAACTTTCACAATTCCATATTTACACTGCAAAAGCCGGGTTGTTAAAATTAAAAGCCCCGGTGTTATCAGACGCTCAGTGTTAAAGTTTGTGGTACTATTTCATCACCGTAGGTGTTACTTTTAACACCTTCCAGTGCACTGTTACATCTGTAGGTGCGAGAAGTAACACCAGCGGAGTTAAAGCAACAAAGTTGGTGTGATCATTTGATAAAACTAAAAGGTGTTGTTTTCAACAGCAAAGGTTTGCAGTCTACTGGCGCAGTAGACAGCAGGGAGTTTGAAGCAGTTTGAGCATTTCAAATATTTTAAACTCCTTCCCTACAGAAATTGAGCAGATAATAGGGGCGATTTACAATCGTGCGCCTCCAGGTTTGCAACGCGCTGGCGCTGGCAATGCGCGAAATGTGGCAACCCTTTCCAGACGCGCATTGGATCGACAGATTTTGCGCATCATTTGATGCAAACTATGGGACAGAGAGACCCTCCACCTTTGTGTTGGTCATTATTACAATGAGGATTTCTTGTTAGACATCTAGGGGGATGTGTTAAGTAACAATAGGCTGGAGCGTATACAGGGTTGGACTTGTGGGGGGTGTTAACCCGTCTGTCCCATTTCGTGCCTGGTATATCGCCTACCGTGATTGGCAAACGCGTTGCAAACTCTTAGAGGCGAACTTTTGTGAATCACACGTATTAAGAGTAGACTTGTAAAATGCGATGCTTGAGTAAGCGTCCCCTTTAATATTTTTGTACCAATCACACACTTGGAACATAAAACTCCAGGCTAGTGATACATGCCCCTATACTAAGTCGAGTTTGCTTAATATCAAGCGGCTGCAGAATTTTTGTTTGTTCTCAAAATTGAATTTTCGAGACAATGTATATCGATATTAAAAGGTCAGATCTGAAGCTTTGCATGGTGGATTAAACATGAGAAATGGGTTTGCGGGTACACCATGGAATCAATCTCTTTTGGACGAGGTGTGGTTATTAAAAGAACCGGTGAGTATAAACTCGACATTTTGGCCAGTGTGCTCTGGCCGTCCTCAGGAGAGGACGGTCTTAGGACACTTTCCTGAGGACAGCCAGAGCACATTGGCCGAAACGTCTAGTTCATACTCACCAGTTCTTTTAAGAACCACACCTCGTCCAAAAGAGATTGATTCCATGGTGTACCCACAAACCCATTTCTCATGATATTAAAAGGAAAAAACAAACAAAACAGGAACCCTCCCCCCTTAAAAAAATTTAAGCCAAACTTAAAAACATCAGCGGCAACAGCAGCAGCAGCAGCGGCAGGACCAGCCAACAACAAGCACCACCAACAGCAAAACAAAAATATATATCGACAGTCCTAACACTTACCGCTCAGGAAATTGTAGATGACCGGGTTGATGGCGTTGTTGAAGTACATCATGAAGTGAGCGACCACGAACGCTACCGTCACCTTGTCGGGGTTAAGCTGATACGGGTCCACTTCAGGGCTGGTATGAAACCCTTCCATGTGCCTGACAAGCAGATGAACGGAATAGGGCCAAATGATGCACGGTATTGCAAACATTTACACTGCAAAAAATCTCTGGTGTTAAATGCTTATGTAACATCCGCAGTGTAACAAAGGGGCTAAAAAGGGACCGGTGTCCTATAGGAACACCGAGGATCTTAAATTAACACCAGTTTTACACCACATTGTTTTGCAGCGTGGTGTTCTGGTTTGGTGATCAACATCATGCAGTAGGCCTGCGTGCCGAGACGTATTGCAGTGTTATTGACTCACATTGAACTCGAGTTGCAATTTTTAAAATTTCAAACACAACTTGGGGAAAATTTAACTTTAGACTGGATTTGACTTAGGAAAATTTGACGTGTTTATGATACCGACGTATTTTGGACAGGCGATCGGAAACGTCAGCATTTTATAAACACCACTTCCACTTTTTTTCTGGGGGTTGTGGTTTCCGAAATCGTCAAAATTGTTTACCGAAAAAACTTCCATTTTGCCCCCGATATGTTGTGATTGATTATTTAAAGTGCCACCACTTTAAAAACGGATCTAGCACCTTTCAGGAGAGGGGGTGAGGATTCTTTCACACTCGATTTTGGAAAAGAATCCATTAGCACCCCCGACCCAAGACCTGGATACGGTACAGGAATCAGTAATAGCTAAGGGATGCAGTGCTGAGGCGCTATGTTTTTGTTTAGCACTAAATTGCACACTTTACCAGTGAGGCCTAAGATCGGTTATCTTCAACCGCTAACGACGCCTGCCATTCACAAGGGTAACAATGTCGGCGCAGCAAAAGGTAAATTACACGACATTGGCTGTGGGCTACTCACAGAACAAAATAAAAATAATAAAGTACCTTAATTGCCTCTCCCTTGGAAGGAAAAACTTGCAAGATATTACTCAAAA
The DNA here is from genome assembly GCF_001949145.1 of Acanthaster planci. The sequence goes on along the minus strand of NW_019091583.1, from coordinate 210,668 downwards.
TTAATTCCGGGTGCCATGGGCCGTTCTTGAAGATGAACTTTTCATCTCGAACGTATAAAGAGGCTTTGCGTGGAAGCCGTCTTGCAGGGCAGTTCTTTTGTTCCACAAGGAAACCCTCTCTATGCACACCGTGTGGAACAAAAGCACTGGCCTGCAAGGTGGCAGCCATGCAAAACCTCTGTAGCTCGAGTTTGAGCTGAAGGCTTGTGTTTCCACTGCTCTGCCGGGTATTACCTTGCAGCTTGCAGTTAGTAGAAAAGGCCATTGTAACCGGTTCCTCTCGGGAGCCGAAGGAATAACAAACACAGCTATCAAACTCCACGCCCAGACAAAGATTGTTTGCATCCCAACCCGACAAAACGAGTCGCCAGAGCCACTTTCAAGTGAAAGGTCTTCGAGGGAATCTTGCATAGAGTAAATCGATAAAAACCTTAACGAGTTTCAACAGTATAATGTCCATTTTCACAGGCCTGAATTTGGAAAGGAATCATGCCTCAAAACAAGACGGTTAAATTTGCTTTTTGTAATGCCCTCGAGATGAGTTTTGTTTGACCTGGGTGCATTTGGTATTCGGATCGTACTGTTTTTTCGTCTCCTCGTGCTCATATTTCGTTCTATGCGCACTATTTATACATTTGCTCTAGCCGCGTATCACTAACTGGCCACCTAGACGCATAACCATTGAGTGAAGAAAACAAAAATCCAAAGAGGTTTAAGTAGCAAACAACAAGTAGTGTACACTGGTACGTCCCATCTGTTCAGCTCTTGTTTTAGGCGCAGCATTGTCACAGTATTCTTGACGGTTCGTGGCGGGAAAATTGTCAGTGAACACCAACCCAGGGCTTTATACGATTTCTCTACTCAGTGTGCTGTTAGGTTTTATTATACAAGAAAGTCTCATTTGTATGAACTGATCGTAAACAGAATCTCTATACACACTAGTGCCTGGGGGTGATTGCAATACCGAAAGGTGTTTCCTTATCCACCCTGAGCAGGAGCACCCCCCCATCGGTTTGAAAGGGCCATGTGGGTCAGGAGTGTCCATTTTGTTGGTAGCAGTACGACTGCAACGCTTACGTTTCATAGTCGTTCGCAACTCTGTGATGAGCAGTTCCTAACAAAGGAGCCTGCGTTGCTGGGAAAATTGCACCCCTTCCTGGTCCAGTTTGGGACTCATAGCATTTGAAGTTAATATTTCACCTCCCGCCTCTTATCCTGGGTCAGTGATCCCTCCGTGATATCTTTGGTTGTGGTTTGAGCATGAATTTTTACTTACCTCCTTATCGATGACGCTCTCGTGAATGTAGGTACATGGGTACCTGGACTTTTGTGCATTTTTCGGGATGTCAGTATTTTACTGCTCTGTTGTCAACTTTGAGTACTTACGAGGTTTCGGTTGGGGCAGTTTTTAGTTTGGTGAGAGTTTGCATGGGGTTATGGTTAGCCACTTGAGATGCTGATAATGAGGGAAATTATTGTAGTGGAGGCTCCTCACAACGATCGTAAGACCATATACATTGAAAAATCATCATAAGATACACGCAAGACCGCCAGTCTGAAATCAAATCCCAAGCTATTTGTTCAAATTGCCTACAACAAAACATAATTTGCACCCTGTTACTTGCGACTAGTGGTGTGACTGGCCTTGAGTCTGATATTATGTCCGGTCTTGTTATTGTTCATACTGTACACCACTACTAAGGGGTTAAAGTTAGGCTCGGCGCCCAACTATCCACTCGAAGTGATAGGCGGGGGAGCCAGAGCAACACTTCAATTCCATTGGCAAAGACGTCTGACTAAGCGCGCACGTGGTTTGGCCCTCCTATGAGGATGCCATCGCATGTACAGAGAAAAAAAGGAAACTAAATAATTAAAATCAGTCAAGATGAATTGAATTAAGGCTCTGTCTCTTTGATAAGTGAAACGTAATGCCGATTAAAACTCGTCACAAGCATGGTCACTTGATTAAAACCTCGATTAAAAAACTCGTTGTAAACAGTCACTCAATTCAAAACTCGTGTGACGTGGCGAAACATGTTTACTTGTTTGAAAACGTTCGATGTCGGTATCAAACGTGGTCACTCGACAAAAACTCATTTGATATAGCTACCAAACATAGTGACCTGATGAAAAACTCTTGATGTAAATAACAAACATTGTCAGTCGATTAATTAAAAACTCGTTTAGAGTGGATTTCTCCCGATATAGTCACTCTATTCAATCTCGTTTTACAGTCAATCTATTGAAAACTCGTTTGGAGTTGTCACTCGATTAATTAAAAACTCGTTTAGAGTGGATTTCTCCCGATATAGTCACTCAATTCAATCTCGTTTTACAGTCAATCCATTAAAAACTCGTTTGGCATGGCACAGAGCATAGCCACTTGTTGAAAGACGGATGGTGTGATAAGGATGTCTACCATGGTCACTGGATTAAAAACCCATCTGATATAGATAAGTGTTGTCACTCGATTAATCAAACATTCGTGTAGTGTGGATTCCTCACGTATGCAGTCACTCCATCAATTTAAATCAACCCAACACGGTCAACCCAACTCTCTTGGCATGGTATGAGAACAAAACTTGTTGAAAAGCGTCTGGTTTGATTTGGATATCAGCCAATGTCGGTGGATTGAAAACTGTTTTGATCATGTTAATAACCAACATTGCTGGTGAATGAAACACTTGTTTAGTATGGATTTCTTACAGAGTCGCTACCTTAAGGGGGAACTCGTTTATGATAAACAAATGATATAGGAATCATCTGGAAATAGGTCGAGGTTATAGTATTAAGTGACTGACAGCTCGTCGTGGACAGAACCTGTAAACATTTATTTTTTTTATAATGTGTAAAGTGATAACAAGGCAATGATTGAGGTAAGACGAAGCAAAGAAATTTAATCCACTTAAAGACTAAACCGCGGATTAACATTTTGAACTGACAACTGTATAAGATTCCTTGGTTGCCAGATTTTACCTACAGCATCACGTGAACAGAACGTAAGACGATCCAATGTATATTGTGTGCAGACCTATTGTGCTCTCTGACGGGCCGATGGCGGGTATTGTGAGCGGTCTTTTGTCCCTTGTCACGGTATTGAGAAGCTCTTGTGTCGCCCTGAGGCGGCTCTTGAATTCTGATGCCGTTGTTGCGGTTGAGATTTCATTTCTCTTCTTGTCCGTTGATTACATATTGAGAGCATTTCGTCCTTTGCAAAGCAGCTGCACGGTGGACTGTAAGTTGCTCAGGTTTGCCATTTTGTTTGTTCAAGGTAGAAACAGCGTGAATCCATGCATGCGCCACAAATCCTGAGGGGAAAATAAACATTTCGGGCGACTAGGTGCCGCTAAGGCGTAATTGGGAAATGCGTTTGTTTTTTCATTTTCTTGCTACGTTGGCTGGGATTCTTGGGCCATTTGGTGGCTAAGTTAGTTGCACATTGATTTATTAGATTATTGATGATTGTTTAGATTAGCCATTGGCTCAAAAATCAATTGTTGAACGGTTAATAATATGCAAAGTGGTTACTTTGTTATACCCACGAAACAAGAATATTTCCGATTGGGTTTCAATGCAAACTGTATTTAAACTAAATTTCGTTTATCCTTATGGAGAAAAATTTTACAAACAGTGAAGATATTTGAATTGTATCGATCCACGGATGTATTGAAGGTGTCTGCATCTTAGCCTGTGGCAAAATGGTCATGGACAGACTCAGCTAATATTCCGAAATTTATCTCTCAAATCAGAAGAGTTAAACATACACTTGATACCAAAATTATAATTGAATTGTTGCCATGCCGGGTTATGTGGAAAGGAAATTTGAATTTTGTAGTTCCTATCAGTTCCAACTGAAGCTTCAGCGTGCAAGAGGCAACCGTCCGAATGGGCAATGAACCTACAGCATCGTTGGTTAACCGTAGAGGAAGGGCACTGTGTCCTTTCTCTACTTAATTGAGAGTATTTTAACTCTTACGGCACACCAGCAGGTGTATTTGCGTCACTGTACATGAATTGTATGCTCAATGTAGCCTTATTTCGAGTCGAATTGATCTCCCGTTTGGTGTCTCCATATCCGAGTAATGAAGGCGTTGTTCAGTAGAACTACACATTGCAGTAGAAAGGGATTGGCTGTTCCTTCCCTCCATAAAATGACTTGAGATTGAGAAAGTGTTGCTCCATTAAATTAAAGTGTAGGTGTAATAGATTTTTTATAGACACACTTTATCTGCAACTTTGTGCTCTTTCTCATTGTAAAAAAAATTCTTTACATTCCTATTTGGTTACATATGCATCGAAAAAGTGAACTTTTTAAAAGCTTTGAAATTAACCGCTCTTTCCTAGACAGCTTAGGGCGTTGCCCTGATGTCATCCAGAGAAGATATATTTCAGTACTGAGGTTAAATTTAGTCTATCAAAATCTGCAAAAATGCGGGACTTTCTGTGTGTAACCCAGTGTAACACTGAGACTTTTTCCTGGAATGACATCACAGTTTTGCCAATGAATATGGACATATTCTCTAAAATAAAAACCACAAAGGCAGTAACATACGATTTCATGTAGTGAAACAAAACTTGAAAATAAGGTAAATTAAGATACAATTGAATGTGAATTTTAAACGTTTGTGTAAAACAAACTAATTGCAGCTACCTTCGAACAGTAGTTGGATTAATTTTTGAAATTGTAACCATCAGCCACAGATATCTGCTGTCTCATTTGAATTATGTTTTTCAAAGCTTTTGGAATATAGTGTTTTCTATGATGCAAACAATTTGTATGGGTGGCCAAACTTGTATAAGTGGTATAATGGTAGCAGGTTTTATCTGAAGATGGAGACTTGCCTGACAGGGAGAAATTTTCACAGATAGTTTAGCAGTAGATTGATTTCTTTGGTGTTTTGTGGCTGCCAAAGACTTTTTGAACACTGTGAATCATCTTTTTGGTGGTTATACTGGATGACATCCACTGCTTGTGGCAAATAAATTGGTGTGCAAAAACTACGATTGTGGCTTAAATAGCAAGTGAATTAAATGCGTTTGGGAGAAACAAGAGGTGCTTGGGTACCAAAGAAAAAAATACAAGTCTCCTCTGCAAGCAATCAGACTCGACTGGCGTGAAAAGAAAGACATGATGCGTTACTTAGTAGATCTGGGCTCGATGGAAATAATTTCTTTGAAATCACAGAGCTGCAAGACGCGACTGCCTGTCAGTCACGCCTAAATGCAGCCTTGCAACCATGAGTTACGGCCGTGCGCTGCACGCGAGCTTTGGCTTTCTCGACTGCATCGTTAATATTTTCCAAAGGTCTGAAAATAAATACCCGGAGCGAATACTCAGCCTCCATGAAAAAAGTCGTCTTGTTTCATAACCTACAGCTGAGAGTTAGCACAAAATGTCACTGGAATGCAACCAATCACTGTTCAAGGTGTCAAAATTGCAAAGAAAGGCGCAGTGGCGCACTGCCAATCAAAGTCGTCTCTTTCAACAGCCGCTCTTTCGCATGTCAGTCTCCAAGCACGGGGAAGTGGGAATTCCGCGTCGAGTCCCGGTCGCCCGTTTGAAACGAATACGCGATGTCAGTTGGATGAAATCGTATTTGCACCTCGCGAGACATTTATTGGAATTTGCAAATTTAAAGAATCCATGCAATGAATATCCTTAGACTCAGTTTTACTCTTTAACATCGGAAATGTATGGAAACTGGAATCCCTTTGGAGTAACTGTGCCGAAAGGTGCACTCTTTAGAACATTATAAATAGCCCCAGCTTTTCCAGACAAATGAGGACGCTATCGCTGTTATGTAAATCAGGAAGGATATCGTTAAGATGTTTTCATATTCAACTTTTGACCTAAACATTTCCTTTTTGAAAACACATTCGAGAAGAAGTTGCTTGATGGCTCATTGCTACGCCTGAAAAACAATAAATTGTCAAAGAAATGGAAATCTACGCCAGCAAAATATAAAATCCCATTAGTTTGTGTACAAACAATGCAATATTGAGGTTCAGTGCCCGTGACAGTGTCACAGTTTTACTCATTAATATGCAAATTGCAATTGGCATTAAAAAACAGTTCTAAAGTATATATCGATATTGAAATTGCTGAAAAAAGTTGAAAAGAAGGTTAATTGAAACACAAACGTGAAATTTATAACAGAAAGGGTTGTAAAATAATTCCTATACATGTATTCTGTGGTCGTTTTTAACATCAGCGCAGTATTAACAAGATTAAATTGCTGTCAATTGACATCGCGCAGCAATGTTTTAGGCTTGAAGAGGACACTTTCCAACATCTCAGTTCCACCCTGTCTCTCCTTTTCCAACTTCTCAGTGTGCATCTTGACTTTAATCCGCACTTTGTCATACGTTCCTCATTCTTTAAGTGCACCATACTAAGATGCACAAACAGCGTTTGTTGCAATAACAACTTCAACGTAAGTCCCGCTCGTAAAAAGTGTCTTAACTGTCGAGTCCAGTTCGATGCAGATGTAAACAAGTGAGTGGGCAGATACGTGTTTTCCTAAAAATGCTTGAAGAAGACGTTCCCTCTAGTATATCTTCTTTGTGATGGAAACCAGAAATAGACATGGAATACAAGGGCATCCGAATCGCACATCATTTTGCATTAGCTCTTATAGTTTTCCTGCACGGTATGTTTCCCTCGCAGCAAATAAAGCTGTCTGAAATGAACACTTGAAGTTTGTTTTCGGTTGGTGGTCTAGACTGATGGGTTTGATACCTGAAGACCACCTCAGCACTCGTGCTCCTCACGCATGTCCGTTTAATTTCCTTGTAGCACAGATCATCCTATGTAGGTAGTTGACACCCAAACTCGTCCGGAAGTGGTGCGTTTACGATAAAATCCAAACAGGACGGTATTTCCGAACCAGCACAACTGGCTACAATGTGCCCGCATAGTCTCGTTGTGTGACCTAGGTACAATAACTTTAAAGACATTTAACTTCGATACAATAAATGTATAGACATTTGACCCCTGTGCAATAAAGTTGTAGACTTGGAACTGGAGTTAATTGCACTGGTTAAAAACAGACTTTGGCAGTAACTCTAGGAATCAGGTTCTGGTGACGTTCAAGAGAAATGATATTGTACTTGTCACAGGAAAGTATTTAGATTTTTTTGAGGAATCTTCAGACGTCCTGCAATACACGGATATACTACGGATATACGAAACTCAACAAAAACAGTCGTCAGATAATACGCATGTCAAGACCTGTTGCAAACAGTAAAACATTTGAGATTCCTTTCGTAACAAAATTAAAATTTAAAAAAGTGTCATGGGATGTATTAAGTTCAGAATTAAATCGACCTTGAACTTGGCCTATGCGAAACCGAATTTCGGTTTTAATTTTAACTGCGTGGCAAAGATCTACGATACTTAGTACGAAAAAGGCTACGTCCCGACCTGACGATACAAGTAAAAAAAAGTACCTTTTCTCGTTGTGGCCTATTGATAATAATACCCGTGGAACTGCACTGTGAAACCGTGGTTGTAATTTAACACAGAGTTTTTTATCAGAGGAGTGCACGAAACTGAGTGTAGTCCTCTGATGACACCAAAGGTGTTAAATGTACACCAATTAAACACCACAGTTTTTGCAGTGTGCGGTCATATCGCCTGAGCAAAGGCAGGAGACACGGCGGTCACCATCGTGAGAAGTTCCTTGTGTCGGGTGAATTCTCTTCCCTGCAATTATTCGTCGTGAGAAACCGAGGAGTTGTTTTGAAAAACGAAGTTGCAGTTCTCAGAAGAAACAATCGACACATTTCCATTGATTGTCCGGGTTACTTTGTGAGCCTTAAGAACCACAGCGTCAGTTGAGACCTCTAAGCATTTTGTATATGTCAATGTTGGCGATTCACGCCACTTTTATCGCCCGGAGAGATCTATTCCGGCGCACGGCTCGACGTCATTGTATGGGCGACAATTTGCAATCTGTACTGCGCTTTGAATATTGCAGATATCCAGCGAGAACGATCGATGCGATTGGACGAAGTTAAATTTTGAATGACGTGGAAATATCATGTGACAGGAAGAAGATTGGGTTTGCGTCTTGAATGCACGGAAGAGGCACAATGAAGAAAGTCATGCTGATTTCGATCTTTACCCATAATGCAGATCGTGCTTCCGTTGATAGGAGCCCTCGATAGACGGTCGAGCGGTAGTGTGAATCACTCGTTTTCCCAGAGGAAACGCCAAAATGTCACAAAAACAGATGTGTCTGTTAAATTGTAATTGAAAACGTCAACGTCTGTACAAGGCTGAAGAGTATGGGTGGTGTGTAGATAGTGCAAAGTTTCATCTTAGAAAGCAGCGAAAAAGCAACATAATTATTTCGAGACTTGCATCTGCAATGGGATTCTTTGGTCCGCGGATCAAGGCCCCGTTAGGCGACATTGGTAAGCGACAGGCCCAGAGTCAAAGAATCCCAAACCGCGTAACTCGATCACAGTGACTTTGGCAGAGCGGCTACGGGGACAGCACGTGCATTTGCCCCGCCGTCTATTGGTTCACCTGGTTCTAGTCCCTGAAATATGTTGTCTTTTCCTTCCTTGCTGGCGTGTGTGCGTCTTTCTAGATCTCTCTCTCTATTCATTCTGCGGAGTAGTTTCTTGCGGTGCAATTATTATTCAGGGAAGCAAGTGTGAGGAAGCGCCTTGGAAGGACTGCCTATCTAAAAGGGGAAAATCTGAATGGTGCCTGAGTGGGGATTGTAAGTAAAGTGCCCCCGATGTTTACTCGTCTAGGAGGCTGCTGAGGGCATATCCTGTCGCGTTTTGGTAATTCAGAAAAATTTGTGATCTACAGTGTGAAGACGCCTGCGTGAAATAGCGCTCGCATCTCCCCGTAGGCAGGGGCTGCAGATACTTGACCCCGCGCACTGGCTGTCACAGTTAACCCCGACCGTGAAACATCAGACTGTATTCGATAATTAGAGGAATCGAGGTCAATTATGTTTACCCCAGACACCTTATCAGTTAGCAGCTTCACCGGTGACGAGACGAGAAGGGATGGAAGAGACATAAAACAAAACACACACTGAAGACGTAGAGGGTTCACCATTTTTGTATAGGATTAACTTGTTGATCGAAATGGGGATCAGCTGACTTACAATATCGGGAGTGCGATTCCTGAGTGTTGTAGAGCCGCATCCAAATCATATTTAACAGTTGTTGACTGCTGCCGTGAGTGGGACGCAGCGTGTCTAAAATTGGCAACAGTGTCGACCTCACGATAGGTGTCGTACCGACTGTGTGTGATTTACCATCGGTCATTTTTGTTTGTCCTGTCTCGGTTTACTTTCGGCTGACGCAGAGGTGAAAATAGCGTGGGCACCAGAGACCTACATGGAATTTTTCCCCCATGTGTAAATGGCTGACGTCATTACGTAGAAGGGAACGCATAGAAGCGGATAGGGGTGTTTATGTAACGCGTTTCGTACTTGAGGCGCTAGAGCTTGACACGTGACAGGGGACCGTTCAGGACCAATGAAATCACAGCATTTAAGACACGCTAAATATTACTGTCGAAAATATTTATATTTTAAGGACAAGTTTTTTGCAGGGCTGTGCCGAATATCCGAATATTCGATCGATTATCAAATATTCGAATATTATTTAAAATTGTGTTGTTTTCATTGAGAAAAATCGCACTACGGATGCTTGTTTAAAGCAGATTCAAATGAAAAGCGACAGCAATTTAAAAAGTAAATTATTCTTTTAAAAAATTAGAATGAAGTTTCAATAGGGCAAGAAGTACTGTTCGTCTGTTAAATCTGGCTAAATCGTGGCAGGAGATACTCCTAGAAGTGGGAATCAATTTTAATGATTATAATGTACAATTGTGTGCCTTATTGCAACTGATTTTGTATATGGTTTGTTCATCAACAATCTGCCGGTCGGTATGACCGAATAATCGGATATTCGATCGAATTGAAGGGCGAATAGTAAATTATTCGAATTGACTAAGCCCTAGTATTTTGTGAACACACTTGCAAAAGCCATGCAGTGAAATTCTTTCTTTTGCTTTTGCATTTGGCCTAGTTATTATCAATTTAGACTTGACTTTGATATACAGAACGCTATCCTATTTGTCATTCCTCTTCGCGCGGAACGTTCCTGGATATAAAATGGTTTAGCGTGTGTTCCATGCACTCGCTCTCCACCGTGCTGAGGTGGCGTACACGTTGTTTCCATCAGTGCTTCGTCTCTTGTCGCTTCTTATTTCAATCTTCAGTTGCGTGAGCTTCGAAACTGGTTCATTGAGGTTTGCTCTTTACTCACAGCGGACTGCTCCACGCAGCCATTCTACATTTTGTGCCTTCTTTCAAAGGAATAATTCGTCTATAAGCTCAACAGACTCCGAACAGCCTTTCATTCGTTATTTACTTTTGATGAGCCTCGGAAGCTGCAGGCGATTTTCGTGATTTCTACTCGGCAGACGCGAGTTGGTGATCGAGTTGGTAGTATATACAGTAAAACTATCATTCACTGAAGCCATAGGCCTATGTGGAAGTCTTTTTCGATTTTTTGAATCCACAACGAATCGTGAATACAAGACAACGATGTTCAGATGCCATGCCATTTATAGAGAAAACCAAAATCGCAGGTGTCTGCAACAAAAATCCTGAGTTAGTCGCTGCGCGCGGTAACGAACTGGTGACGTCTTAGTAACTTCGGGGCCACGAAGGTCAGCAGGTATATCCCGTTCGTAAGTGACTTCGACACAAAGGCGGACGCGTCACGTTTTGCAGGTTCCCATTAGACGATCGCTGAAGTTGCGCGTTCACTTCCGGTTCCACTGTTCCATGTAAACGGCAATCAATGCATCTAATCCTATGTGCGTGGTTTAAACTGAAGTGACGTCACACTTAAAAACCCGGTAATTTCTGTGCCACGGTTTTGCATAAATTGTTGCAGGACAGTAAATACACAAGGGGTATTTGCAACTTACCTTATCACATTCAGGACATGGGTTGGTAGGTTGCAGACAGCGAACATGACCACTACGACGATCAGCATACGGGCCACTTTGCGTCGTGACTCCAGCTGTGTTTCCGTTGACTGAAGATAACAAGTATATAGATTAAGAGTAACTCAGCAGGGTATTCAAAATGTGCTGGTGTTAACACTGCTTAGTCGACACACTGTCGAATAGGATATGTCAACTCAACTCAAAAGATTTAAGCAATGGGATCGCACAAAATCAGGGCCTGGTGAATGTTCGACTTTCTTGTGTTAATCTTTCAACGGCACTTTGCCGAATTGGATTACTTGACACACTGCCAAACTTGACGAAGCAACGGAATAGTCGAAATCCAGGAACAAGTTGTAGTTTGAGTTTCCTTTTCTTAAAAATCTTTTAACGATTCTTTGTCGACTTTGACCACTCGTTTCCCTAGCAAGGTTGAAGAATCTTTGTTGTAAAAGAGTTTACGTCGGGTTTCCCGGCACGGTGCTTGGTCCCTGCAGACCCAGCATGGTTCCAGCAAATTTCGAAGGGTCGTGGTTCTATTTATTCAGCTGAAGCTTAGTGTCTATGATTCTATTAAAACGGGCTATTTAACATCAGAGGGTTGTGCTGAATGGCTTTTTTGTTTTCAAATTGATTGTATATCAAGTCGACAGCAAGTTAGAATTCAGATGTGATATTGTCAGGTTTCTACAGTTAGGGTGGTTGAACCCTGAAAAACAACGTTTGGTAAAAGAATAACTCCATTTAATCCACACCTGCTTCCTGTATGGATGGGGAAACAAGTCTGAGTACCAGACTTTGTTCAATGTGTGGTGAGCATAGAAAATGTACGTGACTTTTAGTAGAACTGGATATGGTTTATAGTTGATATAGTTATCTGCTTACTATACACGTTAGCTGACCTGGTCAGCCTGCTCGTAGGACATGGATTTTTTCTGAAGGCCCATTATACATGGCTGCTGAGTGGTTAAAATACAGAGGTCAAAAGGAAGGGTTGTGCACACTGAATTGCCTTAAGTAAAGTATCATAGAGGCCTGTATGGCATTCAATGATATTATTTCATGGACTTAGTAAAGTTCGTTTTGAGTGTTGAAATGGGACCGTGTCTAGTATTTGAACTTAATACTCCACACATTATTCTACCTTGTTCATGGTGACTTGCTTGCTGTGTCCGGCTGACCCAGGTCTCTGGGCCTCATCCGTCGGGATGCCGGACCATAACCGCAGGCACACCAAGGCGTAGGCCACCCCCATGAGCACCAGGGGCAAGATGTACGTCACAACCACCCTGGCGACGTGGTAGACCTTCTGAATGGTCGTCCCATTCCAGCCACTCTGCCGGAGAAGCGGGGAGTCATGTGAGCCCACAGTGTCGCATACATAATGGTTTATGGTTCGTGAGGATAGGGCCTATTGAAACCTGCTGGATGGCTTCGACGCTTGTCATGGTGAAGGTGGCACGTCAGAGAGAGAGGTTTGCTGTAGCACCATGCAGGGATGTCTTTTTGGAGTATGTGTGATTTGCACCTGCTCAAAAGAGAAACTCTTGTAGAGGGAGTTCTTTTCAGAGACCGCTTCAGAGCCACACCGTCTCAAAAGAGATACCCTTGCTCGGCGCTTTCCAGCCGGTATGTGTGCTCGTTGCTTTCGGTTAATGATGTGGTGGTTGTTATAGACTGTATTCATGTTTCGCCCATTTGAAATTGAAAGTGAGGTTAACTGTTCATTTTGGGAACCCTAAGAGTAAAACTAACAGCAGTAGAATAAACGTTCACAACAAATTCATACCAGATTACGTTGATCACTGTTCACATCGCATACCGGACCCAAACAGGTCCGCCAGCCCGCGTGGGCTGATGCATTCCGGCCCCGCGCTCGACGCTCGCGCGTCCCACGCACATTTAACCCATTTCTCCGCCTAATGAAAGCATTTGGCCTACTGTAATCGAACTGTTTTGCTACACAAATAGGAAAAACGCTGCATCAAACAAGGAATATGGAACACTGTGCAGACTCTTAAAAGCGGAAACGTGGATTTAACAAGTTGATATAGATAGGTCAGCTATGGTTAAAAGTTTGAATACATTTGGACTGAAAGTGTTTAATTTCACCTTTTAAAGACTGTGCCGAATCCTGGGGACGGTTCTCTTCCGATCAGCCAGCATTTCCACCTTATTTACATGATATTCCGGTTGATCAGTTTAAAATAGAAGAAGAAAATTTACCAGGAATAAAGACTTCAAACTACATTTAAACACCTCCAGTCGAAGTATATATGCAAACTTTCGACCAGAACCGTATCTTTCTCTAACACGTGTATTAACTGAAACACACACCAAAATTCACTTTAGTTGGTGCATTCTTTGTATATTTGCCTTGAAATATTACACAATCTCTTGATCGTATTAGCTCGTGCACCAATTGATACCACAGATTTATGTTCGGGATTGGAAATCTTACGTGAGTTCTCAGTCGTTTCTGTTTTGGAATATTTGGTACAGGATATCTTTTCCCGCCTTGCAAATTATACCAAAATTTAAGTCCCTTTTGATGGATACAGATATGTATGTTTTTCGGAACACTTTGTTTTCACTTGCAACAAATGTGACAAAACGCACAGTAATCAATAAGAAATAACTACCACGCTTAACCACCAACATTGAAACAATGGTTATTTAAAATTCATCGAAGGTGTGTGAAACTGTGTCAACTTGTTAGGCAAAAATTGCTTTCGTGGTCCCGAACGGCCGATTGAATAAGGAAGGAAGCCTGCGTATGCCAAGAAGTGGGGCTAAATTGTAAAAAGAAAAAACGAAAAAGAACAAAGAAACAAAGGGAAACAAGAGAGAAAAAAATGACTATGCAAAATGTTTATCATTCTACTTATAGGGCCACGGGTACGATGCTAATGTATGCATTAAACATTATCGCCAGAAGCATTCCCGCGAAGAATGACCATTATCTCAGTGTAGGAATGTTAGGACACCTGGAGATTAACATATTTGGTGTCAGTATTTGCTCTGTTTTGGTGGGGTGTTGGGGGAAGAATCGATGTTTCATGTTGGAACGGCGCCCTTCAACAGAAGATGCACTCGTGTGCGCAAATCCAGCATCACACCGAATGTTTCAGTATAGAGGGTTTGCATGGCTGCCATCTTGCAGGGCAGTGGTTTTGTTCCATGGGGTATGCACATAGGAGGTTCCCTGTGGAACAAAAGCACTGCCCTGCAAGATGGCTGCCATGCAGCGCCTCCAGAGTCATTACTGGAGTTGTTACTTTCACTTCGTTAGATCTGTCACGGAAAGCAGTTATGCCAATCGTCGCGAACGTCCTCAGTATATCTATAGTCATGACGAGGCAAAGAAATGTTAAAAACTGTCCACACGAGTAGGTAACACCAATGATGTGAATTCGTAATGAGTCCATGACACTTGGATTACAACTTTGGGAGGGCGGTCGACTGGCATGTACACCCCTTTTATTTATTACTTCTTCCATTTAATTGATTCAAAATTATGAACACTTGTCTCTCGCTGTGGCCTAAAAGATCTTATGTCGTTAAATCTTAACCCCTGGTACCATTTACTGTCCCTGCAATCCAGACATTACAGTGTAGCATTACGATTGATTACTAAGGAATCCGTGCAATCATTATCATTTTAAAACTATACCTGTACCAAAGTATAGACGATATGGTTCATGACAAGTAAATAAATTAAAAGCATGGGATAAATAATTGTCGTGTGAAAAATACGATGACGATTTCCATCGTCACCACAACTTCATTTGTTTTATTTGTAGGTTGGAGAAACCCAGTGGGAAAAACCTGAGGGGTAAAAACCCATGGGAAAAAAGCCTTGCAAATAACAAGAATAAGTTGCTATGATGAAGTAATGTTTGCTTGTCGGACCGCAGATGGCTCATTCTTGCCACACCCCGATTTATATATCCGAGACTCATAGCACCTCTGCGACACGGAGTGATACATTCTACAATAAGAACTTAATTTCGTTCTAATTCGCTACCCGCTCAACCGAACGAAATAACATTTTTCCTTTAAATAAATTACAATGCAGGTGCATTTGGGCTTTTACCGCTAAGCGTTGCACTAACCACAGTAAAATCAAAACCCAAAACTGAAACTAAATTTTAAAAAGGTAGACTTAATTGAAACTGAATAATGTAGTTCATTTAAAAATCTCCGGCGGGTTTCTATTTATTTACCGTTCGACTCATTAGCCTATTTTTTCAGTTTTGTGTTATTCAGTTCGACTTTCCTGAAGCAGAAAACGAGCCGAAGTGACCTTAAAGAAGCCCGGGTACAGGGAACACGGACATTCAGCTGAAGCGAAGCCGATAATTCCTCCACTGATAACAAGCACATCAGGGCGAGAGTCCGTATATAGGATCTGGCGATTGCTCATCCCCTGCCACACGCACGCTGATGTCTCGTCACTAGGGCGGGAAATTTCGCCTCATTGACTGATCAGCCCGTTGTGTGCACTAAGATGGATGCAGTCATCACTTTGTTAATGGCCCCAACGTACCGCGCTGTTGGTCGCGAGTAACGTGTCAGTATTGCGCATTGTGATGGAAAGAAATATTGAACGAGATCTGGTCGCCCTAGCCTGATGGCTTTCGACGCGACTTTGAAGTACCGAACAGGCTTGTTATTGTGTTACGATGAATTACCGCGCGAGGTAATCTAATTTATCACAACCTGCTCCTTTTTCCTGTTTTTCTTTAGTCAGAGAGTCCCTTGTAATAGAGTGGTTTCCTTAAGAAAAAAAGAGCGTTGTTTGGCGTTTCCGGGATGAAAGTCAGCTTTCATTACGGCAAAGAGCGAACGTTTCGCTTGTCACGTGCTCGATTTGCGCGATGTTTTCTGAGCGCAGAATTGCAAGCATCAACCTTTGTATGGCTGCGCGGCGGTGGTCAGATTCTGATAAATGGTGCTCACCTATTCTTGACATCACAGTCGAAGTATGTGCCGTGTGGTGGTTGGCAAACTATGGCGAGCCGTCAGTGCAAAACTAAATTAGCTGTTACAACATTTCGTGCAGCAGTTAAAGGGTAACTGAAAATAAAAGCATTTATTTCACGTGAAGCACGTCAAAATAACAATGAATATGTGACCATTTCAAAAGCGCCATAAATTTAATGTTTTCCCCGTTAGTTGTGACCCCAAGATGAATAAAAAAACCCTGCGTTTCCGCACCCACAAAAATCCCCTTTGGACGTTCGCGCTCCAAGGCTGATTGGATGACGTCATCGGCAGAATAGTTACATGCACAGCTGGTGTACATGTACACAGCGCACAGTACATGTACATGGCAGTATCGCACGCTTGCAATAGACCACTTTGCGTTTGATGAAGCATGGCCCACAGGCAAACAGATTTCGCGCTATGTGATTGGTCAACGTGTTGTAAACTCTTGGAGGCGCCCCACCGCGCTGTTGGTCGCGAGTAACGTGTCCGGATTGCGCATGGTGATGGAAAGAAATATTGAACGAGATCTGGTCGCCCTAGCCTGATGGCTTTCGACGGGACTTTGAAGTACTGAACAGGCTTGTTGTTGTGTTATGATGAATTACCGCGCAAGGTAATCTAATTTATCACAACCTACTCCTTTTTCCTGTTTTTCTTTAGTCAGAGAGTCCGTTGTAATAAAGTGGTTTCCTTCAGAAAAAAGAGCGTTGTTTGTCGTTTCCAGGATTAAAGTCAGCTTTCATTATGGCAAAGACTGAACGTCTTGTTTGTCATGTGTTCGATTTGCGCGATGTTTTCTGAGCGCAGAATTGCAAGCATCAACCTTTGTATGGCTGCGCGGCGGTGGTCAGATTCTGACAAAATTATGGTGCTCACATATTCTTGACGTCACAGTCGAAATATGTGCCGGCTAGTGGTTGGCAAACTATGGCAAGCCGTCAGTGCAAAACTAAATTTGCTGTTACAACATTTCGTGCAGCAGTTAAAGGGAAACTGAAAATGAAAGCATATATATCACGTGAAGCACCTCAAAATAATAATGAATATGTGACCATTTTAAAAAGTCATAATTTGAATGTTTTCCCCGTTAGTTGTGACCCCAAGATGAATAAAAACCCTGCGTTTCCCCACTCACAAGAACCACATTTGGCCGTTGGCGCTCCAAGGCTGATTGGATGACGTCATCGGCAGAACAGTTACATGCATTGCTGGTGTACATGTACACAGCGCACAGTACATGTACATGGCAGTATCGCACACCTGCAATAGACCACGTTGCGTTTGATGTAGCTCGACCCACAGGCAAACAGATTTTGCGCTATGTGATTAGTCAACGTGTTGCAAACTCTTGGAGGCGCACTATTGTGAATCGCCCGTATTGGCGGGCTGAATTGAAACAAGATCTTAGAAAACCCAATCGTGCACTGCGCCATGCTGTGTTCGCGTCTTACCTCCATACATGCCGTCATCCACACGGGATTGCCGTACTGCTCGGCGATGGAGTTGGGCTGGAGGCGGACGAACACGGCTTGTGGGACCATGATGGTAAACGACAAGAGCCAGATGCAGACGACGATGAACAGAGTACGCGACGCCCGAATGTGGAACTTCAGCGGCCTGCAGATAGCCAGGTACCTGTCAACGGCTATGGCGACCAGCGTGTACACAGATACACTCACGGTCACCTCCTGGAACAGAAACAGAATAACAGAAACATAGTGTACGTGTACGTGGCGAGAAACATGACGTGTATTAATGGCCTTCAGCTTGACATAGCAACGGAGGCTCCTTTGGTAGTACCTGCGCATCACTGGTTCACGAACGACGGTGAAACGCAAACGTTGCAGTAGCATCGCTAACAACAATATAAAAATGCCCTACCAACGCGGCTCATTTCAACCGATGAGGGGGTGCTTCTACTCGGGGTGAATTACAGTCTGTTGTGCAGTGGCGAGGAAAAGTTACTGAAGTTTCAAACATGTTGGAAATACAAAACCAAAAAGTGACAGTTAACGGCGAAAAAAAATGACACTAACTTCACACCGGGAGACGAAACCCTGGAAACACAACTGGAAATGACTTGAATCTCAAGCGTGATATCTAAAGCTCAGGCTAATCATGAAATAATATTAAATGAAACCAAATTGCAATACGGGCATTTCACAATGGTGCGCCTCCAAGAGTTTGCAACGCACTGGCCAATCGTGATGCACGAAATCCGTCGACCGAAAGCGCGTTTGGAAAGGGTCGACAAACTTCGCGCATTGTGATTGGCCAACGCCTTGCAAACTTTTGAAGGCGCACTATTGTGAATCGTCCGTATTAGGTCTTAATCATAGTATTAAGATCTTGATGAGCTCGCGTTAAAACTAATACCCCTATAAGTCGGGCAGAACCAGTAAAGGACCGAATACCGATAAATACGTGCATAAAATTTATATTAGCCTAACAAAATGACTGTTCTTGTTTCTGGATGGAAACGAGGATAGAAGTAAGCAGTGTTCTTTCCGTACAAACGAACAGGAAGAACATCATTACAAGAAGAAGAACGCACGTATAAATATGTAGATATTTCTGTATCTATTCTGCATCTAAGACAATATCCGATAAGAGCTTTGAGGGCTGTGGCTTTGTGCCTATGTATTTTTAACTGGCAAATACCAAGACCTAGCTCTGAACGCAATCCAGCCTTGAAGTTAGCGTGCGGTTCTCGGTGGTATCTCATCCTTAACGGTAATGAAACCCAATCTTGCTGTCACTTTGTAAACATGTTTAAATGCTAAACATTTGGTGTCCTTTTCCTTAACTTTAGTGTCCAGTGGCTAGACACAAATCATCAAAACTCTAAAACTTTTTACTATTTAAACATAAACGTGTTTATTTGGTAAACACAGTTTTGGCAGTGTAGACCCCATGAAGACCCCCAGGTTAGCGGCTGAAGTCGTTCCTTAAAGACTTACGCTGCTTCAAGCCGCAGTCACTAAATTCGGACACGGCATGGCCAGCAGAGGTTAGAAAGTAGATGCGGATGTATTGAGAGCACTGTTCAAAAGCCATGAGCCTTTTAAGTTGAACGATCCGTTTTGTTAAGCACGCCCAAGTGGAAGGATGCCGTATCTAGATTCGCCCAGTCGCCTAAAGGACCTTTTCCTGCCGGCCAACCGGAGATGCTCCGTCATCATTAATCCCCTCTTCCCTCTCCCTCTTCTTTTTAATCTCCTTCTCCAGGTCTCAACCCCCCCTCCGTCCTTAAGGCGGCCGCCGCGCGCCTCCCTCAGAAATCTGGGCCAATTTGCACTGGCAGACAACACCACCCGCTGGGCTTCCGGCTCTGCAGCGCGGAAACCTGTTCTCGAGATAGCCACGGATAGAGCGAGCGCAGCGCGTCAAAAACTGGGCCGCATCCAGAACTGCGGGCGTTGCTTTATTTTTGGCAACATCATCTGGAGATTATTCTCAGCAGTGTGGCTTTCTTTTCCATGATTTGTTGCGATCGTGTCCGGAAAGTGAGATTTTTGGAAAACAAGTTTTCTCAATAAAGAATTTTTTTTTATCTGCACGCACTAAAATGGATACAACGGTGCAGTATGGGCAAAAGAAAAAAAAATGATGAAACTTGAACGATATGATAACGTGGATGCCTTTTTGTTAAGCTGGAAAAAACAACAAATTTTATAAAATCCCACAGCTTGCACGTCCGAAGCTTGTTGTCAAGGTTTTTGCGGCAGAGATCTAATTGGTTACTCGAGCATTGAAAATCCGATTTTTACATAAAACCTACTCAGCTGTAATTCTGCTCTATGTAAAGGGTTTTTATGGCTGCAATCTTGGAGGTCAGCGCTATTGGTCCACAGGGTATGCGCAAAGGAGGTTTATCTGTCGAACAAAAGAACTGCCCTGCGAGCTGGCTGTCATGCTAAGCCCCTGTTAAAATACAGAGATTGGTTTCCCGTATGGCTTGCTGTGCTGTAGCTGGACACATGGGTTGCACTTATCGACCGTCTGTGCGCCCTGGTGCATGCTGTGTCCAAAGCCGTTGTGTAACAGATGTATCGATATTGTACAATACAATAGTTTTCTCTCCACTTTTACAGGAGTGCCGGTGTCACGTGGCTGAGACCTGCGACTTTGCGAACAGCTCTGTGATCGTTTGTTGAAACGCACAGGCAATATGCTGATCAAATACCTGTCAAGTTCTGCCGTCGTACCATTCAGATATCCTTCTTCACTGCCGCACTGCGGTTCCTAAGCCCGTGCGTTATGAAAAAAAACGCGCTAGACTGCTGTCGAAACTTTGGTTGAGCCATCATAACGTCGAACGAGAAAACGCATTAAAAAGAAACTTTACGGGCTCACTTGATCAGCCTGTTTTAAGCTCAATGACTCTTGCGTGAAATGACACTTTTTGAGAGCGCGTCACTCTAGCCTTCAAATGCCTCAAAACTAGTAGAAAAATAAAACGAAATGGAGGACATTTAGTGCAAAGATGGACACGATATATCCTTGAACGCTTCCAAACTCCTAGGCTGACCACAGATTCCAAAAGGAATTGTTGAAGAAAATAAAGCGACTCGGGCGGAGACTAGCTTAACTGCCTCATCCGCCGCTCTCTCAGCGAGGTGGTGTGTTTCGAGCGCTGGGCAAACAGTCGTCTGTGGAATGTATTTCATGTACTCCAAGATGCCCCGCCCGCGGAAAGTGCAGCAACGGGGGGCCTCCAGGATTGCGACCACTTGAACTGGATATCTTCCCCGCCGACGTGATATTAACCCACGACACAAGTATGCCGCGCACAGCACCGACTCTCCAGCCCTCGAGCACGAGGCAAGACCGAAAACTAGGTCTCGAATTAGTGAACGGCCCCGTGTGGCTGTTTTTCTTCCTTTTTTCGCATGCGCTGTAATCATAAAGCATATTAGATTGTCACGACTCCAGTTCGTGGCCAAACGACATTCAAAACCAATTTTGGTGAAAGTCCTTAAGGGATATAGCCTCCTCCCCAAATGTATAAAGATGTTTTAACTGATTTGCCTTTGTGTGTTTCTTTTGTTTGGCAATTCGCGTTCCACTTAATAATAAAAATATTTCGTCAAAGCTACATATCAATAGTATAGGATAATTTGCAATAATCACAAAGAACAAAGGCTTCCATTTTAGCTCTTTTTTATTTGACACCCATTTTGTTTTATCCGTATCGAGAAACGTCAGTGGCCGTACTGTGGTACTGCATAGTCTCAATATTTCGAACAGAAGTTGACGAAGGATACTGCTCTGCAGCAAGTAGCGCGAAATGCCCATGCGCGGACCCGTCGTTTTGAGTGAACAGTGACAGTGACAATTCGTCCCCGAACGGTCCAGATGAAATGGCGCAGATGTTCTGAAGTGTCCCCATATTGCCAGCCGTTCCTGTGGGCGGCCAAAGTTCGCAGACATATCAACCCTGGGTGGTGTTAGGTTTCGCCTCAACATGTTCATTCTACGCATCACTTTTACAGAGGCGCATGTTTTCTTATAGTATTAGTGTGGCTATTAATCATTAGGTGTTTTGATCGCTGGCTGAAATTTTGTTAGTACTCTGCAAGTTATTCTTCGAGTTTCAAGCTGATTGCAACCAAAGTTTTTGACGGGATAAAAATACGACTGTGACGTAGGTTGGGAGACGTATACAGATTTAGGAAGAAAGAATAAGATCTGTCGCTGGATTAGGAGATTGGGGGAAAATTTACTAAATCCACTTAAAAGAGGACAGATTTTTTATCAGAGGAAAACCTAGTAGTGTAGACATTCCAACTGAAACCAATCGGGATATGCAACTCACGTTCTTTTCAGTTGAATTAGTTAACCCCGTATCGGAAGCAGACGCGTGCCGTGGAAAACGTACACGCGGTGACTCTACCCCACAGGTCAACCCGTATTTGCAAATTTGATAAAAGGTTCCTTTTACGATTGAAAGTATTACGGTTTTTGTTTTTTTCCTTTTGGAGTAGCGTGGTGCAGTCCAGCGAGGTATCTTCCTTTTTGGGTCATATTTGACCCCGTGGGTCATATCTGACCCCGAAAGGGGTCAAATATGACCCAAAAGGGGGTCATATTTTGACCCGGAGAAGGGTCAGGCCCCATTGGACCCAGACTCCCTGGCCAGAAGGTTCCTAGTGCTCTAGAGTGTACCCTTTTTGCTTAAACGATTGAATGTGTGTGTGTGTGGTTAACTAGGCTGTTTCTTCGTGTTGGGCATCTTGAATTGAGAGTAAGGTAAAACTTTCCAGGTGGGAACCTGACAGCGACGAAATGAAAGTTCACAGAATCTCATAGCAAATTATGCTTAGAATAATTTCAAAGTTGCGAATAAATACCGGCATATCCAAACGTACCAAGCCACATATAAAACAAACTGAAAGTGAGGCTAGAATTCAACATAGTCTGCCACCCCCCCCCATTTGACAGATGACATTGGATATGATAGGTTTAGGGAACCAAATAAACAGTGGTTTCCTCTTATAGTTATCATTTTGTGTATTCATTTAAATGCAGCATCGGGTTCATCAAATTATTCAGTGAAAACAAGAAGTAAGAAACGCTCCAACATTATTGCATTTCAGTGTCTCCTCACGGTTCGTGCGTCGAAAGTAGTTTTTGTGTACTCTGACTCAGTTTATTGGCATTAAAGCAATAAATAGTCATTTGGAGCCCATGGTCGTACGTTAGAGAATATGAATTTCCCTGTTGGGGGCAGAATGTGATAAAAGTGGCTTTGCTACGTGCTCAAATTGAAACTGATGAACCACGTTCGGTCGAGCAGCACAGCGGTAATGAAGAAATAAGGCCCCCAGACGTACATGGCGCATGGGCATAAATCAATAATTTTTTTTAAAGCCAAGAAATGGAATCTGTTGCCATTCGAGCGTCTGCCGTCTTGATTAAACCGGCACGAAGCCCGTCGCTGTTTTAATAGTAACAAATAAAGCCTGAAATGGATGGGAAGGCCGAGACGGGGGTAACATTTGCTGCAGCTAAAAGGATGTGACACGATCATGCGGAGCGGAACGCTATCCCTAGACACGTAATACTTGAGACATCCTCTGCTCGGTGAATCTGGGGTGGGTCCTTCTGTTCCACCGGATGTGCCCCCGTTCATCCGCGCTCAAGGAGGGAGGAAGGAGCATGGTGTGGGGAACAGAGGATAAATCCTCGGCTTTAAGGGTGGCACGGGACAGGTGTGTTTTTCACCGGTGCCCAACTCCCAAACAAATTCCTGGAGGCAGACACGCGGGGAATAGTCTAAGGCGGTCTGTTTAATAAAACGCAGCCCACGCTGAATTTATGAGGCTATAAAATAGAGTTAACTTTACCCAATGAACTGAGAAGAGAAATAGTTTGTTCTGGCGACTAGAATTTGAGGCCATTACTGCGGTGAAACCACATTAGCGCTTGTGTGCAGGTAGAATTCGCAAGTTGGGAACCTCTTCGAGGTTTAGTTTATAGTTAAAGAGTTTTACAAACATAAAGTACACGTAAATAAAGTACCGTAAATAAAGTGCACGTTTTGGTAGCCGGAAAAAGGGCGGAGTCGCAAGTTGCAGTACGTCAGTTACTTCCAGTCCGAGTAGGTCTATTTGTAAACTGTTGACCACGACTTTATACATTCAAGGTACGGTTGTGGGCCCTGAAACGATTCTTGCACAGTAAAAATTAATAGAGACCTGTGAGCAAAGTGGACTCATATTTTGTATTGTGTAGGGAGCAACATATCGAAGTGAGTTCACTCTGAAAACACCAGGGTCGGACTGACCCGTATCCGGAATCTGGGTCCCATCTGGGTCAAATATACCCCAAAACATGTCATAATTTGACTCGGAAAGGAGTCAGGCCCCATGGGTCATATTGGGTCAGGCTCCAGATTCCGGGTCAGTCTGACCCTGGTGGTTTTAGAGCGTTCATTCAAGAGTCCAGTCTTACCTTTGTAGTTTATGGCATTTCAGTTTAACCTCCCATGGTCCACTAAAATTATTCCATTTCACTCAGTAGGGTTACTAAGTGTAATGAAATGTACATACGACCCATTGTGTGAGATTCGACCACGTGGTATTCCCTCGGAGAAACTAAATGGACTCCGTATAGATTGATTCGCGGACGCCATTACCTGTGGTATCCCCGTCATTCAGGCGCGCCTTTCGAAATTGTACAGGAGCGTGACTTTGGTCAGCAGTGCGCTGCCATTGGCTGATGCAGCATTCTAATGCGCATCTTATCTGCACACGCGCAGTAATATGGCTCCTGAATTCTTGTCACCGAATTGGTCTACATTGCTACCGGTGCGAATCCGTGGGCTTACACCATACTGGTATGCTGTAATAAAGGAACTAGCGCGGTTGTTCCATATTCAAGCCGATTTGATGATTCCTGCCCTTTGTGACCAAACAAAATTAATGTGTTAAACAGTGAACGAGTACAGCGTTACAACAGATGCACGTGTGGGATTTTATCGATTGAGATCACGTCCGTCGCTTTTTTTCCTTTCAAAACTCACCATCTGATAAAGGCAGAAGACGCCAAACCATTACATAGCAACGTGGCCAGCAAAGGTTGGCGCCAAATCTTGCTTTACAATGAGCATTGAAATTCTCTGGCGAAAGTGTGAGGATATGGTAGCAAGAGAACAAACAAATCGCAAACTTCAATATGGGCGATTCACAACAGTGCGCCTCCAAGAGTTTGCAACGCACAGACCAATCACAATGCGCGTATGTGCGACCCAATGCGCGTATGGAAAGCTTTGGTGAGGAAGCAGACACAGTCGCAGATCAGGCAATGACCGTTTGGCAGGTGTTTTTTTTAATCTAAGGTTGCACCCGAATCTGTTGTCTCGAGCTAGGTCGGGTCTTCCCTCTATTAGAAATACACGGAATCACGGAGACAATAGACCTAGCCGTATATAGCTCTATAAGAAGCTCGTTTCGGACATGGCCTGAGTGCTTCGGCATGTGCTTCTTTTGTCTTTAATTGGGTAGAAAAAGACGCATCCTCTGTGATGAGCACGCACTTAGTGCCTCAGTGCGTGGACGGGGCCGCAGAGCAGGTGTCGGCGTGTTGGTGCACCTGCCCGTGCCGGCAGCGAGGGGATCGCTTGACATCGCTTGGACTCTTCCTCCACCGCGTGTGTCTCCACACCACTGACGTCTCGTGCCTCTTATTTTTTTTTACACTGACGTTTGATATATGTTGAATGACTTGGGCACTCGATTGTGTACTCGTCCTATTAAGTTCAGATTAATAAAAAAAAATAACCCTCGTGAGAAGAACAGGTGAAAAACAACCGAAATAAAGTTACAATCCTTCGAGTAGAAATGCAGGGACAAGAAGAAGGTTGGTGTTTAAAATGTTGCGTCCGGAAAAGGACAGCTTCAACTGGAACACCCAACCTCAAAGTCCCCGTGACATTTAGTGCTCAGCCCTCTAAAAAACTTCAGCATTTTGCCCGGGTGAGTCAGTGGCCTGAGTTCAATAGGAAATGTGAAAGTGTCAGATTGGGACAGGACTTCATAAACCTGAAGGAAATGTGGAAATCTGAACCCAAGCGCACGTCATGACTGTGGGCGTTAAGGTTGTTCAGAGAAAAAAGACGTTCAGGAAATGAGTCGATCTCATTTGTTTTGATTTTGCACGAAAGACGTTCGTGAGGGTAACATTAATTCACATGTGCCTCTCTTTTTCACGAAATAGACGCCGTAAAAGAGGTATTTCCCACAAAAAACATCTTCTATCGCCATTTGAACGTTTTAGTTGACGATATCATATATCTTTCCTGCCAAAACCGACTTTTTTGTGAAACATGGCGCAATACGCTGTTTAGATAAAAGGAACCAGAAACTAAACTATTATGTCTGTATCCTATTTCGCCCAAAGCTAAATAATTCTTTGCGTGAAATGCATGCTTGCATTACCATTATACTCAATGTGGAGCAACTTTCTCGTTTATAGTCAAGCTTGGCCGCGCGATCGCACTGGATCCGTGCAATTTTATCACGCTCATTGCTTTTATACAGTGGATCAAATTACCCCACTCGCTCGAGTAGAAGCCCCGCTATAATATTTTTAACCAGGTGTATCTGGCGCTTTTGATGTCTGCCGAGTTGGCGATACTCCGCCTGGGGAACCCCGGTGCGATCCGCTGGCGGATCGAAATTCCGATCATGCGCGCGTGGCCCACCCCCACCGTCAATGCAGCGAGTCGGCCTTGCCTGGATTAGTTCCAAATCCCCCGCCTTGCGCGGCTTAAACGGATTTGCCATAGTCCGATTCAGGTCCCTTGCTTTACGTTCGTAAAAT
The DNA here is from genome assembly GCF_001949145.1 of Acanthaster planci. The sequence goes on along the minus strand of NW_019091583.1, from coordinate 184,357 downwards.
ACACAGTGCTTGGTTTAAGAATATATATATATCGATGGAGGAGGCTTTTGTAAGCAATTCAAGAAGTCCTCGGCAGAGCAACATTGAAGAAATCGGCTCTAGTAATACCCCAGGCAAATGCAGTGCTACAGTGTCGAATTGCGACACCTAGCCTACGCGAGTAGCTTTGAATCCACGTGTCATGATTTTCAATTTTACCACGCAATTTGTAATTTGAAAGTCTGCCAATAAACCAATACCAACATCCAAACCAAGCCAATCAGGGCGATTCACAATAGCACGCCGCCAAGAGTTTGCAACGCGTAGGCCAATGACAGTGCGCGAAATCTGTTGACCTAGACCTAGTGCGTGTTTGAAAAGGGTCGACAGAGAGAGAACAAGATACGGCTTCTGCGTGAATAAGGTCTGTTGCTTTGTCGGTCAAAGCTATGGCCACATCCGAATCTTTTGTCTAGAGCTAGGTCTAGGTCTTCGCTCCATTGGAAATGTGTGGAGACGCGCAGAAAATAGACCTAGCCGTAGCTCTGTAAGCCCGTTTCGGACACGGCCGCCTATGGTCCAACCCAAGAGCGGACTTCACAAATGAGTTGATCAGTAGAGGCGTCAGTTGTAATTGTCCAGCCGCCAGGAATGAGCAAACTGTCAAAGAGTTTTCTGACACTGGGCGGTTGCCGCAGCAACTCCCGCCGTAACCAAAGAAAAGGAAGATCTTAAAGTGACGGTCATTTTGCAGACGGACATGTCAGCTCAATATACGCTTGTCATAAATTTTGACACATTTTTTGCTTTTTTTTAGCCGGCGCGTTTTCTACGTCGCTTGCGGTTCCCTGTTCGCCTATACTTCCCGTCTTAGGAGCACGAATCTTTGAAGGAGGAATTGAATACAACCGAACGAAACAGTGTTAATACTTCTATGTACATGGATAAAAGTATATCTCTGAGCTCGATTTGTTGCGTTCATCACCAAAATGCAAACTAGGTTTGCTGTGGAACCAGACTACAAGTATCTCCCTTTCCATTGCATTGAGTCAAATTGAATGCTTTATTTGATAATGGTTTCTCATGCGCTCTCACGAATGTTGGAGCAGAACATGCAGAGAGCAGACACGGTGATAGAAGAGAGAGTTCATGCATTTTCCCTTGTGCATTCGATCAAGTCTGATCTTCCTAATTACTATGTTTTGCAGAGTTAATAAGAAGGGAAATATTTGGAGTGAAGAGTACTGATTGAATGGAGGCTGACAGACGCACCTTGTCCCACGGCTTGTATTTGTCATCTGTAGCCTATTTTAGCTGTTGAGACTATGTTCGTGTCATGTCAAATGCAAACGTTGAAGTTTCCATAATATATGCAGCTATTTTAGATTTTGCTCGCTGAATCTCTGCAGTTGCCATAGCGCTACTTCACTCGCGTTCACTCGCTGGGCAAATTGAAGCCCGCTTGATGCATCTTGTGTTTGTACAGTAATCTATGGAAACTCGACATTCTGCACGGTTATTTGCAAATCTCCAACTGCATACTAAAATGATGCATCAATAAAGTTGATACCTCCCAAAGCGTTTTGTTTTGCACTGTTCGGGTACGTAAACGCGTACGCATTGCGCTGCTGGTGAATTTGTCTGACATTTGTAATGCGTCGTGGTATACACGCGATAGAAAAGAGAAAGAACACAACTTCCAAATGGACTCGGGGTTTCGTATTCAATCAGACGCTACGACATGAGTTTCACGGACATAGTCCTAGCTTCGATCATCGGAAAGGGCGCGGCCCAGCGACCTCCTCATTCACTTTGATATGTCAGTCTGGTCTGACATGTAATGCCCATAGTTCCTCATAATTTTCTTAGTGCAAAACTGTTTTAAGGAACTGCAGCAAGTAAAAGGGAAAGCTTTTAATGAGCTGGGGGTCATTTTTATCAACTGAACGAGATCGAAGTGGTTTCCTTGCAGATGGTGCCGTAGTCATTGTGAATGTGATGCACTCTGCACATTGAATTAAGACCTAAATGGTCACAGTCCCTGCAGATGGTGCTGTAGTCTGTGAATGTGATGCATTCTGCAGATTGAATTAAGACCTAAATGTCACAGTCCTTCCAGATGGTGCTGTAGTGTGTGAATGTGATGCATTCTGCACATTGAATTAAGATTTAAATTGTCACAGGCAAGTCCATGGAATATGGAAGCTGCGCAGTGCTGCTTTAAAGGTGTTGCTTCAGAGTCGCATGCATTTAAGTCTCAGGACACTACTTAGGGAAAAAACCCAGTGGAAGAAAAACGCGTTCATTATAGAGAATCTCTTGATGCCCGCAATGGTTGAGACATTTTTCAGACTAAGTTTTGAAAGACTTACATATTTGGAGATGAAAGTCATTAGAAGTCACCCTTTCGGCCTTTCTGGCCAATCTTGGTAGCTCACAAATCAACGAAATTATTAACAATTCATATCCTCATAGAACATTTCAGGCTCGGCCCTCACTTGTACGTTACAGGTGCATTTTGTTGCGTGCAAATCAATTTTATTTTGCCATTTTGCCATCTTGTTCTCCTGAGCAGAATGCTCAGGAGAACAAAACTGAATGCTTAATTACTGGAGTGAGTGCTACTCTTACTGTTTTCATTTGAGACTGTTTTTTTTTCAAACGCCTGCTATTAGTATCATCATTGTCATCGTAGTTACCTGAACTGTTGCGTTTCCGAGAACGTGAGCAAAAAGACAACAGGTTTATTTAAAATGTTACGTCCATTACAATAATTGTGATGAAAGCTGCGAATGACTGGAAGAGGTTACATGTAGGCTACTTTATGTTTTCTATTTCTGTAGTTTCCGTATGTAGTTCGGGAATTTCCTGTGTAACTTTTTCCAAGGATGGAAGAGACGCTTTGAAAAGGTTCCTGCTTTCATCAAGAACTAACTGTAATCCGGATGGATGTTATTTTAAGAGCCACGATGAATTTCAGTTTTCGCATCAATGTGCCTCATCCAAGGGAAATACTTTAATGACAGTTCAGTCGATCCCTTCAAGTCGACTCTCAGAGTTGAACAAGCACAAACTTTTTTGGTGCACGGGGGAGTCTTAATTAATACAGAAATGACTTTGGTGGACCCATTCTTCATATTCGTCTGAGTTGAGGCAAGTTTAAACGCCAGTTGGTGTCCATATATTACTTTTGCTCTGCCTGTATTTAGGCAGGGAGGTGGCACAGGGTTTGGTCTTTCCTTTTGGTTTGGGCAGTGCGTTGTCTTCCTTGATATTGATGTTTGAGCAAAAGAGGGTCAAGATAGCAATTGCTGACTTTCAAACACAGATATGGGGATCATGTCGACCGGAAGAGGGCTTTCCTTTCTCAGCAACGGAGGCTGCTTTAGACGGCACTGAACTTTGGTGGTTCAATACGGCTCTTTTCAACAGGTGAGGGGTGCCGATAAAAGGTGTAAGGGGTGCGGATATAAGCCCGTCGAATGTTTTTCGCGCTTTGTTGACTTGATGAATATTTTCTGTAGAAGCCGTTGCAGCACACGCACGGTGCCGGCTCACTGAAAAAGAGTGCTTGTTTTTTTCATCATAGCATGATACAGTCGTCAGCTGCATGGAAAGGATGTCAACGGAATTTATACATGAGATCGCCATTTCGGATCGTGTTCCCCGAGTCCAAGTCGTTTATTTAACAATCTGAAATTTGAGGGATCCTGACTATTTTGCCATAATTGCCGTTTAGCCTCACTTTGAAAAGAAGAAGAGCATAATGGTTGGCACGACGTCTTCTACATGGTTTGGACTTATTCATTTGGCACGAGGCTGGTAATCTGTTAATTTGCCACTCCACCATTTTCGTTTTTTATACATTAAATGGGTTGCCTCGCTTTTGATTCAAGATGGCCGACTTGTACATACGGCTAGCGAGAATTCTAATCTAAACCACAGTTTTGTTTTGCGTTTCTGAAAAATTTCTTTGATGCCCATTGTTAAATATTTCCTACTACAAGGCAAATCATTTCAGAGAGATGTAGCTGCTTCGCGACAAGCGTGGGCCGATGAGGTTGTTTATCTTGGAAAGGAAGCAACCTCCTATCACCGCCTCAAGTGGTCACTAAATCCTTCCTGTAAATTACCAAACGTTCAAAGTCATATTCTAAATTGCTGACAGAAGCGAGCGTTGCCGTAGTAACACGTATGACCGTAACTGATGTTGCTGCGCGAAAAAACCCAAACCATTACGAAACAGATCCATCGGCGGGAAAGGACAGATTACGGCTCGCCACTTCTTTGAACATGCGTCCGATTCTTTTGACCCAAAACCATTGTAGCCAAGAGTTACACCCCCAGCCCTCTACAGCAAGCGATACTCTTCAAATCACTTGAGTTAACTAGTGTTGGAGTCACACGAGAACCACGCTCAGCTGAGCAAGGAGCAATCTTAACGGAGCACCGGAGCTCTTCTGGACCCATATATCGACTGTCACCGCGTCTAGATATTTCAGGTTTGATCCCTTGGCAAGTGAGACCAGCTGACCTTTTGCCTTCGAAACGTCACCTACGTCTCACTTTCAGGCACAACCGACCTCCTCAGATTACAAAGAAGATCGCTCAGTCCTGAAAACAGAGAGGGGAAGCTGCACAGCTCCAGCCGTAAGCTGGAATAGCTCAGCCCCGGGGCCAGGCGAGAATCGAGCTCAAAGAAATAAGGATATGGTAATCTTCAGATGAAGACGTCGAGATCACATCTTACGACCAGAGCCTCTATAAGGATTGTCTTACTCAAACACGGACGTCACATTTTCCTCTTTTCTCAGAGCGTGCCGACATGACTGTTACCATCGAAACATTGGTTGCGATTGCCACGTGTTGTTTTTAATACTGAGCGTGTTCTTCGGCAAAACAGTCTCCTTTCTGTTGAACATGGCAGCTTTCTAGCTCTAAAACGACAATATTAATTTACAGTAACGAATAAAAATAGTGCTAATGTGTTAAATAGTTCAGTGAAAAGAATTTTGTGGTATTTTCCGCAGTTTGCGTTTTGATAAACGATAATAGGCTTTCCAAAATACGCAGTTTTGTGAAGATATTAAACACGAAGCGGGTAATAAAGATAAGATGAACATGATGGTAATGATGACGTCATTAACTCTGCTGAACATAGTGACAGTGATGACAAGGGTGTGATCATAGTGTCCATTGAAGTTCAGATGCAACAAGAGTAGAAAGACGATGGCAATATCCATAACGACGAATGACAAAGATGAAAAGTGATGATGACAAAGATGCCAAAAACTGACGAGAGTAAGGACGGTGACGAAATTGGAAATTGTGATGGCGTGAATAATGATGTCGCTGATGTAACTGATAAAAACCATCATGACTACAGAATGACATTGATGACGATGGTGATGAAGACGAAGGTGCAGTTTATTGCTCCGCTTGATAACACTCGCTTCAATTAATGTGAGGTTATCAAGACCGTTACTTTCTAAATGCTAGTGACAGAGTACGCAGGTAATGATTCACACAGAGAGCGGTGCGTCGATGGAGGGGAAAAAACCTTCCATCAGGAACCTTTCTGGCCTGTATTTGACCCGTCCCCACGGAGACGTATGGTTCTCCGTTTTCAGTGAATCGCCGGGCGGGATTGGCTTCAGATCGATCAATGTCCCTCCCCCGTGTACGTGTGTCGCATACTCTCCCCTTCGGCTGCGAGCCCCCGACGGGGACTGGTCCGTGGGGGTCAGGGGGGCACGGCGTAATCGATTATGTCTTCATCTCGGAACACTACGAGCAACATAGTGACCTAAGCATGTACGCATATATGATGCAAACCTCGAAGAAAAAGAAAACCCTTGGGACGGGAGTTATACTCGAGGACGTAGATTTAGTCGAGGATGTCCCCGTACGGGGAAATAAGTTTCAATTCAGTTGAGGATGTCCTCCCACTGGTGTGTGTTTAAATCTAGCGTAACCAAGTTTAAATGAGGACGGGCGGCAGGAAGTGTGTAAATGGAAGAGTTTGTTGTTGGGCAGCTTAGGAGTAGGATGTTGTGACTTTTGGGTGTCCCTACGGAGGAGTAAGAACCCCAGTAACAGGTTTGGAGTCCTTACAGTCGTGCTGTGCTGTGGAGGAGAGCATATTTTATTTCCTCTTGTTCCTGTAATGTAAAACTCTTCCGTAAACCGAGCACAGCCACTTACCTCGGGGACAAAGGACATCATTTTGTTCCCATTGTTCGCTGTCCTCAGGGGTAATACGGCCGTTTCACAATAGTGCGCCACCAAAAGTTTGCAACGCGTTGGCCAATCACAATGCGCGGAATTTGTCTACCTATTGCGCGTTTGGAAAGGATCGACCAATTTTGCGCGTTCTGATTGGCCAATGCGTTGCAAACTCTTGCTGGCGCACTATTGTGAATCGCTCGTATTACCGTTACAATACGCACACAGCATAAACCACGGAGCCACGGAGGTAGCTGCCTCCACAATAATACTATTAAACCTATCACACACGCATGCGCAGAATTCCCATACAACTACGCATCGTGCATATGTACGTGTGCATGCATTGTATTTGAACAGATTTTCGGAACCGAGTATAGAGGACCAAGAGATGATTCATTCCTGTCAGCAGAATTCCATTTTGTTTTTGTGTGAGAAACAGTCTTCAAGCATGCATGAAAAGAAGTGTGCTTTAGGCGGCTTTCCATGTGCAGCTTTTTTTTGGGATGCGTTGCGTACGCGATGCTTTCATACGTTTCACTTTCACGGGCAGAAAAATTGACTCCACTAACATAAAATACGTATGCGTTGCGTTCGGATTTCGAAATCGCTCCTGGAGCGATTTTGACGGATACGTAACGCATGGCGCAAGTGTTGACGCACCTATGGAAATGCGCCTTTAGCTTGTTAGAGACACAAAAAGGACCCCCACATCCCCTCAGAAGATGTGTATTTCCACAGGCTAAGAAATTATGAAAATGTTTTGCCTTCTCAGGTATTACACAAACGTAATACTTGTTCCGTAGTTGCGGCGACAAACACACATTATTTCACCCAATTTGTGGGAACTGACAACATTGTGGAGACACAGAAATGTCCCCACAACGTTCTACTAATGGTAAGAACTGTTGCTATGGGGATTATTACTTGTGAGGTCAATTGTTCCCATTGTGCTTGTTATCTCCCCATCCTTACTATAAGGTCCCTGGCTTGTACATTATTCTGGGACTTGGCACACTGCTCATTCCGTGGGTTAAACCCAAGAACCACGTCCTCGGTTCTTTTTCCTGAGATGTCTGTCGATGGACGGACTTCAGATACAATGCCAGAATGTGTGTGCGTCCATTAGTTGTATTTGGGAGCGCTGCAATGAAGTGCAGTGTCCCGAAACTGAAAAACAATCCAGTAGGCCTATCGATTGGACGTCATAGTTTTGTTGGCATGCAGCTCACGCACCTGTACGTTAAAGAATTGAGGAACGTCCCTTCAAGGTACAATAAGAATTAGTAACTTGGAGAAAGATCCGGACGTGCGTTCTCCTTTTTTAAAATAGAGCAGGAACAAAACGGATGAAATTCAACCAAAAAATGAGCTGAAGTAAAAGACCCCGCGAATTTCGCTTGAACATTGACTGTTTTATAAAATACAGCAACCCTAATGGATGCTGAACGAATTATCCATTTATCAGCCGTTGATGTATCCATTTACAGTGTAATCACGTCGGCGGTTGTTTACCCGCCGTTTCTGCACGCGTACTCCGCCCCGAAGGGATGCTTTGCTCCAGCCTCTGTATATACGGAGAGAGGGCAGGCGAGTTCATCTTTGTGTACATGATCTCACAATCGTTTTGTTTAAAATCTGCAGTGTGTGAAAACTAAAAGAATCTACAAACAAATTGAGGAAATGTGCTCGCTGTGAAGTACAAAATCTGTGTAAAGGATTTAAAAAGAAAATCACAAATATTGCATGTTCTTTCGTGGAAACTGGTTCCCTCACGAAACACCAGAGTTGTATCGACTACATGTAGAGTCAGTAACTCAATTTGAGTCCATCTTGAGTCACACTCCACTCGGGTCCTGATGGGTAGGTGACTCGACTATGAGCAAATGACTCGACTCGACTCGAATCGCTCGTCGGAGTATCCAACTCGAGTGAAAGTTAAAACGACTCGAGTCCCGAAATTACAAGTAAACTTCTTGCGATAAAACATGCATTGGCTTTATGTAGAAATCAGAAAAAAAATTAACAACGCCAGAAACCATTGAATCGATATAAATAGTTGACTCAATTCGACTGTACTTTTTTGCCTGCTGGCTTGACTCGAGTCACTACGTTGCAATGACTCGACTCGAGTCACCAAAAATTGTGACTCATTACAACTCGGTGAAACACTAGACTGATGACGCCACAGTTTGTTTATGTGTGAAATGAATGACTCTGGGACCTTATAGGCAGCCACGGGCTCAGTGGGAAACAAACGGTTTGTATCCTGTATTTTGAGTTAATAATGCCACACGTGTACTCCTTTTTTTCGCATTTACTGCAAATTTTTACTGAGAGAAATTTCGGGTCAAGTAAATTTCGACAAGTAGCATGTCTTTTGGTGCCAGCATCTTAAGAACACAGACAAGATCGTACCCGGCAAACACTTGCACGGAACCCCCCCCCCCCGAAAAAAACAAAACAAAACAAAACAAAAGCAGTAATGTAGGCTAACAACAATGACTCTTGAATCCCCTCAATACTTTTGGTCGAAGCTCGATGCCCAAATGTTGTGATCGTGTCTAGTGAAAAAAGTCGCTGTATGTCAATATGTGTACAGCATGGAGGAATGCGCAGAACTTCATTCAGGCAACACGCAAGGGGGGGGCAATGCGCTGTCTCCGTGAATGCTACTTTTCAGATTCCATTACAGCCTGCGTCCGCTACTGTAAACCGCCGCACCTGCGGTTGACCCCCGGTATGCCATTGTCGTCTTCGTATCGGCTTCGAGCAGAAGCGCCCCCTCATCGGTTGAAAAGAGCCGTATTGGTTGGGAGTTTCATTTTGTTGGTATAGCGATGCGACCGGTTATGCGTGCATTCCTAGTCGTTCGTGAACCACCGAAATCCAGTTCCGACCAAAGGAGCCTCCCTTGCTAAGAAAATAGCGCCCTCTCTTGGTCCAGCTCAAGGCCCATAGTCATATCTGGACGATTTGTTTTTGACACATGTTGAAGGCACTCCCGTCAATTTTGCTTCCAAAACTGCGCCACGGTGAAGCGCAGCCTTCACAACAACGTCTGCATTTTACTCCCCGCGGCAACATTTTTTTCTTTATTACCCGTATCCTGCGCTTGTTGTCGTATCAGCAGCGAAGAAAGCGGAGCTGAAAAAGTGCCAAAGAATGGATGGCAAGGCGCAACCGATCGATAAAGCTCTCCAGAAATAGACAACCTACTTAGTATCTGCCATGTTGTTTGTCCCCGCCAGGACACTTATTGGGACGAGTCGCCCGTAAACGATGTAGCCGAGGGCCCCGTAGTCTGGTTACTGGGTTGGTTTTCTTCCCCTGGCTGCTTGCCATTGCGCGCGCGAAAAGATTCACATCGCAATAACCTGAGGTCTTCCAAGAGGCGGCAATCATTAAGTCTGCACTCTTGAGAAATAGAAGGGGGCATCGCACATTTGTGAAAAGGTGTTCTAATCATTGAATCTGACTGTCATGTTCTTTATCGGGTATCGAAAGCTTACCTCCAGTTTGGTGGATTTTTTAATCTCAATCTATTATCCACATTTACCCATCTCCTCATTCGTCAAGAGTCTTTGGCACATTTCAGTGTATGCCCGAGATGGTTGTACACGATGTCAACGTGGTTTCAACCGTAATTGCCAAGAGATAAGGAGTAAAAAACCAAACCGTTGACAAATAAACAACACACAAAAAGGAATTTGGGGAAAATAGTCAGAATATATATTATCAGAATTCACCAAATAAGTGTTTATCACATCATCAACAATTGCTTTTCTACATGGTAACCTCCTTGCTCTCCCTCAAAAAAAAAAAACCTCGGAAGACAGAAATCAAAACAAAGGAAAAGAGGGGAACTGTTCATGTCTTTTGATATATAACGCACGTTGATATGATAATATTGTGGGCACCGAGCTGGACCAATAGAGGGTGCCGTTTTCCTAGCAACGGTGGTTCTTTTGGTAGTAACTGCGCATCGCTGGTTCACGGACGACTATGAAACGCAAGCCAACAAAACAAACATTCCTCACCAAATATGGCTCTTTTTAACCGATGAGGGGGTGCTTCTGCTCAGTGGCAGATAGGGCAATGGCTTGAGACGTTTATGGCTGCGAAACCGTTGGCAGACTTGTCGACTGTTACTAGACAAAACCTGTTGCGTCTTGGTTGTCAAATTTGCTCACAAAAAATCGCTGACCGACTATCACAAGAGAGACTGCGGTAACTTTGTTTCTGGTGTCCTGCTTGTTATGACCAATCTACTCATCTGAAACGACCCATTTGTGCAAATAATGTTGAAAATTGAACATTTTACTTAGGAATACTCAACTTGAACAGGCTGGCAGAGTAAAGTATTTAGGATTGAAGTTGATGAAAACCTTACCGGGGAATCTCATGTTAGGAATGTGTGTAAGTCGGTTGCTTATAAGATTTCGTTCCCTTGGTCGACTTAGACATGTCATTAACAATGGTCTTCGTAATACCTTATACGAAACAACCATTCAGCCATGTCTTGACCATACCAGTTCTGTGCGGGGCAACTGCTGAATGACCAGCAGGAAGGCTCTTTCTAGGCTACATAAAAAGAGCAGCTAGCATTGTTGCTAATACCTTTAATTATATTAATTCTAATGGACCAGGTGAGGATATCATCAGAGCCCTTTCTTGGCAGACTTTTGAGCAAAGGGGGGACTTTAATTTAGCTTATAATACGTATAAATATGTTAATGGTTTAGCCCGTGACAGACTTTGTAATGATATTGAGATGTATTTTTATAGGCATGGATTTAATACTAGAAACGCTGATTCTCTTAATGTTGTGGTCCCTAGGCCTAACATGGAACGCGTTAAGCAATCTTTCAACTATTCTGGGGCTATTATATGGAGCAACTACCAGCTAAGTCCAGAATGCATCCTGTTTTGATTGTTTTAAAATTATGTATAAGAAGCTTCATATTTAATTAGGCATTTTTAAAACAGTTTTGCGCCCTTGTTGGTCAATTTTATTCTTACCACTTTTATCTTCTTAATTGTCCATTTTCTCTGTGTTATACAGGACCACGATGTAAAACAGCCGTTGAGCTGATTGTGTATCCTGTCCAAAGATTTTCAAATAAATAAATAAAAGATGATTGGTAATACACTGCCAAACGTCTTTCCCCAATACGGCAACGTTCGGGCTGCCTAAATCACCAGGGACGGATTTGTTCTTAGCACCCTCTCAATCTTAGCATTTTACTAATTTGAAGTACATATGTGATTCTTTCTTTGAAAATGAGTAGTTGCCAGAGCCACTTTTTGAGTTTTCAAGAGCAAATTGGAGAGGGTGTTTTGGATGTATCGCTTAGTTTGGCATCCTGATGAGAGTGCATACCCCATGGTGAAAATTGCTGTGGGTTCCTATTGATGTACGCTGTGCGAAATTATTCAAGACTTTTTACTCCAAAGTGGCTCTGGCGACGCAAGACTCATTTTTCACAGGGTGGGTCACATACGGAATTTTCTCAGAAGCGTTTATTCGAATGTTAGTCTTATTGTTATTTAAGAAGAAAAGGGATAAGACGCACTGAAGTCAGACATCTTCTCGGTTCAATTCAATTATCGCTGAAACCTGTCGTACATTCTTTTTCCGTCGCTATCTCTGGATCGTTCAAACTTTCCTGTGCGGTCGCGCAGCAAATGAGCCGCAACCGTACCCATTTTCTCCAAATGCCCCACGGGCACGCGGGGTAAATTGTGCCCCACCACAATCAAACCTCCCGAGGTTTTCTTGGCGGGAAAAAAGAAGATCTTAATGGATGGGAGACCCGAGCCGCGCTCGGTCGCGCAGCTTTGTTCGCGGGGACACTTTTTGTATTTCTATTTTGTTCATCTCTTACGCTGACTCACGGGTATATTCATCCCAACGCGAGCAACGGCGTTTGAGATGATTTCGGATGATGGCAGCCTAAAGGAGTCAGTGACACGCGAAGACAGCTGCTTTTGCACAGACCGTGGCTGCCGTGTTCTGATCCGCGACGACCGGGAGACAGGCGTTGAAGTGGTTGTCGATGTGGAGGATAAAGACATACAGCCACTATGAACACCTTGCGACTGTGGCCGGAGTAGCGAGGGTTCATAATGCTCATGAAGATTTCCCAGATTCATGAGCCAAAGCGTTATTTGTCATTTCATTCAAGACAGAGCAGGAATGTCTTCATAGCCTCATAGCTTTGTGTACGATGAATACATCGCAGTTTTCTGCATTGATAAAGTAATTTCCACTTTGTTATTGGTTTTTATGGTAAACGTTCATGTTAAACGACTTGTTTTGACGTTAAGAGTGGCTAATATTTCCTCAAAACATTGCAATACGCGATTTTTAAGGACCGATTTTTGTATCGTTTATAACTTCTTATGACATTGTCAGAATGGCGCCCTTGTGCATACGTTGATGTAGGGATTTTCTAAAAATTGAAAACCTGCCAACTTGTTTCCACTTCCCGTGCACACAACTATGGAAATATTACTTGTATTGTAACATTATACTGATACACATGAGAACAAGTTGAGTGAAAATTCATTACATGTTTCTTTTCATGGTTCGTTAAACCACTGGCGTAGCTCACCGGGCCAGTAGAAACTTGACAGTCAGACATTGAACAACGCTACACCAGGCGACTGTCTGCAAATCAGCCAATCTAGACTTCGTATCCATACTGTGACTTTCAAAAAATGTAGATTAATTTTTAATCAAAATTTAGTTGTGTGTATCAATATTTCCAGTAGATAAAGATACAGTTAATTTGCTTTTGTAGGTGAGGTCGGTATAAAACACACGATTGTGTCAACACTCAGCACGCAGTTTAGAGAACTCCTACGTTATCCCTCTGAAATTACCGTTATGTCTTTGGTGCGCATGTCTTATTTGTATTTGTGCTTCCCCTGAGCTACACTGGAAATTGTAAGCTCTCAATGAGATCTATTCTCCGATAATACGGTATGTGCAAGCGTAATGCCGCTGGCGTACAACAGATAGTGTTGCACATGTTACACCCTGCAAATTACGAGGTATTTTTCCACGACTATGATAGCCAGGAGACAGTCCAGGGCTGGGGTGCGGACCCAGACGAACAAACCCCGGTTGCCCCGGCAACGGGTGACGATGGCGGCGCTTGGAGTGTCCTATTTGGCGCGCTCTGGCGGCGATGCACGTACCACCCCTCCCTATTTCCCCTCCTTTTTTGGTCTCTGGACGTTGGATATTGAGGCATGCTGTATTGCACTAACAGGTCTGGTGCCGGCCGGTTGTCTTGATCTGAGGTCGAGATTGTCTTCCACTTTTGCAAGAGCAGTGTGAATCTTGCACTATGTATAGCGGGGGCGCGCCCCAATCCATCTCTCCACTTTGCCAAAATGAGCAATATTCCCTTCTCAATGCAGTTAGTGGGAGCAACAGAAAGGCTGCAGGAACGAGATATCTGCTAACCTTGTTTTCCATGCACGTTAAATCACCCTGATGTGCGCTTGTACATGGTGCCTTGTGGGGTACCGGAACAATGAAAGGTACCCCACAAGGCCAGTTTTGATCCTTGTGGGGTACTAAGGTGGTACCCCACGAGAATTTCACGAAACAGATATTTTAAATTTACTCAAAAAGAAGGATTTTTCAAGTGCCATTCATCCGTTGCAACTTGAAGTGTTTTATATAAGGAACATACGGTCGAAATTTCAACCCAGGAAACTGAATTTGGTTGAAATGGCAGTGATCTGAAATTTTTTTCGTGTTGTGTCGGAGTTTTGTACACGAGAGCAAAGGAAATACCCCACAAGTATACATATGTAGGGATGTGCGTGTGTGTCCCGAATTTTGTTCTGCTGGTGTCTGGACAGTTTTCTGCTGAACACAAAGGCGCCGTTCCCATCAGGGTAATTATCGGCGGGATGGGCAGATTAAATGAAGCGAATGCCAGCTTCAGCCGAGCAAATCGTCGAAATAGCGAGGTCGCAATATGTGCATTAGTAGGCTTAACAATTTAATGTATTTTCCCTGTTACATTCAACTCAATTTGAACGACGTGCCTGGGGTCCTCTGTGACTGCTATGGTTTCCGTCCACGTATGTTTCAGAGGGAAATTATTGACTGCACATGTCCCATTTTTAGGGCCATTTGCATACGTAATGAGGACCATGAGAATTAGTGCCAGGCAAGCAGCTGCTTCATTTCATGAAATATACACATTATTTTCCCCTTTTGGGAAATAACTACCTCCCCAAAAGTATTGTTATGTTAGGATAAGGCCTTTTCAAGACGTGTTTTGGGGGAAAAAATGGAGAAATAGTAGCAGAGTGGTCAAAACTAGTGCTTTTTGTGAAAAGCTCTTTTCGTAAGCAGTAGTTTGTTTACGTGTTGATGCGATTTGTGAAGGGTCGAAGCATAGAATTCAAAGTTTTTCCTGAAGTTTTCAAAAGTGGGCTGTGGTGGAGAAAGGAGAGAAAGTTTTAGATTTGCTGAAGGTTTTGCGCTAGATTTTGTTTCTCTTCCCGACCAGACGCGTTTGCATATCGACCTCGGGAACGAAAGACGAACACAAAAAGTACAGTAGGTTAACATGAAGTTCATTATTGCAACCGAGGTCTATCTGCCATTGTAACATTGCCAGGAAATGTATAAATTCACGGTATATATCCCCCAGGTTAACGTGTACTACATAGATGGACCACATGAACCACCTCCGACGCATAATTTCTATGTACATGTACACGCACATGTATATGTACATGTACATATACGAAGCTAGATAAAACTGATTGTATTGTGTAGTTGAGATTCTGACCTGTCGTTTGGAGTGTCTCATTGTTCTGGAAAAACTTCTAAAATTGAGAAATTTAGTGGAAAAAAGACCAAAAGATCGATTGAAAATGGAAATAGTTTATAATAGCAACCACTTTGAGACTAAATTCATATTTATGCAGCATTTCTTTTCAAGAGTCTTTGGTGTTTTATTTGGTCAGGTTAGCCTTCTAGAGCACATACAAAGAATTTCAGTGTGATTGTTTGTTAATTTTGTGCAAACGAAGTCTTCAAAACAAGAACGTTCAACAGAGGATTGGCCAGTTGCTAAGGACAATTCCATGTGGTTCACAAGGGTCCGGTCAAGTAACCGCTGCGCACACTCGAAGTTGCTAATTTCCACACGTCGAATAGGAGTGAAACATACGTGAATCATCATCGCTGGATTGCTGCCATCGGCTGAAAATCCTTGCTGTTTGCAGACAGAGCGCCTTAACACGGAACACGTTGGCCTAAGCCAACGACTCCAGTGCAACGTCTGGACGGCAGCTCGAAGGTTGGACCCAGACAGACGTACCACTCGCAGGACGCTCGTGAAACACGCCGTGCCGGGGTTTGTCCAGCCAATTGGAATGCCCGCGTAACTCAGCGCCGACTCAAGTGCAGTCAACCCAGCCTAGCCCCCCCGGCCTTTCACAGCAATGAGAACGCCTTAAGTAGGCAGCCCATGCCTCACGATACCGCGCGGTCGGACACAGGATATTGTCCAGCCGATTCACAAATTGACAGACTGACATTAATACGCTCAGCATTCTGTTTCTCCCTCGCCTGGCCAAATGACGCAGCGATAAGAGCGGGCTAATGGTGCATGGCAACAACCAGGAACATTCAGGAGATCAAGACGGATGGCTTTCCGGAGTTTCCTTGGGGGAAAGATTTATACACTTTGAAAAATGAGTCAGAAATGGAAATGAAAAGGCTTTGGAGTACTTTGTATATTATTTTGGAATTTGTATTCCAAAGAGCAAGCTCATTAGCAGGAGGGGTAACTTTCGGTTGCGCATTTTGATTGCTCATTTGATGATGGTTCTGGAATGCCTGATGGCTGCACCATCGAGTCATCAAATCTCATTGCGGGCAGGAGCACTGTGTTAGCTTTGTTCTGAGCAACCAGGTCATTGTTACAGACTGCGCGCGTCTCTTCACCCAAACAGAGAGAAAAGTAGAGGAAAAAAAGACAGACAAATATATAAATATATATATGTTTGGTGGGACTCAAGCGCGCGCATGAGCAGTAGGCCCGTTCACTGATTCGCATATATAGAAATCTGGAAGATGTAGCTCGCTTGGCCCCTCAGAGCTGTTTTAACTACACTCTACAAATTGCAAAAACAATGGATGACTGTAAAACTACGACGTCAAGGAGTGCATTATGACGCCCTTCAGCTACGTAGCCACGACTGATCATCGATTGTAGAGCCGTACAAATGGAAACAGTTACTGCAGAATACATAATTCTTCTCGCTTAGGCGTGCCGTGCATTAAAAAATGCACATCTGTACGGCGGAAATATCACTCTTGATCAAAGGTTCCACGCACTTCCTTCAGCCACTTGCTGACGGCATGCGCGAGTTGTGACGCAGCCTACCATATATCATTGTAACTGAGCACCTTGGACAAGCAGGACGGTGACAGCTGTCGACGAGAGGAGACATACTTGATAACAAGCACTCGCACAAGCGCTTCAATCCTTTCTGATGCAACTAGTCAAGTGCTATCTGGTGGACGGATGAATGAGGCAGGGCACCTTCACGCGTCCGAATAGAGGGTTTGCGTGGCTGCCATCTTGCAGGCCAGTGCTTTTGATTCACGGGCATACACAGAGGAGGTTTCCCTGTAGAACAACAGAACGGCTTTCCCCACAAAACCTGTATTCCGCTTTTGTCTTAGTTGGAGCAAAGCAGGGTTAAAATGTGGCTTTCATTACATGTGCATATTAATGGTGAGGGGAGAACGAATAGGCATTAAGACATACCAGACAAGGCCCAAAATAAATGATTGAATCCTATTTTTGTCAAGAGCACGCACACAGTTCTGACATGATTGAAACGTTTTCCTGGGTGTTTACATGATCGAATTCTTCTGTGCGAGATTTTGCATCGTCTGAATGAACGGAGTGCAACATCCTCATTCCATTTTTTAAGTGTTTGGTAACACACGCAAGATGTGTGTTTTCAATCGAAAACCGACTGATATTCAATAATAATGTCATTCTGACATCAGGTGAACAACAGCGATATGAAACTAATTAGTTAAGTGCTTTTGTCTAATTGCGTGATAGGTTTTCGGTAGCCCCATGCAAAGATATCTCTTTAGTGAGTTGTATGCCTGCTTCTTGTCCCGTTGGTGAGGCTAGTAAGATTATATTGAGCATTTTTATCAGTTGGAAGGGTTGAAATCAACTTGTCTTGTTCAATCAAATGCAACTTTAGCATGATAAATGAACGAGGTAGTTTAGATATTGGCTAGAAAAGTATGTAGACAATCAGTGAAAAGCAGAAACGACCCTGGTAATATAGGGAGCAATTGAACAAAATAACCCTTGTAGTGATGGTGATCTGGTGTCTCTTTATAGTGTTGTGACTTGATTATACCAATAGTGGCATTTCAGTCCGTTGAATTTCAAGAATTTTCATATACGTATTTATTTTCATGTGTATATTAATAATAAGGCTTATTGTAGCGTCGTTTTGTAATGGGAATGGTGTACAGTAATTATGGCCTTGAGGGCACAGAATATGTTTCTGTTTCATGTGAAGGAGTCGGATGTGTCCTGTAAACTGAGTGCAGGTATCACGCTTAGATGTCAGCTCGTCATCCAGTGAGGCACGGATGGCGAGAAATATACCACAAGCAACCTGTCGGAGGTGACTCTGGCATGCGCTGTGTCGTCCCCCAGGGCCTGGGGCAGCGGGGAAATTGTCAGCGTAATCTATCGAGCAAGCACGCAGCGAGAGCCGTGTCACCATCCTGCCCTTGGTGGTGGTGCTAGCGATGCTGCCCGGGACGGTGTTTGACAGATATACATGAACAGATCGTTTATAAGCAACTGGCTCACACGTTGTACACTGCCTAGAGAGGTTTTACGATCAACTTATACAGATGATGGTGTAGCGACATGTTAGGATCCTAAACGCTTAAGACTACACAAACTCCAAAATGCATTCCATCATGCCAAACTAAAAAAAAAGAAGGAAAAAAAAAGAAATTAAAAAAAATCATACTCAGTACAAAAGCGAGAAATCCCCGTGTGTTAATTCGATTGAATACATGGTCAAACAGGCACATTCATTGCGAATATAATCATGAAATTATTTGTTGTACAGCTCAGGTCAACCTAGAGTCCACCTACGCCTTAAATTGCATCTGAGTCAGAAGAATAGTTAGGAACAACGTGAAGATAATGAATCAAAATAATGATAGGTACAATGTTCAAAATAATGATAGGTACAATGTTCTACCGTTTAATGTGATTAGTATCATTTCAGCTGTTTGATTTTCTTCAATAAATGTCCCTCTGGTCTCAACAGTGTTCTTGTCGAACAAAGCAAACCACAAGTCCTGTCTGGACCACAAAAAAACCCTCAAAACCATCACAAGACATCCAACTTGCATATAAGTCACAAGCTTAGCTATTCAACTGAATAGCGACAAAACATTCCCTTCGTTTTGGTAACTCTTGACTTGTGACTGGTCTTATTTCTAGTCTTAAATTTGGCCGGGTTACGGTCTTGACTTCAACGAAAAGCCAGTCTGCAGGCACTACTGATCCTCCCTTTGTCTGAACTTAGATGTATCGTCTGAAATACAGATCCTGTGGCAAAATTTAAACCATGGTGGCAGCGGTGGGATTCAAACCCACGCCATCGAAATGAAGGACAAGAAAAACACAAAAGTGTAGATCGAGATCCTGAAAGTGGAAAAAGCTTCCGTGTTCAGAATATACTTCCAGAAGGCGAACCCTCTCTAGCCCAACATAGGCTATATCTCGGTATTACCCTAATAGCTCGTGTTAGCAAACAGGCCCGATCTCCACTAGACTTTATGCCAGACGATTGAAACACATATTTCATGATTGTCAGAAATATGTTCTGGCCTCTTTCCGTGATTATAATTCTAAATACCAGGGATTTTATTCTTGTCAGTAAATGATTAGAAATGGAATACCTGCCACAAACCTGGCTATCTAACAATTATGAGCGTCTCACTGGGAATGAACAATACAATTCATTGCATCTGAAAATTTTGAGGTCTGAACTTGAATTTCAAATAGAGATTGTCTCTTTGTTAAGACATTAGTGATGCCTGCTTCACTTTTTTTGCCGGATTTTGTAATCTTGAGGTTTCAAGGCGAATTTTTATAAGCAGCAGCCGCGCTTAAATGGGAACGCGTGATTACGTGACACATTACATTCCTTTGCAAGTGGCTGTAAGGGGATGGGACTAACAGTATGCCCAGGCAAGGGTAACAAGCTTCTCTTCGTGTTGATCTGAGATAACGAAGACTCACTCCTTTCTCGACTTATGTACTCCAAGTTAAACAGTGGCTGTTCCGTGCAAACAAACATTCCAGTAATAAGAAGTGAAACATGAAGTATTTCTTCTAAACAGGGAGTTGCTACACACGTGTCCATGTTCAAAATCTGAACCCAAAATTCACTCTTTGAATACATCTTACTTTGAAACGACTGCTCTCTGGCGTCGTGCTGTAAATTGAGAAAGAAATTCAAATTTATGATTGCAAAATGTGGAAAAATCCAGCAGCTGTTTTTTTGTGGACAGATCAATGCAACATTGAGGTTCAGTGCCTCGGATGACATTCCAGTTGGGGCCATGAATATGCAAATTTGCAATAACACAAAACCAAAGGCTCTAAAAACCAGATTAAAATAGCGAAACAAAAATCGAAAACAAGGTTCATTGAAATACAGAGATGTACTTTTAGATCTGCATTAATATAACGCCATACTTCACCACGTCTCTGTATCGCGTTCAGCTTACCGGAGCAACAGCCAACCTACTTCTCCGACTAATTAAAGCGATGCAACTGGGTTAAAATATTTATGTACTTCGAGTTGTGGCTATGCCTTTGCGCATGATGTCCCTGAAATGGATACGGACCTGCACTGTCCCCTGTGCATTGGATTTAATGCAGAGGATCAGTTTCTCTTTCGCGGTGTTTTTAGAAGGCGGGAGACAGAGACTGGAGTTATAGGACGAATACAATGGAGTAGAATCTGGGTCAACGCAATTGGTTACCTTACTTTGCAAAAAAAAAATGATATCGCATGTTGTTGTTGATCAATGTTACACGTCGGAGGAACTACGTAGTGATAGACGGACGTTATAAACGACTCTGATTCGATCAACTGTATCGCCGCAACGACTACAGTGGACTAAACTAAGCAACCAATAATGTGGTTACTGCTGTGGCACACCTCTTTCGCCGGCAACCTTCACTGCCAGGCTGTATAAAAGACCTTTTAACGTGCGCGTGTAAACTGCGCGCCTGCTTTGGTACCACCATATTAATGCTTTTTTAGCTGTGACCGCCTGGTTAGGCTATATACTGTTGACGTGCATGCATACCAACTTAGACCGACTGTGTCGTCATAAAAGTTTATCCGGCGTGCCATGCGGACTGGCTGACAAAGGCGCATGCGCAAACATTCGGATGCTCGTCCCATCGCGCTCAGCTCCTCCCTCAAAGAACTTGAAGGAGGGGTCAATTCGAAAAAAACAATCATTTAACAGATTTCACAGCCTCCAAACAAGCAAACAAGCAAAATGCAGGATTGCCAACCAACAGTGTAACGAATGCTTCACTGGAAAATCTGTTACTAACGTGGCCAAAGTTTCCTTGTTCGATCACCATTTTGTAGGCCCAAGATTTATTCGTATTGAAGTACGTTAGACGTTTCTCCTTGTTTCGTTCGCATGGACATATTGTGGCATGTTTATTTACAAGTGTATGCTGTAATTATGCGAGAAATATCTAGTTAGCGCTTGGCCAAAATGTATATACGTGTTTCCTCAGTCACCCTAAACCAACACGAAGAGTATGTTTCTTGTACTATTTCATCGACGAACGCGAGTTATTAGTGTCCGCTTATCTACCGACGACCAATACCGGAACACTGTCCGTGTCTATCTGTTCAGACAGGACGCACGTGCAGCACTCGACATCTAATTACACTCATACAAACACCACTCAGTGGAGTAAATATTTACCGGCGGTCACACATACGCCGGGGTCCTGTTTGCCGGATGGGATTGGATCGATCAGCAGCGGTGGTGGAAGGTCGACTTCCCGTCCGAAACCTGTCCAACCTTCTCTAATAAATCGGGTCCGGATATACATGTATATGATTTGATTTGACCGCAATTCCACAATCGAACGCGGAGCATGGGATGATTGGCGAATAAAATGCGCATGGGCAGTCTTGCGGAATGCCCCCGTCTTGGATTTGAAGGAAACTCCGAGGGGCACCCTTAAAATATGTTGTCCAGAATAAATAATGAACGAATATCACTCTAAAAACAAAATGAATGACACCTTATTTTTTTTTTTTTACTGTGATTCATTTAAAAGGAAGAATATGAGACGCTTGGTTGCGGCAAACATAAGAGTCCTCTTTACATTTCTGAGCATGCGCAATACTGTGAAAATAACATTGTAACATTATTACAAGTGGCCGTGGCCACTTTAGACTCGTTTTGTTGGGGTCGACGGTCACAATTTGCGGAAAGATTTGATTGCTTGTTAAGCTGCCTTCAACGCGAAACGGAGCGGCGCCCATGCCAGCTCGCCTGAGAACAATTACATTAGCAAGAGATGGAATCAAATTAATTTGTCATTTTCCTCACTTTGCCGAAGCACCAAGACATCAGCGCTTGTGGGAAAGAGACTCTTCCCTCTGCAGCGCTCGAAGCTAACAGAGCACAATGAACACACCGTAGTTGTTAGCTTCACAGACCGTGCCAAAGCTCGCCTGTGGCATTCATTTGGACGGTATAAGAGTACACAGAGAATGTACAAGTTCATCAGAGGTTGACTTACAGATACCAAAGATGCACTGCAGCATTAGACGGACAAAGTGTATCATTCACTATAGTCTGTGTTTGGTAAAACTTTTCCTTTTAATCCAAACATGCCACGGCTGGTTTCGTTCACTAAAAGTATTCTGACTTCGTTTGAAATGTCACTGAGGTTGGATAGTTTACACGGTTGGAAAAGGGCGAATGGTACGCGCCTCTCCTGAGCATTAGTGCCCGATTCAAGATTTATCGACTTGATTCCCGTAGTCCTGGCATAGGAATATACTGGCATATATTAATATAGATCATGCAATGGATAGAAAAATTACGCTGGTATGGCTGTGCTCCAGTGAATGGCTCTAAATTAAAAAACTAGACTCGTCTCTTGTATCTGGATTGAATAATTGAGTCTTGTGTTCAAGAACCAAAATGTGTCCTTTGAACATCATAACAATCTGGGTAATTGCTAATCTCCCGTGTAAAATATATCATTGCAAATGTAAATGGTAGATTTGCGCCAAACCACATCCGTCACCCATTCAATAAGATAATCAGAGTTCATAAAAACACTCCATAATTATCTAATCTCTCGGTTGATGGTCTAGTACACTTCCCGCGACCGTAGGGTTTCAAATGTCACACACGCACGGCCAGTTCCCCCGCCGAGCCGCTTCAAAATGTCACATCACCGCTTTACACCTGTCTTGTCCCGCAAGTGAAGCCGCGGACAACGGCGAAAATGCGCTCGAGGCGACGGCCAGCTCTCGTGTGAAGTCCAGCGCTTATGAAACGAGAGGGCCAGAATGAGAGATGCCATCTTAGCGCATTGGAGTGGTGATCCCATTTCTGCATCACCTGGGATACCGAGCAGCCGGAATGGCTGCAGATTTCTTTCAGATTGAAATGATGGCCTAAACGAAGAGATGCCAGAGTACACACAAAAATATCAGATCAACCGAAGTAATGGAATTGGACCCGTGTGGCGCGCAAACTGGGGTAATGGTTCCAGAAGCACAGAAAGACCTATACTTACGATTTCTTTCTCAGGGGAAAGTACAGTTTTCTTCAGGGGAAAGTACCGATTTCAAAAGTTGCAGAAATATGGAACTCAATGGGTTTGGGGTAGGGTCAGTTTTAATATGGCGGGCAATGGCATGTGACCTCCCCCCAACAACAGCAAAATGAAACAGAAACAAGAGATCTTTAATACATTAAACAAGTAGGCCTACATGTATTATAGGGAGGGGATTTCCTTGCCTAAACCTCTGAGCTTTGACGAAAATCTTCTTTAAATGTGTACTCCGAAATACAATGGGCTAACAAAAATTGGTAAAATCCAAAAATAAATATAAAGAAACAAGCTAACACAACAGTAATTCCAAGTAATTGATCATTCATTTAAAAATGAAGGAAGACACCGTGCACAAAGTATGTTCCCCAGTAAAACCCACTGTGTGGCTTTTTAAAGAATACATTTTGGGTAAAGCAGGACACTTCAGGCGATCCTAGTTCAGTAATAGACATCCATGTTTCTCGTGGAACCAATTATCCTGAATACTTCACGGTCCTTTGTTTTACTTGAGAGTTCGATTTGGGTTACATGCGTTGCGATCAGCACGCACGCGTTCATCGAAATAATCAGGCCAACTGGGGAACAGAGAATGGGGCGTTGCCAGGAAAAACGGAATACAGCGTGGTTTAAAAGTCTTTGTGCATGAACGAGGTCAGGTGTCTAGCCTCTGTGCGATATGATTTGCTTGTTTGTTTCACACGGATCTGACTCTCCACCCGTGATCCCAACGCTGGTTCCCTCCATGCTGCCCCGGTATTGGTGAACCGCTCGACGGATTACTGCTCGAGATCCAGATCCGCGTGGAACAAACCGGCCCTGAATAGGCCAGTTCGGTATTTCAGGAGGGTAAAGTTATTCGAAAATAAAGCGTGCGCAGGTCCGTGTATAATTGGGCAAAACTCGTGTGAGCGTAGACGCGCTTTGTTTTGCACATGCGCCATTGGGATACCGAACTGGCTCTAGATGCCACATGTAAGATATTTTAGTCAGCAAAAGTTAAGGCTGTGTCTTCTTAAACTCATAACAAGTATGGTGGTTTAAAACCCGCGCTTGCGCAGTAAGATTCAATTCGAGGCTCACTCATCCATACGCCAAATTGCCTTAATATTCTGGTAAATATAGTTTTACGTGTTCTTGTTTGGCGATCTTCGTCATGCAGATGGCAACTACCAACGGGGGGGTGATGTTTTGTCTCATGATTCTTTCCTCGGGCGATATCTAGATTGTTGACTGGGGCTGCACTCCATTGAATTTTTACACGGGATTACAAGGAACTTGGCATAGACACACGTACACCTACACTTGTGTGATTTAACAAGGGCGAGTGCTTCTAGAGCGACAGAAAACAAACGGTTCCACGTGTTGACGCCAGCGTGATTAATCCCGATCCAAGACTCGGAATGAGGAAATCAATTAGGTCAGAAAATTGACCGAATGGCATCGAACAAGGTGATGTTAGCATCACCCTTCCCCCACCGAAACGCTGATTAAGAGCGATTCCTTTCGTGTTCTGCATGCGTCAAGTGCAGCCGTAATTCGTCCGTCCCGTAACCGGGCCACGCCGACCGACCGCACGCTCGTGCGCGGTTATTAACCACACGTGTGGATAGGCCCACAACCCAACAACCCCGCCGATTTCTATCAATTTGGCAGGAAGAGGTTCCTCCGTGCCAACCTAATTCACTTGGCGCGACGGCGTGTTTGTGTTCAACTTCCCAGTCACTTGTTAATCGTTTCTGTCCAACTTAGGAATTTCGTGGCGGGTACATACGGCCAGGGAGAAAGTGTGTCGTTTCCCAAATGGTGCGATGTTTCATGCGATTTAGAAAACGGCTTGAACGATATCCAAGTCGCGTTTAAAGAGGATTTAAACTAACGAGGTTTTAAATTTACGTTCAGTAACACGATAATTTATTACTTTCTTGACATTAGAAAAAACCATACCATAACAATATCTTATGTACAAATTGATATTAAACTTCGATGAATCATCTGATAAGAACTGGCTGCTTTGTGGCACAAAATGGCACGGACAAGGGCTCTTTGAAAGTGTTGTTGCTTTTCTGGTTTTGAGTTGCGTGCTGTAATCCGCCTCGAGCAGGAGCGCAACCTCAACGGTTGAAAAGATCGGCCGTTGGTTGGGAGTGTTCATGTTGTTGGTAGCGATGCGACCGTGGCGCATGCATTTGCTAGTCGTTCGTGAACCAGCGAATTTTAGTTCCGACCAAAGGAGCCTCCATTGCGAAGAGAATAGCGTCCTCTCTTTGTCCAGCTCAAGGCCCATACCTCAGACGGCCAGTGACATGGAAGCATCTCTGGTAGATTGTGACCGCCCCTATTGGAAACAGTATAGATTGCGTCTTTAACTCTCTTTGATCGAATATTTGCCGCCAATCACGAGGGGTAAACAGTGATACGTCATCAGTATGTAGGACTGTCAAACCACGATTAGCTTGAGCGTCTCCATCCATTTGTAGGCGTGCGTTGGACTTTTTGCCAGTCTCGCGTAGACCCAAGGCCAGGGGCTTTAGCTCCAGACAGGAGGTTGCGCAGAAACGTCCAAACGGGTGAGATCGGACGGCTGTGTCGGGGTTGGACATTGCACTGAACATGGGCGTGTAAACATGCGCACATGCCTTTCGTTCCCGTCAGTTTTGTCATGTCAACCTGGTACTGAACTCTGTGTTCCTGAGTGCAACTTCGCAGCTTTTTTTAAGTTTCCCCCTTCGCTCGAGGAGACATAGAGCCAGATGACTTCACATGTAAGACTAAACATACAAAGTTCCTGTATATAACAGGCGAGAGTTGAGCACGTAGGAACGTTTATACATAAGGAAAAACGACAGTTGAGCGTGTAGTGCTGAATCGACATTAAGAGGTGTTGAATTTACACCAAATGGGTCGTTAAATCATGCCGGCAGGGGGTGTTGAATTAGCACAGTGCCCTGTTGAAACTGACAATCTGGGGTTCCAAATTAGGGCCATTGGTATTTATAATTTTGTGTAGGTGGTATTTATATAGGTCCTTACGCATGACGACAGCTACGTATAATAGCCAATATTCAACATTTTTGTTCAAGAGCAAAAGAGTATACAGTAAAACCTAGATAAATCAAATCTACTGGAAGCAACTTCAAAATTTCAGTTAAGCAGACTTTTGAGTTAAGCAGATTGCATCAACGTTTGATTACTGCATGGATTGGATTTTTTCATTGACTTTACAGAGTTATCAGAATTTGATTTATCGCTGTTTCACTGTGGTACATTGTATAATATACGGTATGTAAACAACACAAAGAGGACAGAGGGTTAATACTGGGACTGACTCGATGGACGAGACGGTACAGGGGGTTCCCTTGGAGTGTTGTTTGGCCATTATGCTGGCGTTGTTTGGCGTTCTCAGTCTGTAAAACTCGCAATCGTTTCAAGAGCCAACCCGGGAACCGAACCGGCCCTCGCCATGCCCGACTCGCACCGAAGCTGTTCCATTTCTTGAATGTCGAGACCGTCCCTCACTTATGGTCGAGGCATAGCGCAGAGATTTTTCCCCCAGTGTCAGCTCAGAGGGATTGGAAAACCATTTGTGTCGATCGGATTGGGAGACAACGCCGCCCGTCGGATTCCGGTTTGGCCCGGAGGCGGATTATTGCTGCAATCGTCCCTCGTGCGTCGAAGCTGCTCGAGCTTTTTTCCTTCCACTGGAGATGTGTGTGTGTGTGTGTGGGGGGGTGTCTTCAGAAGCACAAAATGATCATTTTTAATTGATGCTTATCAGAGTACTTTGGTTGCTCGTTGTTCCCCTCCTTTTTTAAAGCCCTCTGTTGAGTGGAGAAAGTCAGGATTACTGTTGATAAGCATAACGAGTAAGACTCCAGAGAATAAGGGTGCAAGGGAAGTCTTAAAGAAAGCCTTGTCAAAATGTTTGTGGATATAGTGGACAGAAAGTGACTGTATGTATTCCTATGCATCCCAGAAAACGTTGAATACAGTCAGCTTTGTGGGCGTTATGTCAGGTCTGCTATATCACATGCTTCAGAGGGCTTTAGATTTTGGCGTTCATCCCACCGCGCATGCTACAGGGACCACGTACACCCCTTCTTACACGGTGTACTGAATTAGCGATGCAGTGTGCTAACCCCTGCCCTTCCTTCGCCAGTTCTATTCTTGGAACCTGTTGACGAGACCCTGCAGAAAGTGGAATGTCCTTCTCGCTCGCGGCACTTTCCCGCTAGCGACGTAAGAGCATGTATGAAGTCACACTTTTGTGTTGGATATTTCATGTTGCGTAAGTCTCCAGTAGGTTGGTAGCGTTGCTTCAAAAATATTCTCGAATTAATTTGTTTTACAATCAGTCTTTCGTGTATCTAATTCATATTCATAAAGCCGAATTCGTATTTGTTCATTCACCATCACGTGGCAGTCGCTACTTTTTTTCTGTTCACCGTACTCGCATGTAACGACCCACGCAAAAGCCACACGCATGCGTAGGGAACAGTTTGCTAAGCATGTGCTCTACTAAGCCTCCATGGAACTGTCGTTCAGGTGAAACAATTACTACATGCTTTGAAGATGGGTTCGTATACCCCGCGGATGTTTGCCTCCCGAACTCGTTTGTAAACTACCAGGACGTAGGGGTGCTAAAATAAACTATTCATCCTCCCTCAAATCATGCAATATTTTTATATTGTTTACTCTAGTATATCATACACATGTGGTCTAAGGTTATAGATATTTGGAAAGAAAGTGTGCAATTTCAGGTTTTATGACTTTACAATTTGTTTTTATTTCTTTTTTCTATATCTGACGAGTTACAGCATCTGATATATCAGTACTTAGTCTACAGGTTCATATAAACAAAGTGGGTGTACTAGCTGATGAGCTAACTCTGCAGAATATCTGCCAAGAATTGGGCAGTCTTACCGCAAGAAACGCTTCAGTCCAAGTGTAAGTAAACTTTCCACCACAACTGTAGGCGTATGAGGGTCATGACTTTACACCTTTTGTTCGTACACGATTGCCAGCCTCCGTCTCCCCCGTGCCAACTACTTATGTAATTGTAGACAACCCCTCCTGGAATCGGAGATCAGACAGACTGGAAGGCCCACCGGAGCGCCTACTTAGGCCACAAGTCTCATTCCCGGGACAGGCTTATAGAACGCAAGGCGATCGGGGGAAGCGTCTATCAGCTAGTTGGGTCCCGAAGGGGAATTAAAAACGCAATTTATGTAATTGGAAATGAGCGAGTTCAAAGGTATGCCCGCCGCGAGGAAGGTGTTGGCGTTTTGGGGTTTGCGAACAGTAGGGGTAGTTGGTTTCGAGCAAAGTCGGTTTGAGACTAAATCGAAAGGTCCCAGAAGAGACAGTGTGAATAAAACTATTTATCAATCGAAAACAACTCAAGACAATTTTTTAAAACAAAGGGTTCTTCAGTTGTTGTGTTTCCGGGTCTGTGTTTCAACCATTTTCCTTTATAATTTAACTCCAACCTTTCAAAAATTCTTTGATCGCGTTATCTCTGCAGGGCCTCGTCCAAGCAGCTTTGAGGTAATTTTGATTCCCGAAAAAAAAGCTACCCTGACTCCGTAACTTTACTTATCTGACTGCAGTGACATTGATAACTTTTGCTTGTTCTTCTATCATTTTTCTAACTTGTTTTACCTTTGTTATCCATCTGTTATCACCTTTTACACGTCACTGAAATCTCCGTGTTGCACTTTAACGTGAGGGAAATATACCAGTCCTTGCAGGAAAGATTTTCTTCTCTCCGACGAAATTTTTCGACAACGTACAAAACATTCTCTCTTTTGTTTGTTTCCCATTTCCCAAATGACGCACCGCAGATGCTGTCAAATGAAGTTAACAACGCGGGCTTGCACTCAACTCTCCTGAAAGGATCAAGAGGGCAATCTTAAAACCGAAAGTGCAAAGCGGAGAGCAAAAACAATGAAGGGTATCAATGCCTGTGTATCTTGTCGAAATGAGGATTATTACATGGGTAATTTGGAAAAACCCTGACTTCAATTAAAAAAAGGAAATGAAGTGAAATTAATGAAACGAAAAAATAGAAACTGTGGAAATCGACGCATTGTCGATGAACAAATCGCATTGTCGAAATCGACGCGATCAGACTGGTGACAGCCAGAGCATGCTGGCTGGAACGTAGAGTTCTTTGTAATAAACACTCTGTTCTTTTATTTTTACGTATTGTGTGTATTCAGTCGATCCTGAGAATCGTGAAACGTGTCTGATCAGCACTTTAGACGCCTCGGGGAGCGTGTAGAAAATGCGATTTTTTTCCCTGTCGGCGTATGAGCTCGAATTGAGGTCTCTGACTCCTACAACGAGCTGTAGACGGCTGCCGTCCTGTTATATCGTTAAGGGAAATCACGATCGTACCTTCGTCCTTGCTTTTGCCATTTACAGTCTGGAAGTCTTCCCTGGCCCATCGCCAGTTCCACTCAGGCAAAGTGACATATCAGGAGTGAATGTCCTGTGAAAATGTCGAGTGCTGATGTAGACAAAGGAAAAGAAATTAAACGACCAGCCGTATATTATAGACGCCATGGCAGAAAGACCCGTCGCATGAAGCTTGATAATGCGACATCCCAGTGACAAAAATGATGTCACATTCAATATGAAAACTGCATACGGGACAATGATACACACGGTATCCGTGACTCCATATAAGAGGGGGAAAACATTAAAAAACGGGTTCTTTTTGTGAATAATGTGATGAACCAATCCTAAACACGACTCCATCTTTTCACAGAGTGAAAAAATAAATAACTAAATGCTGTGTTCAATTTGGTTTTGTAAATATCCTTTCAATCATTCATTCATTCATTTATTATTAGTCCATGTAAAAAACATAGAAATTTAGTTTCCACTGGTATATTACAACAATCAAAAGCTAAAAACATTGTCAGTAAAAAACAAATGGTAAAAGCCAGTCACAAACTGACACAAAAACCCTAACCTCAAAAAGACAAACAAAAATAAAATAAAAAAATAAGTCATAACGACATAAGAACCAAGGGATATGTTAATGTAAACCCAGTTACGATAATGTAAAAACGAAACACATATACAAACCATACGAGAAAACGCTACTTTTCCCTGATTTCTGTTCTGTATGTTTCCATTTTTGGTTCACTTGAGTGAACAGATGTTGAATACATGGAATGCACCTGGAATTGAATATAGCTTGTCAGTGGCTATCTTAATTACATCGCCTCGCCTGCGCTGCACTCGATGTATTAATGTCGCGAATTTCACGCGTATTTCACGCGTATTAACCAGTGAGTCAGTTCGACGTCTAATAAAAGCCCGACGTCCCATCACCGTCTCATGGTTTGGCCCAACCGAAAGCGATCCACCTCGTTCATAATTCAGCGAGGTGAATGCGGCGCGGAATTTGTTTTGCTCCGTTATTTGGTTCGCTGTCAGTCAACGCGCTGTCGTCAGCAGCTCAGCGAAGGAAAAAATTGGCGAGTGATGCTATGAAAACATCACGCTCCGAGGGGGATTGAGCGATCGCGATTCTGCCACGTGCTTTCTGACCGTTCAAGCTGAGCGCCGAGATGTCTAAACTGGTTTGTTCACCCGTTTGCTTGGAAAATTGGGAGATCGGCTTTTTTTCTCTGCCTCGTTTGACTACACGGAGTGTTTCCATGGCATACTGTAGCCTGTGTTGCTGGGCAAGATCTGGGGCAGATGGGGAAATTTGTCCGGCCGGTTGGGGCTGACATCCTAAGAAAAGGCCATAACAGAACCACGGCCAGTTTAATGTAATAGCCGCATGGTCGATATAATTGAGGTGTTTCCAAAGAGTGAAATTAAGGACCGGATGCATTAGAGTAGAAATGACTGCCAATCTAGATTGAAATGACTTGACCAAAAATGAAACGAAAGAAAAGAAAAGAAAAAAAACCAAAAAAAACAAACAAAACCGAGTCGCTGTACGTGCGAGCCACTTATGAGCTGAAGGCCCTTGAAGGATCCGTACACAAATACAAGGATTTTTTAATTATTCATCCACATTGTGCTGATAAGTTTCTCTCTTTTTTCTGGTACAAAATGAAACAAAAATTAATACAAAATATCAGCTGGAGACATGTGCCCGACGCTTCAAAAATCGGTATTTTTGTGACTTGTGACTTGACTTAACTTAGCGAAGAATAACTTGGGACTTCACTTGGACTTGCAAAAACTGACTTGTTACCAACGTGAATCAGAGGTCACCTGAGTGACCCCACCAACTTTTAACTTAGGCCTATCAATTTCAATTTATGCACCAAAGTATACCAGTCACGTGAGTCAAGTTCAATATTCAAAACTTGTAACTCTTGAGCTGACGACTGGACCTGTTTGCACATCACAGCTGGAAAAAAGAATAAGCAACTTGACTTGTACTTGGACAAAGAGACTTGTCTTTTTGTTTTGAGTGTATGCCTTGTGACTTGACCTGACCTGTGACCAAATGACTTCTGACTTGACTTGTGACTGAACTAAATAACTTGTGACTGTACGAGTGACCAGATGACATATGAATCGACTATATGTCTTGGGACTTAATGTGACCTGTGACCAAATGGCTCGTGACTTGCCTGGACAAGCTCGACTTTACCTGTGACCACATGATTTATGGCTTGGCTTGTGACTGGACTAAACGACTTGCAAACTGACTCAACCGGTGACCAACTGACTTTAGGCTTGACTTGTACTTGCAATGAATGGCTCGCTGTGTCACCTCTGCAAAACAGTGAACATAAGTTGATTTTGTTGGTTACGGTCATAAAAATAGACGGAATAATACAACTCAACCTGTCGACGTCGATTCGTAATCACACTTTTTTCGTCACTGTTGATAAAGCTTCGTGTCCGGCCGGAGCTTACGGGTCGAGACAGTACGTGATCTGGCTGACGAGGTGTCT
The DNA here is from genome assembly GCF_001949145.1 of Acanthaster planci. Next base: position 152,268 of record NW_019091583.1, on the reverse strand, counting down.
TCAATAACGCTTGGCAACAGGCACGCTAAATTTGACGGCCTGCTTTGAAACAGGACACGACTTAAAAAAAAAACAACAGTCTTTGCAACCTCAGAATCTTAATGCCAAAACGAATAAATAAAATTAAAGTAAGAGACATTAACCCAATCCAAAAAAAAAAAAATTGAAAGCAAAGTAGAACGCAAAATGACTCAAAAAGTAATAAAACCAAAGCAAGACACGAATACATCAACAAATGAAACCCAAAACAGAGAAGAAATGGAGAAATCATAAGACAGAAAGCAATAACAACAATATGTTTGGAAACATTTAATATTTTAATGGTATTTTTGTATTAGGATAGTCTCTGGTGCCAGTCACTGGACTTAGGTTGAGACCTGTTTAAAATCGATTAGGATTTTTTTCCAGGGGTTCAGTTACCGATGTCATTGTGGGACGCTTGAAGAACACTGGAGTACATGTACATTTATATGAAATCTAATTCTAAAGAGAAAGCTTGATTTAGAGTCTTGCCGCCAGGCAGGAGGCGATGCTTCGCAGTAATGACAGCAGTGCCCAATAGCAGCGTAAACATGTCACACATATTAGCAGATTGTCTGTCAACTAGTCGACAAGTAAAGGGCATGTTTCTGGGCTAAATGTATCCCATCTCGAGTGTCTTGTACGGGCAGACGACAACGGCCGGCCGGCTGGCTTTAATGCCGAGAGAGAGACAAAGAAATCATACAGTCGTGCGCAAACTTGTTCAGCACGTGTACCGTTACCAACCAAATGCGTTTAGGATCGACTGGCTTGCTGCTTGCAGGGTAAATTGTAACGATTGGAAAAAAAGGTTTGATGGAAAAGGCCGGGAAACCGTTTTTTTCCCTTGCTCCTCCTTTCATTTCCGAGCGAGTTGGCAGATTCTCGTATCGGTAGTTTTTCTCGCAATCCTCTTGTGCTGCGCTTGGGACGAATTATTTCGCGAGCAAATCGCCTGTCGCCAGGTTTCGCATTACAAGCCCTCAAAACATTTACTGTTCATTGCAGATGTTTAAAGGTAATCCGTACATTTTCTTCCACTGTCCCTTAACAGCCCAGAGGGCGGAGAATGGAATCCTCTTCGGATGTCACTTTCGCCTACCGCACTTGTTATCGAGGCTGCGGAGTGATTTGATATATAGGTTTTGAAACTGTTGTTGTCCATTGGCTCCTGTAAATGTCAAATCGTCGTAGATCTGAATTGCCTGCGCAGGAAGACTGCTGATTTGGCAAGTAGTTGTACAGTGCTGTGCCTTACTGTACCGAAAATGTGTACATGTATCAAACAACAACGCGTTCAAGTTCATACCGAGTGTTGGTCATTGTCTCGCAGGAATCTGGGGAATTCCTTTCAGACATCTTGGGGATGTGTTAGTAACAANTCTCATTTCTTGCTGGGTATAGTTGCAGTCGAAGGGGTTTAAATCGTCTGGTCCTTAGGCTTGGAGTCGGCTCAAATAAACCCCACCTTAGCTCTTTTAAGGTTGCCGGCAAGTTCCCAGACACGTATTGCTGTCTTCATTTTGCATCGCGCTCTTGATAGTACACCGAAGTAGGACACCTGAAACCCGCCGCACTAGATCACGAGAGCTCCCTTCCGAGGAAAGAAGTCATTCGAGGCCATTTGCTCACGTGTAGGGTCAATGTTTACTGCGCTCTCTTGCCTTGCGGTGCCGTTTCACAATAATTGAATAGGAGAGTTATTGACATTGGTGTCGCTATCTTAACCACTTTTATCCAATGGGAAAATTGCTGCTTGGAGCACTTATCAGTTAAGAACTGATAATGGATAGTGGGAGGGGATAGTTTAAAAATAAGGGTTTTGTTTTATTTGGTTTTTCAAGCAGATTGGTGAGTTTCGTCACCTTTCATATCTTAATTCGTTTCTTTTGCCTTAACGCATTCCTGGTTTTCATTTCACATTTTTGTCATCAAGGGAGACGGCGGGCTTTACATGTTCCCCTTGAGACAGAGGCAGTTCTGTTGTTCCACAGGGAAACCTCCTTTGTCCATACCTAGTGGAACAAAAGCACTGCCCTGCAAGATGGCCGCCATGCAAACCTTCTTTACACCTTCTTTACTTGCTGGCACCTCAAGCATAGCAAATCGTGTCAGCTAAAAGAGGTGTCCTTACATTGTGAAGAAGTGCAACACGCGTATCACTTCTTTTTTTTTAACTGGGAGCTTAACTGTCGTGCTTCCATTAGCAATACTGCTTCAAGATGGCAGCCATGCAAACCTTCTTTACATTTGCTGGCATCTCGAGCATAGCAAATCGTATCAGCTAAAAGAGGTGTCCTTACATTGTGAAGAAGTGCAACACGCGTATCACTTCTTTTTTTTAACCGGGAGCTGAACTGTCGTGTTTCCATTAGCAATACGTCCCGCGCCCGTGTCCTGTTTGCTTTACCCTGTGATTTCCTTCATTTAGTGTTATCGTAAGCCCACTTGAACAAGGAGTTAATGGGGTTTTTGTCACGCTGTGACCAGGATTGACTTCCGAAAACCTCCTAGTGTCTGGAAATTCCAATCCCAAGATTTTCAGATCCGCATGTGTTCTGCGGGCCCGGGCATACCCAGTCAGATAAGAAAATCGATGTCTGCTTATCAAAACTCGGTAATTCTCTAATCGTTTCCTTTGAATCTCAGCTACATGTCTATATATAAAACCACCTTTGCAAAGTGTTTTTGATGTAGAATCTCTTTCGCCCCACAAGGTGACGAATAGGATTACTTTAAATGCACTAGGAATGATCGATCGCCCTCATAATTTTTGCTAGTGCCGAAAACGATCTTTCTTTCCGCTGTGCGCCGGACGAAACCATCAATAACAGTCGGAGAAGACGCAGGGCGATAGACTTCGTACAAGTTGTATGTGGAGAATCTGGGGTTTTGCCCACACGTTTAGTTTTCATTTTCGTTGCATGTCGCTTTGCATGGTAGCCTAAGGTAGTATAGAGGGTTTGCATAGCTGCCATCTCAGAGGGCAGTTCTTCTATTCCACAGGGAAACCTCCTTTGTGCATTCCCAAATGAAACAAAATCATTATATACTACCTTAGGCTTCTGAACTCCTGAAACGAAACTCTGTTTACATAGGGGCTGGCAGATGATTATGACGTCTTATTAAATAGTGTAAGTATTCTAAATGAAAATGAATGTTCACCAGGATTGACTCTTAAAAAGTGGAATTAAGTACGCGGAGTCCAAGTGTACGACTAAACTTTCGACAACAACTGTATGTTTCTTTAAGATATTCGGTTCCAAGCGAACGAGCGCACTTTGAAATTCCCGAGGGCATACACCAACAATAAATGCAGTCGCTGTGCTTGACGAACCGAATTGGGTTACTGAAAACAAACAAAACCGTATGGCCACCACTTACAGGGTCTAGGGGAACAAATCAACCTGTAGGCCTACTTTAATCTTTAAGAAAGGCAGAACCGCGCAAGAAAAGCAGGACCAGTGGCAACATAAAAACTACGGATATTGAGGTTTAATTCTGACTGCTGCCGTGTCGGTTTAGAGGATTTGGATGTCGAAAAATTCAGAATTAACGGCACGGGGTAGACAATAATCTTGAGGAGATCACACTCAGCGACGGTATTTATCAGTTGATTGCAAGAGAACTTGAGTAGATCCACGTACTCTTTAAATTGAGAGCTGATTAGAAGTTAATACTGTGAAACGCCAGTTGAAAAAACCCTGCAGTGGCCTTACTGTCAAGTAGTCCGATATGATACAGTGAATGATTTTCTGCTTTTCTGCAGTTTACTGTGTTTTGAAAGCTTAAAAGTGTATTGCACATACTTCTCGAGCCAGTCTCATGCTTTCTTCGAGTTAAAGGTTTTGTGCTCAGACTGCATAAGGATTCCACCTGTGTCGAGGCACCAGTCCAGTTCAACTGGACCGTTGGTTTCGTTTATTTTATACAAGTGGAGGGGAAAAGTGTGAAGATGGCGTCCTTTCCTTTAGCTTGTGTTTGAAACCATGAGCCATTACTACAAATACTGGTTGCATTCCCACATGAAGTGGCAAGCTAGCAAGCATGCAGCGTCTGATATTATCTGGATGCCAATTCAATCAGTGTTTAAAAAACAACAACAAACAAATAAACAAACTTTGGCTCTTACCTGGATGTACGGAAAGATGCGGCAGGCCATTTCGCCGAAAAACCAGGTCTCCGTGGTGTCGACGATCACGTTGGCCGGCAGGCAGAGCACGATGACCAACACGTCGGCCACCGCCATGTTGACGATGTAGTAGTTGGTGACGGTGCGCATGTGCTCGTTCCGGAGCACAGCGAAGCAGACCAGGAGGTTGCCGGCCAGGCCGGTGAGGAATAGGACGGCGTAGACCGCAATGAGGAACCACTCGTGCGCGTTGGGCATGACCACCTTCTGCAACATCTGGTACAGCTCGTCCATGTATTCGTCGGTCATCCAGGCCGGCGTCTCCGTCGGGGAGAACGGCAAACTGAGCGGCGGGGGGTTGGGGTTGGAGTTGTTGGGACCCAGGTGTTCGGAGCCCATCTTGGTGATAGTTCCCCCAGTCGGTATCAGTCACTCTGAACAATCTTTAATAGGAATACCTCAAGAGTTTTAAGCACCTTGAAGTGTCAACATTTACGTTGGGCCTGCCCCACTCTTTCGTCCATAGTCGACACTTCGTCGCAAGCTTTCTATATAAGGAAGCTCACTATCTGTACACAAAGACTTATTCGACACCGCATTGCGGTGTTTATTTCGGTTCACTTCTGCTATGAACGACAACTAAACTTTTTTTCTTTCTTGAGAGAAACTGTCTTCAAGCTTTCTTTCCCTTCTTGATTTACGTCAGGTCGGCAAATGTTTAGAACGACACGCTTAAGAACCTCCCTTGATGTAATTTCTCCCTCAAGAAAATGCCGGTGAAGTCTTATACAGACAAGAACGGGTTCGTGGTCTAATAAGTCTTTGGTGAGGTCGTCGAGTATTCACAGACGCGACTGCGGAAGCAGTCCAGCGATGCATCCAGACTACGCCGCACGCCGGGAGAAACCAAACGCTGCCGTCACGCTCAGCAATGCCGCATCGTGGGGTAGGCCATCATGTGCCGCACGGTCCCTGAGGCAGGCAGGTAGTTCCAAAGCGGTGAGCGCACTGGACAACAGACTCTCCAACGGATGATGACAAAGTAGTCCGAAGAAAGCACTCTCCCGAAGCGCCTGTACTTGTTCAAGTGCCGAGGAAAACTTCTGTATGCGGGAAGCGCTCACCTGGAGATTGATACATGGACCACATTTACATTTGCACTGCCGGCCTCGGAAGACAGTTATATAGCAACATCGGGCGGTGTAAAAAACACAACCTCCCCCCGCGCGACGAGCACAGAATACGCCGCTCTTTCCGCGGCGGTGTCTCGCTGCAACTTGCGGCAGGCGTCAAGCACTCTCCGGGGATGGTGGATACGCAGAAAACGGATCGGCCCACAATTGCAGTGGTCCATTCAGATTTCATCGCCCAAATCACTTACGCGCCAGGCTTTTTATAATGCAGCCGACTTCGTTCGCCGTGTGCTGGCATTTCGCTTGGCGCGAACAGGTTGGATGACAAAACAGCGCGCTGACGTCATCAAGTTGTAGATCATCGTGCCTCGCATGGCGTGAATTTACTTTAGCGCCCCCACTTGTTCTTCACTCACACTCATAAACTTGCCTGTTTCGTTGATTCAAGGCTGAGTTGTTATCAACAACATAAACATTGTCTTCAACTCTACAGAAGTTTCTCCTCATTCATTGCTCATTCCACATGCGTAAAATCTAATTGTTCCCGACCAACAAAAATATGGATCATTTGTGAAATCGTGACATTGTTTTGTTCATCCCTTCGTAACGTTTTACCTTAGGAAGACGCAATGTGCCTCATGTACGGCAAAGAACTTACTTAAACAGTGGACAAACGACGCGTTTATTTCACGCATTTAGAATTTATTAGCAAACGCTAGTTCGGTGTTGGAGAAATAATGAGCACCATGCTGGGCTGTCAGCCCGCAACAACGTTAAAAATATTGAGCAAAATACTAAAACAACTAAGAGTATTGACGAATGGTCTCTTTCCGAAAGAACAATGATTTTAGGCCTGTGATTTGGACAGTGACATATAACTTCTGAAGAACTGAAGTAGTTAAAAAGTGATAGTAAGGTTATAAGGATGTAAGAGTTTGTACTTTTTAGGGGAGGGGGATATTGCAGAACATTGTTTCTGCCTGTCCACACGCCTAGAAGGCATTTAAAGTGGATGTTCACCTTTGATCCACGTTTCAATCTTGACTGAATGTCTGGATGTGATTTGTTTATTGCTCACTCGCATGTCTCACGATGTCATTCCACAGAATTGATCACCAACGTTAATGAAAAAAAAATCATCCGAGGTATATGCTTCGGTGATTTCACTCGGACGACTTAAAGGGTCATTGACATATAGAGGTATAGTTTTGCACACGTTGAATTCTTGCATCGGCCTTACCTTTAACATGCGTTTCTGTTTCTTCGTTTTCAGGGTAGTTCGGGCTTGGCCAAGGCGAATATTTCATCTCCAAGTGTACCCTCAAAAGAAGTGGTATTTTCGCAGAGGATTTGTGGTCACCGAGTTTTTGAGTGAAGAAGAAGAAAAAGAAGAAAAAAAAAACATGCAAGAATTTGATCAAGCTCCCAAAAGAAGTAAGTTGCCCCCTGTTTTTGCTTTTCGCCGTTTTCCAGTCGGTAGGTAACAGCGAGACAGCGGGCAAGCAGAAAGTCGGCCGAGGATTCGCCCCCAAATGAGCCCATCTTTAGGTTGCACAAACATCGCGCTTGCCACAAAGCTGTAACCTATAACCTGCATGACGTAGCTCTGCCATTGTCCCTAGATGAAGAACTCGGTAGCTTGAACAAAACGTGAAAGTAAACAAATATACTTGAACTCATGAAGGGATTGCTTTTACCGTCTTGTTTTCCAAAGAGTCAATAATCAATCCGTCTCTTGTCAAGATTAGGGATTCGACAATGTTGAGGCGCTGTTACCACAGTGTGAGATTGAAATGAATTGAGAGAGAAAGTCAATCTTACAGGAATCTGTGACATTGAAGGGAATTTGGCCCAATCATGGTAACTCTGCATCCCTTGAAGTTCAACTCTTTCTGAAAATAAGAATGGGAAGAATTTGACAAAGTGTTATTCATCGCTGCGGCGTGCGTTTCACGGAATCTTTAATATCGCCCCGGCACGTGAGAGTCGACGGACCGAATGACACGATGCTGTCTCATGACGCGGCGGTTCGACAGCCAACCTGGCCAAATTACATCTCCGGTTCACACGCCCAGAAACTATCGGTGAGCCAGCGCGCTTGACGGCTCCGCGTGTATATATATATACACATGCCAGATCAAAGAGGGAGTGTCATGGTGAACCAGTCGATGCGAGAACAGACACTTTTCCTGGCGTCTTTTCGTCCAAGCGCTCACTGCTTTTACGTCTTTCAGTTTTTCTTTTTCAAATTAACTTTGGCGTAGTTAGGTATTTTTAGTATGCATACGTTAGTTCTTTTCAAGGCTTCGGGCTTTCCTCTTATAATCTCTTGCAGTCACACACCTGAAGAATGAACGTTTTCTTGGATGTAAAAGTACAGTAACCTTTCAGGCTTGCTTCGTTCCATGGTTGAAAAGTACGTTCAAGCTACTTTTTAAATACAAATGTGCCTGCACAGTCACATGCATTATGGACAGAGGATCACGGCTAGAATCCTCTCGACACCGGATCTCGCTGGCTACTTGATAATGCGCATGTAGCTTCTTTCGATGCCTCATCGGCGCAGCTGTCCTTGAGCGTATCCAAACATGCACGCGTGGGGGGACCATCTGTGCCATATGGTCTTTCCCGGAATACTTGCCCGTGCTTTTAAAAGAGCCTCCGGTGAGGATGTTTAGATAAGTGGGGCAAGACAAGATGGAGTACCCCGACCAAAGCTCTCCTTGCATCAATAAGGCAGAACGACAGGACGAGATTTTTCTCACGCAGAAAAAATGTCCAAGTTTGCATTATCTTGATCCAGAGGGGTGATAAAAAAATCAGTGGGGAATGTCATGGCACGTTCGAATTCTTCCGTCTGCTTTTGCCCTGAGTTTGAAAACATGCATCATATACAGAACTTAATTATCAGTCTAGAGTATTACCATATATGGGCATAGTGAGCTATCCTTACTGATACAGCATGTTTTTTTGGTCCAAGTTCCACCTAAAATATCTCAAGTTGGCAACAACGAATTTTAAATCCCATCGGTACAAACGTATTTTAGAACTTCTAGTTTATCTGTACTCCAGTTCTTTTTAGCACAACCAATCAAATGTTTGCAGTTGATATTCTTCGTTGGTGTTTTTGGTCCGTTTGCTGCAACCTTTAAGAAAAGCACCCTGTAACCTGGAAACGCCCCATACAATCCGTCGCAGTCAGCTAGAACAAGCCTTGCGATTGGTCAGATTGTGCAAGATTCGTGGTGTAATAGGTCGCCCAAATATGGTAATACAACAGACTGATGATACTTAACAGCATCCCGTTCAAACAAGTGAGAATGTTTTACCGCCATTTAAACACCTTCCTGGTAACATTTAAGGAACGCGTTGTGGTTTTCATACTCCAAAGCTAAACACGATTTGGTGTTATTTTTTTTCAACAAATACCTGTTGATGCGTTAATAAATCTAGACACAATGGTACATTTTGGTGTTAATAAAAAGAAACAAAAACACCTCATCGGGGATAACACTTTCTGAACACAAAAAAGGGTGTGATTTTAAACACGTATTTACAATTAACGTAAAGACGTGTTTATAACGGGCGTTGGTTTTTACAGTGTATGTACAATCTTCCGCTTAATCTATTCCTTGGTGTTGCGGTTTGGTTGTGGCTGTACCCCGAAAACGCAATGCATCTCCTTCGGTTGTGAAGGATATCAAGCACACTGAAGGTCAGAAGCCCAGAGCTGTTTTTCTTGAAAGACAATGTCTGCAAATTGCAATGGTATCTAGATTTGAGTCTAATAATCGCAGGGGGTGGGTGAAATCTGCGCGGGTGCAGTACTTTCAGGCCATCCGGACACAAGGCACAGGAGATTTTTCAGATCGATGGAAATTAATCGAGAGAAATGCAGCCTCAGCCAATTATCGATCGATTGGTCGATTAAACAAAATCTGCGGCTTTTGTTGAGCAAAAGGAAATCAAGAAGCCGTGGCTAGACTCGCTTGTGTTTGGGAACGAGGTCGCCGTGGAAGTAAACGAATTATTGCGTCAGGATTGGGCCTTTACTGTTATTGCTGAAAAAGAGGCTGTACTGGCAATCTTGGCCACTTGATTGGGATTTAGAGAAAATTAACGTAAAGGATAAGTAATCTGCTAACTAACAACATGAATTAATTTTCGTGGAAGTAATAAGGGAAACTATTCAGGAACTTGACATTTTCAAAATGTACCCATGTATCTGCTTCAGATTCCGTGCACTCTAATACTTGACTCTCTAATGGAAAGCTAGCTCCTTATGTAGTAATTCGAGTTATGTCATCGAAGCACAACGGATATGATCCAAAGCTAGACTTTGAAAATTATCGTTCTTACTCCTCGAGCAACAAAACAGTATACGCATTGTAATTCGTCATGTGCGTGCAGGGCTCACATTGCCGTAGAATCAAGACGTCCGGATAAGACGAAGTGCCTCGGCTTTTAAATTGACGCTTAAGATTGAGGTTGACCGCAACATTATGTCTCAGATAACACATACCGTCTTCGATCTCCTGACTCAGCGGAAGCTTCATTAGAAGCAACAGGTGGCAGTACAGAGACAAACGTGCCAGACCCTGTCTTATTTACTTGAGTGAGGCTTGAGATTGTACGCCATTGAACTTCTAGGTAGCGGGTGCAACCGATATCGCATAGTCGTGTGTAATTTTAAGCAGCGCAGTCAAGTGTATTTTTTGTGGGAGGGGCAGTTCTGACCGACAGTTGACATGCACTCCAACTAGTGTTCAGTAACAGGTTTTGGGATTTTATGTACTCAGCCATTCCTCGATAACTGTTCCTCTAGGGCTGAGTAACCTCTAAATGCAAAATAGTGAAAAAAGACACTTTCAAAAAGATTGAGTCTGTTATATAAGTAACCGAAAGAGTAAAAGCCACTCCAAAAGGAAGTTTTACTAAGCCAGAGAGCGAAATAGAGAACAACTCGAAAAAAGAGTTATTCCTTTACGTGGCTCATCTTTTAGAATGATCTTCATTCTCTTGGAGTGGTTTTTTCACTCTTTTAGAGTGTTTTGCACTCGCTTTGAGTGGGTCTATAAGGAACTCACTATTACTGTCTATTGCATAAAATGGACGTGATTGTTGTTCAGTTATAAAAAGAGAGTAGTTTCTAAGAAGCGGAATGGTCTCAATAATTCTGATCAAATGCTTTCGGTCCGAGTGTTGGTAAACTTTTGACCTCAACTGTACACGTGCATAGGTTCATGGCCAATGGCAATACATGCAAGGACCTATTTGCAGAACGCACCCGTGCATACGGTGTGCGCCTGGACCGGGCAGTCAAATACCTTCCTGATTTCCGGCTGGCGAGCCAGCGAGGCGGTCGAGATTTTGCGACCGCGAGGTGGTGTTTATGCCCGGCCGTCAGCTTCGTTAATTACTCTGCGGGCGCAGCTATGAGCGGAATTCTTCAGCGAGGAATTTAATCAGTCGTTTTAGAACATGGGATGAAATCAAGCCGCTGGCTACCAATATCTCACAAACTCCGTAGTTTCCCCTTCCATCAGCGGGTGCCGCTGTTTATGTCAGCCCACACCACCCTTCCATGAATCGATAAGTTGATACTTGGGCCGCAGTGTGTATGCAAATAGATTTTTCGGATACGCTTTCCTGCGCTGCCAAAGAGAGAACCGAAAGGCAAATGCCGACGGGGTCTATTATCAAGTTCGATGACCAATTCACATGAACACTGAGGTGAATCATTGAAGCTGCTCAATTCTCCGATCGGACTCGCCAACCAAGCGGCGCCGTGTACTTCGTATTGCTCGCGGCTCTTTTTGGGGGTGCGGGGTTGTCCTTGGGTTTGTCATGGCCGTTGCTGGAAATGTAGTGTAAGCATGGCTATGTGTGAGCCAGTAGCTAACGGCCGCCATCTCTTTCCCGTGGACGCATGTGCTACCCCCCCCCCCTTTTGCAGCCTCTGCGCCAGTAAGATTTTAATAGTAGTGGTAAACAATATCACATGGGCTGCAGTGATCCTGGAAAGGAATTGTTCGTTGTTTGTGCAAGAATGTATAAGGATGAGTTATCTTTGTGGATTGTATTCTATTGTGATCCACTTAAAAGCATATACCATATTAAAAATCATCCGTAAATGCAAAAGAGTGACAGGCTCACCCTCAAAAAGAGTGGGGTCTTTGTAACACCACGCCAAAGGAGTGAAATCCTCTCTCACAGAGTAAAAGCCACTCTAACAAAGAATGAAAAGTGATGAAGAGATCAGCAAAAATGGCCTCCGGTCCTCCAAAAGCCGTGTACATGAGCATCTGCTTTCCACATCGTGATGTCGTTTAGAGAACCCTGCCTTCTTCTAGGCTGCTGTGAACCACTGATTGGTTATACGCTTAAAGTGCTGTGTTGCCTATATTAGGTAATAACCAGTGTTGTAGTCGAGTTCCTTTTTCCGAGTACCAAGTACTGCCGAGTACTTTGACTGCCGAGTACAAAGACAGGTCGAGTACTTTGCCAGCCGAGTACAAGTACTGGTTCCGAGTACAAGTACTTGCACTTCCTAGTACGAGTACTTGGAACGAGACTACCAATGCCCAAGTAAATCGCGGGACCAATCTGGAGTACCACAATATAATTCGCATACGTGATTTGGTTAACTACGACCACAGATGGCGAATTTGTCATGCACGTTAATGGTCCCACATTCAACCTTCTTTTGTCTAAACCTTATCGAATCTTGGGTCATTGGGGTCGATATTTTTGTACCTTATTCTAACGGCCGTGGTAAGTTAACTTAAAAGATTTTTTTATCGAGTACTTTTGAGTCGAGTACGAGTACTTTGATGCTCGAGTACAATTTTCGGTTGTCGAGCTCCGAGTATTTTGTAGCCCGAGTACAAGAAC
>NW_019091583.1:90077-139448 GCF_001949145.1 Acanthaster planci | reverse complement strand
AGTAGTTCGAGTACGAGTACTTGGACGTCCGAGTACAAGTACGAGTATTCTGAAAACGGTACTCGAGTAGTACTCGAGTACGAGTACTATAACACTGTTAACTATCTATAGTCATATATCTCGTGGCTAATGTTCACCTTATGCTCTAGCATTATGCTATAACATTTAATAATAAAATATAAAAAAGGTGACATATCCACTCTGCCAAGTGGCTATATAAAGGAAAACAGGAAAAAGGGTTGTGTTTTAAATGGCTCCTTTTTAGAGTGATTTTCACCCTTTTGGAGTGGATTTCTGAGAGACTTACTCTTTTTAATGAGTGCGTTTTTCACTCGTTTGCCGTACTTGAATGCCGATAAAGGGTTCCAGATGAAAATCGGATTACGGCCAGTACTGCAGTCACGTTAAAAGAGTCCAGATCAAGTCCGAGTACCGGCCGAGTCGCCTGCCCTAATCCGAGTTTGAACCCAATTCCGCTTCCTCTGCCGATGTCACAGTCACCAAAATTGCGGCTCTATACAGACTCTAGATTGAGTCCATCGCCACCCTTTAAACCCATCAAACTGGAGGACTTGAGTAAAACTTTGCAGACAAGATCGCCTCATTCCTTTTAACTCCCTGTCATGATAACATTCTTCACATGCACCTGACCATTGATTTCAAAGAACGACCAGCAAAGCTCTTTGAAGTGCAGCAGCTTTTAAGAGAGGCATCTTCCATTTGAAGAGAGAATTGTTCGAGCTTGATAAACTCTACCTAAATCGAAATGAATGACTGGAGCTTTCTTTTTATTTTGCTCCAAGGACTGGTGAAGATAAGTGTTAAATGCGATTCCATTTTCCATCCGCAACTTCCGCCACTTTTGGAGATCCGGCGCGGGATTAGCTCCGAGGAGTTCTGACCGATTGGACCGGACCGCACAGTTGCGGCGGGCGATCGGCCGGTCGTTCAACTGCGGACCTCCTTGGCTCGACCTGTCCATCCTAGTGTTACTTTACTTTGGGTTTCCCTCTGTGTTTTCTGAAATCGGACAATTTAATCCTGAAGCAAAACTGTAGCTGTATTCTTCAACATCTTCCTTCTTTACTTTTGTGTGGTATTTTCATTCAATCAACTCTCTCACTGTGTGAGAGTCTTTTGTCAACGACTGTAGCTTTCTTACAAATTGTTGATTAAGAATGCCGTTTCCCGCCAAAGGCAGACTTGTTTACATTTGTTCATGCAAAAGCGCATTTAACGCCAATCACAGGATGAAGCGATAATGAAGAAGACACTGAAGAAATGCTCAGTTTTAGAACTGAGAGGAAAACCCTGGATGGATAATCAAGGGAAAACCCACGGAGTCGGGCAGGGACTGAAAACCCAGCCCACATGCTGACCTAGTTGGGATTCGAACCTGGGTGGCTGAGGTGGAAGGCGAGGAAAGAGCCACTACACCAACTTAAACTTCCCCTTTCACCCAGTGTTCTCCTCCAAGACCAGCTCTCTGTATATGCCGAACTTGGCATGATATTTCATTACGGACATTTCAACTTTTCTCGTTTCATGGTGGGAGAATAGACAATGTAAGTTGAATCGTGTAATGTGATTGTGTAAATTTCTGTAGCACAATGCACCCTTTAAGATACACTCTTTAAAAAATCTCCCAGGTCCGAGTTGAAATTTTCTGTAGAGCTAGAGGGGAAACCAAAATTAGATATTTCTGGTAAACTCTTTAACATAAGCTCTTCAAAAGTACCAGGTCAGAGTTTGGAGTTGTTTCAGAGTTAGAAGGAGACCCTAGGATAGGCCTAACTATTCCAGAGTAAACCACATTAAATCAAAAAGCGTCTGAAACCTTCTCCACCTATCGCCCTCAAAGGTCCAAGGCGGGGAAACACCACCGTATTAGTTTAACTCCATACAAAACTTGAACTGTTAACCGTGGAAAGTTGGTTTAACATGATAAAATATCAAAACTAGCCCCTAGACGTGTGTCTCTAGATTAAACAGTGATTTTCCTTCACAACATTTTACGGTGTTGTTTCTGTGTTGAAGGTAGGTGTATTTTTGGGACACACAAATTATCAATGGTCAGACATTTTGACTGCTAAATCTGGCGTATTCGTATGTTGTACACAACGTATAATACGCAAGTCCAAAAGTGAGGGGAGGGGTTTGGTTAACTTTCTTTCAAGTTTGGAAGAAGACTAACTTATCTCTTCCCGTGTTAGTTTGTCGACTTCACTTAGCTTCAAGAGGCCTTTTCTTTTGCGATTGGATTCCAAGTTTATGTGTCCTGGCCGCTGCTTTTTGCCTTCTACCGATAGGAAGGTTTCTCGCGCTCCAATTAATCCGCGATTGATTTAAACAGCGATATTTCGACTGGCGATTTATGTGGTGCGGGAGACGGGCATATCGGTATACGGGCGAGAAGAAAGTGACCTCGCCGCGGAGATTTCGGATATCGCGCTCAGTTGCTTTTTCCTCCCCCAGTGAATTATTGATCGTTTTTAAATTGTTTTCAAGTCAAGGCGGAGGGTCGAGTTATCGTCTGAAAAAAAAACCGAAGAGTTTGAGGAGAGTCACTTCATAAAAACTTGTTTCGAGTGAGAATTGCGTTTTAATTGAAATGAGTCTTTTTAGTTGATTGCATGCATGGGGGTTCTTGTGATCCCATAGCAACAGGGATAAAAGTGATAAAAATTCGAGCAAGTCGTCACCGCTTTCACGTGGAGACAGAAGACTGTCCGAAGAATAAAATCTAGGTTTCGAGAAAATCGCATTTAAAGTTGGTCTCTTTTGCAAACGATCATTTCGCCAAGACTGGACTTTTCCTTGACTATAAAAAAGCTACCTCAAGAAAGATAAGATCTTAAATGACACAAAAACCACAAAATCGTAGTTAAAGGAATCAATTAAACTGTTTATGTTGTGAACAAACACAATTGTCTGTTCGTGAAAACGCTGGATTTCATGTGCATTTTGTCGCTTCTTGAAAACGGTCCGTTACATTTGTATACATTTCCCCAATCACTTTTGTCGCCTCGTGAAAACATTAAAACAGATTTTGCTCACGGTTTTGCCCTTTAATGGTGACGTCATATTCATGGAGGATTACTTTCTTCTCGTGAAAACGGTAAATGCAGATTCAGTTGCATTTTGCCCATGGGGATCATCGTGATTTGGCTGACTCGAGTAGATTTGGTAAAAATGATTACACCACTTTCAGGCAACAGTAAGCCTTGCAGATTTTGCTTTAAAAAAAACCCGAAATTTGAAAAAATAAATTACGATATTGGGCACTTTTCTTTCTTCCTGAATACGGTGACCAATTAATGGAAATAAGGAAAGGCTCAATCTTTCATTAATCGTGGTGGCTTTCCTACCAGATGGAGTGTTCTGCTGTAAGTTTAGATTGTTGGATTTTGGGTTGCGCTCAGGTTAAGCTTTTTCTCCTGAATCTGTTGACTTATGCCGATTATTTTTAATGAGCGGCATGAAGAGAGAATGAGTAGACGCATGGTACATACAGAACAAAGCATTTGATTACGGGCACTTTATGATTTGAGGTCGTGATTCTGATGCCAAAGTACACTAACAAAAGTCAGAAAACGCAAGAATTTGAAAACTTTGTGTGACCTGCAGTTGAATCTCTGTTATTTGGCACGGATGCGTAGCGAAAGTTGTTAAGGTGACTTGAACAGATTACCCACCTGTGAGATGCTTGTTTTGCTCAAGAGCTACCTGCGCCCACTGGCTGTCGAGAAATATCGACATATCGACCAGGGTCAGTTTGCATTTCGTTTTCGCGCCTTTTCCCACTTTCCCCCCTTTCCCCTCTCGCTCTTGCCGGAACGAGTATCGTCTGCCACGGTAAACAAGACCTGACAAATTGTGATGGTAAATTGGTTGGCGGTGGGCGAATTAATCAGGCGAAGCATTGGCACATAATATGGTTTAATGCAGTGAGCGGCAGCGCCAGTCGAGGCTGGGAGCCTCTGAGAGAAAAGCAAGACTCGGCGGATTGGCCGCGGTATATTAAAGTCCTTGAAATGAAAATGGAAAAATAACATTTCTTTTAATATACCCAGACGAATACTTATGTTATTTACCCACCAGATTTAGGTCTTCTTGTGGCATCCATTTTCAAGAGATTTGTAATGCCCGGGGGACAATGTCTTGTCCTGGATGTTGTATGTAATAGCTCAGACAGGGAATGCATTGAGCGTGCTTTTGTAAAAGTCGTAAAATCTGGAACATATGTCGAGGGCGCAGAAGTGGATTTTTTCCATTTCGCAAAAACGTTCGCCCAAATTCTTCTGTCAGGAAAAAGAATTTTCTTTTATATTGGTTATTGCCACTTACCGTGTCTGTACTCACGTGATTTTCTGTTCAACGTTTCCCTTTTAAGTCTATGTTTCACTTTTCAATAGTAAGAGAAATACATTCGCACCAAAAACTGTGGTGTACGCTGTACACACTCTGCATCGTTTATAGCATGTTACCTGCCCATAGTTGAGTTACACTGAGGTTGCTGTGTTCCAGGAGATCTTATTTTATTTACTCGTATCAAAAGGAACGGGGAGATATCCTCTCACTGCCCCCATCAACTGCACTACTCTGAATCACGTCGATCCGTGCTCGCAGCACCTGCGGATCAATAACAACGCGTTATGAGATGGAGCATTGATTGAGGAGCGATCCTTTTTGTTGCACATGACGGATACTCCTTGCAAATGGTGAAGATGATGTAAAGGCTGCACGGCGTAGCAAATGGTGAACTTCAGATGATGAAAGGTTGTGTTCCGAAGATATATCCAGCAAAAAATGAGACCAAGGGCCACCCCCCCACACACACACTCTAAAACCTTACGTGACAGATTGACCCTGAATTGGGTCCGATTCGACGCAACCCTTTTTTTTGCGTCAAAATACGACCCCCTTTCGGGTCATGTGTGACCCTTTCTGGGTCATAATTTGACCCGGAAAAGGGTCATGCCGAAGGGAACCCAATTCTGGGTCAATCTGACCCAGGGGTTTTTAGAGTGCTGTCCAATCGCTATACACACTATAGGCTATTGTTACCTAACACCTCCCCCCAAGTGTCTGAAAAGAATTCTCGGAACAATGACCAACACCAAGCAGGGGGTCCTCTTCGTCTCGTATCTTGCTTCATATGGTTTGAAGAAGCTCTGAGGAGTTCTGTTTTCTTTGCTTTGACCTGATTGTCACGTACTGCAAACAAAGAAGTGCGTGAAAGAATTTGTCATGTTCTGTCAGCAAGACGAACTATACACGATCTCCGAATGTTTGTCATACAAAAAAACTGCTATTAATCTTGTCCACGATGACAGGGATTTTCCTTTTGCTTGTGACTACTTTTGTTGCAATTGGAATGCACATGACTGGATACCAGTGGTGCGATGGAAATACAGAGCATGTGTACCATAATTTGGGAGTCAGGTTGACGTATAGTGGTTCCTCCCAAGCCTTTGTCCTCTGCTGTCCCTGACTCGATTCCAGGCCCGTTCCACACATGAATTAGCTTTTCAATCCCTACCCTCCCTGGGTTTTACCCAGAATATTCGTCTGGGGTTTTTCCTCCCACCTCTAAAACTGTAACTGTTTGAAATACCGCTGGTTTGCGCATGTTCGGTTGGCATTCTTAGCCCGCATGTACCTTCGTGCCCATTTTCACCTGCCCACCGATGCACGCACGCAAAGTGTGGCTTTCTTCATTAAACGATCAGAAGCGCTGGAGATGCTTTCCACGTTGACAAACGCAGCTGTTTCGGCTTTGGAGTTTTAGATTCTCACTCGTGTGCGATTAGGTTTTATCGCAAATTCACTTTTGAATATATTTGGCTCGGAATAATGGATGCTACCTTTCTATTGGTAGAAATCTGAAACAACAACAACAGCAACAAAGCCACAGCAACACCATCAACAACAACACAAATGGTGTTGCAGTAAAGTCACCCACAAGTCCCTGCAAGTCCATCACAAGCTCATCACGTAAAATTCCGTCTGATGTCGCGTTGCATGCTGCTGAAATTAACTGCGACAAAAAAACATTCCTTTGTCTTTCTTCTTGTAGCCAGTTGCCCTACCTTTGTTTTGATTAGGCGAGAAATGGAGTCGATTACAACAGGGAAACCTGGTCAGTCTAGGACGTTAATACCTATTTCAGCTTCACGTGACACGACTATGTAAAATTGCTATTTGTAAAATTGTGCTTCAAAGTTTCATGACTTGTACTGAGAAAAGAGTTGATTATCAGTCAAATGACAGAAATAGCGATTTGGTTTCATTGCACAACTCAGTAACATTTGTTAGAAACCAAACCTTTCCCTTGATGCAGGAGAACTTCACCCGAAGAGAAGTTCTGAAGACAATTTTTACATGAATAACTTTAATTACTCATTCAACCATTCTTGTTTATCCCGGATTAAATCAGCCCAGCATAAGCTGTTTTCTCACTGGAGCCCAGCAGTTGACAAGAAACAAATTATTATCATAAAATTTCATTAAATTTAAAACTGGAAGCTGCAAACTGGAAAACAGACCGCAAAAGTGTTTGAAACTCACAGCTTCGACCACTTTTAGGGATAAAATGACGGTACGAAAGCTAAAATGCACACTTTCAAACGGGACAACGTTCATAACTGTACAGTTAAATAAAATATTTATAACTGTGATTATGCCACAGATTCGTGGGAAATTAGAAATTAAATCAAGGGAGCTGTCGTGTAACCACAATAATTTGAAAAACTACAGGATCTACTATAATTTCTCAGTTCTCTTTATCCAGAAAACAGTTGGCAAAAATATAAAATAGTGAGACTGATCGTTAACAAAGTCATTCAGTACAGTGGCAGTGGGCGACTCACTCTCCGGAGAATTCGTCAGCGAGCTCAAAATATAGTGCCTTGTGGGTACCTATACAGAGTGGCAGAGCACCAGTTCGAAAAGGTCTCCTTGGGGAGATTGCAAAAATGAATGGGTCGCTGCAAGGATTTCACGAAAATGATATTTTGGAAGTAATTCAAAAGTGAGGCATTTTGGTTTGCAATTGTTTGTTGCAAATTAAAATATTTTATACAACCAAAATTAGTTTGAAATTCCAACCGTGGAAAGTAAATCTGGCTCCGATAAGAGCATTGGGAAGACAGTGTTTCCCCCGAGTTTGTTTGTAAATGAGATGAAAGCAATGTCCCTACAAAGGTAAAAAATTGTGTTTTTTTTCAGTTGGTTGCTCAACCAACAGACGCCAATCAGTGCTCTGTTTCTCTGTCGGCGAAACCTACACACACGCATTGCGCGGGGTAAGGGACCGTGCGTCGAACCCGGCCGCACTCTTTCTCCGCTGGATAAAAATCGGATAATTTGCGATTTTGATCACGTTAGGAACACACCGTGCGCGCGGAGAATCGAAAGAGGGGTTTAATGCGCGTGTAAACCGATGACCTACTTGTGTTTGTAAACGGCTCCCTCTAAACTCTCTTCACAAAGCTGACGCCGAATAAATTAAATCATTTGTTTTCGTTGAAACTGGGTCACACCTAAATTGTTTTTTTGTTTGTTATATTTTGATTTAAAAGCTACGTATCTAGATTGCCAACTACGACTAATCTATGTTTATTCGCACCGGGATAGTCATGTTCACGCGAGGAACTGCACAGTAAAGCCCTACACTTTCATGGTGCCTTCACCAATCACTCTCTGAAAGTGTTGATTCGAACACCTTCAATGTTATATCGTGCATTTCAAGTATTAAATCTAACACTTCGGAAGTTAATTCAACAATTTTAAGCATTATTTCAAAATTGTCGTCTTCGAAATTGTTAAATCAACATTTAACAGTTAAAACGTTCAATAGATGCAGCATTTTCAAAGAGAGATTGATGAACGCACTCATGTAAGTCTTTCCAGTTGTTGGAATTGTTTAGGTACTTCTAAATTCCTAGTGCAAACTTGAACTGTAAGCACTGTAAGCACTGAAATTGTTAAATGTGCTTTCATGTCGATTTGTGGTCGCACAGATCTAGCGTAGCAACGATAATATTCTTAATTTTGGATTTTGCCCTGGCCGACTTGTATTTAACACCGTATGCTAAGTGTATGCCCCCGGAGGCTTGTGACCCCCCCCAAAAAAAAAATCAGGGGTTGCTGCGCGTCGCTTAAAACAACAAGTGCACAATGTTTAGTATTCGGCAGCAGACTGTAGTCTTCTGGTTATCTTCAGAGTATGACATTATACTAGCCTACACCCTTTTCAAGGATACTGGAACCATTTTGTTGCACATTTTCTGGTGTAGGAACTTCTTCGAAATTATGCTTGACACAGACTGATTCTCCTGACTGGAGACACCGTGGCGACACTAAAGATAATAAATTAGATGAAGTGGTCGCAAAGGTACACAGGGAAAATCGAACACAATGCACTTTAAACGGAGAATAACGATGGAACAAAATTTACACCATATTTAGTCCATTGCTGGAGATTGATTTGTCCTCGATAACCCCAACAGTGTCAATAGGCAGGGTATTCCAATTATGAATTCGCAAGCGCAAAGACAGCAACTGCGTAAGATAGTGGACACTACCACATGTAATCTGTGAAGGCATTGTTTCGTATACATCCTTGAAGGGTTCTACCGAGATGCAAGTAGGTCTCTAAGCTTGCACTGGAAATACAAGAATCGAACTGAGCCAAACTAAAACACGAGCCAAACTAGAAACCACAAGTTGCCGGAAACAGTCGCCGGAGCCGTCCAAAGTGCAATCTACAGCGATCGCTGACACCCTCGGAAACACGACTCCCTCATTTGTCGCCTTGAGCCGCGGCGAATGGCGCAATTGTCACGCCATCAGCGCCCATCATCGTCAGCTCGCATCACTATTACGCGCGCGGGGAAGAACAAGGTTATCACGACCCCCGATAGCTACAGGGGACCGCACAGTCGTCTCGACTTCCACGCTAAGTGGCTGGTAGAAGTGGAGACAAGGGCGACCACTTTTGCGCTAATAAAGCAGCTTTTAGGGGGACAACCTTGGCGCGGATCACTGTTTTCAAAAAGTGGTCTATAACCCTCGGAAAGAAAGCGTATCGAGGGACACCAATAGTTGTGCATCTTGAGGAAAGGAAAGTGCTTTTTTCTTATTTTTTTATCACTGTGAACTGAAAATTGTAACATTATCAGGACGCATTTGAAATCAGCTGATATTCGGATTTCGCTAGAAGTGAACAGGGTTTAGTTGAAAAACACGAAACAGGAGATGAAACTTCTGTCGCGTAATGGAATCAGACGACGCAGTGAAACTGCAGAATAGGTGTAAACATTGACCGTGAGATGTCAGTCAGGATTAATTTCACAAAATGCTCGGAAGAAAAAAAAAAAACTTCCCTGAAAAACATTGAACAAGACGCCTACAGAATAAGGAGTTAGCCGTTGCCGATTTGTCGCTCTTATTTACTGGACTGGAATCGGATTGAACAGTGCAGTGGCACAGTTCTGCTCGGAAAAGGAACCTTAAATTACTTCTCTCGCCAACCAAGTTATACCCGTGTACAGGTTTACGTGGTAGCCATCTTGCAGGGCAGTTGTGATTTGTTCCACGGGGAAACCTCCCACTCTCATACCATGCACATGCCTGTACGATGGCAGTCATGCAAACCATGTATATAGCTTCTAGAACTGAAGACTGTAGAGGGCTTTCTATAAAAACACAATCTCTCAGATTGACAGAGCGCGGAAAGCCGTAATTATCGCCATCGATCGTCGTGACGTCAGGTTTGTGGATCTGATTGCAAACAACGGACTTTGGATATAATGGCGGAGTTCACCTCAAGGAATAAAAGACTCATCACAACCAAATACAATGAATAAATGAGAAAATGAGGACCGTTTTGCCTCGTTTGGCTTGCTATCCTCAGCATTATGATTTTTCATAATGCCGAAATATAGAACTAAACCTAAAAGGTAATACTCAACTTGAAAAAAAATGCAGAAGATTTTGTTGTTGTTGGTTTTTGGAAACTAACTGACGCCATGTCACAAAAACATTCTTAATCAACAATTATCTTATTTTTTTCATATAAGCGAATGGTGCATTTCAACTTTTAAAAAATGAAATGAAATCCTAGCTGGGTGTCTGTCCACAAAAGGAATGTTGACAGAGACGCATGAATATCACAGCAATAACTCAGTCTAAGACTAAAATGTAAAAAACTATTTCTAAATTAATGTTTAAAGGATAAAATAGTAACTTGATGTTCCTGACCTTTAGTTGTGTAGTATTCCAACGGATATGTTGTTGCCTGGAGCAAAATGGACGTGTGGGTTCAGAAATCCAACTCAGTTCGAATAAAATATGATCCGCGAAGTTTTAATTGCAAGATTAATGTTTGTTTTTGCCTTCGCGCTCTTATTTTGAAGCTCACGTTTTAAAAACACATCTCAGCTACAGTTTTGTAACCATTAGAAATTTCTGAGCTCAAAACACCCGTCGTTGCACATGGTGTGGAAATATGTGTATATCTTCCAATAGCACAATAAAATTAATTTTTCCCCTTCATTATTTGTAGATTTTAGTTGACGTGTCCTTTGTACCGCCATTACAGCGTTTTCTTGTATAGAGGCTTTGCGTGGTAGCCATCTTGCAGGGCAGTACTTTGTTCCACAGGGGACCTTCTTTGTGCATACCATGTGGAACAAAAACACTGGCCTATAAGATGGGCAGTCAGGCGAAACCTTTATCACTGGGTCGGTGAAAATTCGTTCGGCTTGCATGAATAAATATGGGAGAGACTGACATACGCCATTGCTAACAACAAAAAGACAAACAAATAAACACACCAAAATAATTCCGTAATCCTTAAGTAAGTGTAAAACCACTGTGCAGTAACATTGACAAAATAAATATGGAAATAGCTGAAAGATACGTCAGTGGTTATCTTTCTAGGGTCCTGCCTTCATCAATTTTTAAAAATTTTATTTGAGTCACGAGGCTGTGCGCCTTACAGATAAGATTAAAATGTTTAGAGACAAGTCAACGAAGTCAGTGTCATTCTGCTGCGCGTGGGCGGGCACAGATGTCGCAGAAACTCCTGAGGCCGTCGAAAAGGGCCTGTTTTACTGTGGACTTGTTAACCTTGATATATAGGTCTCTACGGTTCCTCGAGATGGGTATCTGTTACTCTGGAAAAAAATCCGATTCCAGGATTTGTGTGTCCGAGGTCATGGTTTTCCTTTTTTTTCTCGACGGCTTAACTTCTTCGACAGCCGCGGCATCCAGGGAAGGTACATTCTCTCGGCTTGTCTTAAGCTGCTTTGGGGGCACTTTCGAGGATCGCCTAATTGAGTTGCAAGGTAACGCAGGGGGGGGGGAGAGCAAGATCACTATTAATTTGCAGTATGTTTAGTTACACACCGCATGCTATCCTTACCTTGTCCTTAAAAAAAACCGTGGAAGAATTCTAGCAACAATTACAAGAAAACACTCACTTAATGCCCACATCATCGGATGAGTTGTTATATTAACACTGCATATCGATAATATTACAACTTTATTGAAAAAAAAACACACTTAACAAAATATACTGATAATAGGAACGACTCCAAACCGGATCATTTTCAGGTAACATGATTCAAATTTACCCATGGTTCCATCGTCCCTCTGGGTTCCACCAGAGTCTATAAATACTTATTTAGATATTAGGGACGCAACTCTCTCGCGAAAAAAAAAGAAATACAACGCACTTGAACCCCACTGCCGTCGGCCGCAGGGCTCCCTCGGGCTTGTGCGCATTCGGATGAAAGTGTGAGAACACCCTTAACCAACTTGCATGCGCAGCGTGTTTATAAGACACTACAGCGCATGTTCGTGCTGCACAGATCTGGATCTCTATCAGTAATCTGTCATTGGTTCACTGACACCAAAACCGGCCTAATAGATGGAGCAAACCAGCGTTGAGACTACTGATTGAGATCTAGATCTATGTGAAGCAAACAGGCCCTAAGATCAACCAAAAAAACAAACATGGCCTTTCCTTTCTCCCAAGCGCAACTTTAAACTCCCTCCCCCTCATGGAGATAATGTTCCCGACTAATCCAAAGACCATTACCACAGGCGTACTACGAATTCAAGCAAGGAGTGCACGCACGTAAGACTCCTCTTCGGGTGTTGTGACGTGTGAAAGTTTCACGCACGCGCACGTCGACGGCCGAAACGGGCTCTCAGAGTTAGGGCTACGTCTGTTGGCAGCGCGTCCGCGCGTGAAAGGGAGGGGAAGCCTAGAACTAGCTAAGACAGCGGATATGAATGCAGCCGCAGGGCGCAGGCGTGCCTGGGCACGAATGGCGTCTTCTCAAATTAGTCAATAGTAATTGTGTCTCCTAAGAAACCCTTTAGTTCGGATACCACCTTCCTTCGTTGGACGGCTGTTTTCCACCATTTTAAAAGAGGGATGGCTATAGACCTCTCTTACGCGGCAGCCATATTGCTTTTCTACAATTCAAAGCAATGTAGGCCTAACCGAACTTAGGCTGCATCTGAATCTCGTGTCTAGAGCTAGGTCTAGGTCTTCGCTCCAATGGAAATGCGTTGAGACGCGCAGATAATAGACCTAGCCGTAGCTCTGGAAGCCCGTCTCGGACACGGCCTTAGGCTGGTACGAAAAATAGCCTGTTCCCTTTCATCAATGTGCAAAGTTTTATTACTTTTTCCGAAGGTGTTACGGGGAACAAGACAAACACGGCAGCATCATGGTAAAAGTCCATACATCTCAGCAGATTGTTCACTTTATCGTCCAAACCGTTTTGGAAGCTGCGGTGCATTACCTCTTGGTGGATATATTACCTCTTATGGTGGATAATTACCTCGTGAATGTGTTTTCCTTTGTTGTTTTAATTAACTTTAGCTTTTAGAGCTTAACAGAACCACACTTGGAAAGTTTTCGTATTGGTAATTTTTTCTGGTAATGACACGAAGGATTCCTCAAAAGTGCCTGAGGCGCTGTATGTCACAAGTCTGAAGAAACCTGTTGAGAGGAGAGACGAGAAGCAGTTACAATTTTAGAGGTGGGAGGAAGGCCCCAGAGGCATATTCTGGGTAAAACCCACGGAATCAGGTTGGGACTGAAAAACCAATCCACATTATGGACCATGCCGGAAATCGAACCCGTACCGCAGAGGTGGAAGGCCAGGAAAGAACCACCAACCTGACCCAAAGCAATCTCTTATTGAAGACAGTAAGAGGAGTGGACAGTAATTTCATGTTGTGTGTGTTTTTGTTTTGTTTCAATACATTCTTCAACTGCAGGCGCCTTTCTCTTTTGTGTATTCCTTTTTGAGAAACTGAAAACAATGACAAGCCGCAAAGCATTTTCTCAAATCTTTCGCAAGGCTGAATGCTTCGGATTTTACCTTTTTCATTAGTAAGATCACATCTTACTAGTCCTGTTTCCCACATTAAATACAAATGTGAAATTTAATTTTTGTAAAGTTTCATTTCTGGGCAAAATTAAGTGAAGAATAGCTTTTATTTCACACCATAAATGATACGCCATAATATTGGCAAAATGCCCGCTTTGGTAAGAGTCTCTCTCGGATAAAAGGATAAGTTTTCTTCCGTAACATTCTGATTTGAGACGTTTTTTATTTCATAAACGCCTCAAATTTCCTGTGAAATTGTGAGAGCCACGTATCCCCGTAAACATTCGGTAATGATTACGAAGTGTTAGTTCCTGTTGCGAAATAGCTGTTGGGAAAAGTGCAATCATCCGTCATATCAATATTTTTTCAGGATTGCGTCCGTCGACTTGTAATATTTTGCCGGTAAATTTGTTGCAAATTGGAATGGAGCGGACAAAGGCATCTCACGTCATCGGGGAATCAACAGCGCATGATGTTTTCCCCGCAAAGCAAATTGGAAGTACGTGTATTGAATTAAGCCGAAGTTGAAACCCCCTTGGCGCAGAAGCAATTTGCAAAATTTGCCTAATGAACCCTTTTGAACAGGAAGGATCTGGTGGAGAGATTACTTCCCGGGTCAATGAACGTTCGGACTTTTTGGAGAATGTCTTTACCCAGAACATTCGTCATTAGTCCTTCCCACCTTAAGTTTGAAAGCAAAACAACATGCGAGTAGTTAGGTAAGTCATTAAGGATTGAGCTACCGTACCACGTCGAGCTGAGCATAGACTGATTCGATTAGATGCCATAACTGCGGTGGCATTGCACTAACACGTACATTACACAGCTTGGCGCACACGTGCATATGGCAAATCACGACACCCTATTGGTCTAAGAGGCATGTAACGCGCGCGCACCACCTGTTCAAGAGCGTTGTGCCACCGCAGTAATGGCTTCAAATGGACCTTTTCCATGAAGCATGGGGATTAGGCAGGCGCATGCGCGCTACAACCACTAGTTGGCAAGCGCGGCCGTCAACACTGTCGGCAGAGCTGGAGAGCTGCTCGTTCCATAACCTTGCGCGTTGAAGATCAATCAAAAACGCACTACAGCGTTTGTCCGATATTTCAGCACGCTTTTCTCGAGCCTAAGTGAAGTTTTCAGTGTCTCGAGGTGGGAAATTAATTATTCCTTGTCTTTATGTTTGGCACTCACGTCAAACCATACTGGTACAGAAACGGCGTGTATGTGCTCATAGTTGTGCATGCACGGATATGTGTATTGTTACGTCATAGATTTAGCAGTTTTGCCAACCAGTGGTAGTAATGCCTATGCGCCTGCCTTATATGCATATTTCGTGGGGAACGTCCATTCTGCTTGTCAAATCACATTGTAGGCCTTTATGTATAAGATAGATTCTGTGCTGGGCAAGGATGTGCACCATCGGCCAATGCCCTGCGCTGTCCGTCAAACGAAGACGTAATCTACGACTTCAATTCCACTTCTCAAACACAAACTTCCACGGCTGCGACCTGGATGGACAGGGTGTTTGACAGATTGCTGTGGCGAGATCGCCAGATGTAGTATTGCCTCGGTTGAGAGCAGAGTGCGATCATTAAATGGCACAGATCCACTGATCGTGTCCGTCATCCGCACCATTTTGGTTACTTGCACAACCTCCATATAACGGCAGATCAGGATACCACGGACAACAGAAGTAGGAATGGCTGTTCGTACATTCTGAACCAAGTGGCCCTTTTCAAGAAAGGACACAGGCTCGAGATCGGACACCATTTCGGGACTCAGTTGTGAGTTCAAGACCAGGAATGACGTCAATATTCGGAGTCGATTCTAAGTCCTTTTGCAATTTCAACTTTGGCCTACTGCTAAGGTTGTAGCCCCTGGCACGGGTTTTTCTGGTCAGTAATTGAAAAAAAACAAAATTTGAGGCAGACCAAATATAACCAGCTTGGTTATGGTGTTACTCCAGCCATGGAAGTAGAGGGGAAATGGAAAACAGCACAATCATTACGCGTAACAAGTGCAGCGCTGTTAATCCCCGTGATAGCTAGAATATCCATCTCCCTTCTAACGGGGGGGCTAGGCCATTTGATTTCCACCCCTTTTGGTGGTGAAAAAAAACAACAACAAACAAACAAACAACCCAACAAACAAACAAACAAACAAACAAACAAAGAAAAAGAATGCTGAAACACTTTGGGAACTTCTCAAGAAGCAGAACCCAGAAACACTAGAAAACAGAGAACAAATCGCGCAACTATGTTTTAAACGCCGGGGTGTTATTGTAAGGAAAAGACACGCCGGTTCCAATTACAAAATAAGATGTACAGCAGCATTATGAACAGCGCCCTCACGTAATGCTGTACCTCCTCTCGGCAAGAGTATTTGCGGTTAAGTGCGCTCATTCCTCGACTCATCAGCCGTCGTATCTGGACGGAAGCTGGTACAGGTTGGATGGCCGGAGACTGTTTGCCCTGCAGCCCACGAAGGCGATCGATTCACGGCGCTGACTGAGCGCGTCAGTCCCACTTTGCTTTAGGGGCGCGGTATACTTGCGCCCTTCGCCAGTACAGCCTGTCTGGGTCGGGCGTTGCAACGGGGGACACGGTCTCTCGACCAGAACTACCACGCAAATGAGACTTGACTTTGTCATCGATTCAATGTAATGTAGTGTTTTCATCAAGAACAAAAAGAAAAAAGAAAAGAAAGCAGCATCTCAGAATATAAAACAGGGAGGTACGATAGTAAAAGTAGAAATCACTACGTAATCATATTTTAAAACTTGAGCCTGAAATGCCAGCCTTTTAGTGCTCGATTTGACGACTTTACAATTCTTAAGTTTTAGATATTGAAAATCATTTCTTATTGAATGTAGGCCTAAGTCCCATCTTTTTATCTGGTGTTACTGTTTCCAGAAGCCCGGAGCTGCACGCACGGTAGTTTTGTTTTTTGTTTTAAATTAATAAGTTTAATGGTGTACATTAAGACAAACTTTTTTTAACAAAAAACTATCTTTACTGCAAAAAGTGGAGTTTAGAAGAAAAGTATAGTGAAAGCCAAGCTACTCCCAATACGTCAGCCATCAAAACAAACCGTTTGAAATGAATGGAAAGTGCTAACTAGATTTAATTGTTGTAACGGTGTGTTTAACTATTGTGTCGGTGATTGGTTATCTTAACCTCCATGATTATTAAAGGGTTGGGTGTTTATTTAAATTACTCCCTGGACATCAGACATCACTGTTTGATGAGGTCTTGGTATGGCGTTGACAAATAAAATGAAAATATTGTTTTGTTGTCGAGAAATGTAAATTGTCCCCTAGCCTTTCTCCGCAGCTACGTCAATGGTTTCCTTGTACATTGAATATTATCTTCTTCTTAGAAAAAAAAAATCGCCCTTGGGATTTTATCGAGATTTCCTCTCCACATGGCTTGCAGTTGATAAATCAGCGTATTTATGATGTGCACCGAGAGGCCTGGTCGATAGCCCTGATGCGGTGCTGGCGCTCAGCCCAAGACAGATACCTCGCTTCGCCGAGGTTGAAAAAAAATAGTATCGCGGTCGATGGGATTTGAGCCTCAGTAACTGAAGGCGCGGAAGTTGTTAACAACAATTGGGGAGTTAGAAACGGAAGTAGGGATCGAGGAGCCCCAGCTTTTTATCTCTTCAACTTTTATCGGCGAGCAATGTTGAATTATGAAATAGATACACGTTAGGTGTAACGTCTGGGCCAGCATATTGGTTGATGATTGGAAAGAGATGTTTTACCAATGATATTTGATAAATTAATTCACTGCAGGCGTTGTGTAACTGTATCAAATTCATTTCCTTTCGACTGTGAGTCGTTAGAGAATCGGGCTTCTGAATCCAGGTTAATTAAAGTTAATAAGCACGCTAAATGGGAAGAGAGAATAGTTCATACTCTTCGAGACTGTAACGCCTTTGAAAGTAACATGTGTTAGCATTATCGAAACAAGCTTGCTCGATATTGTAATTAGTTGGACAGGTACAGGTCACCATAACAGGTACCATGAACTGTCAACCAGTGTTGTAGTCGACACCATCCCAAGACTAGACACAAGACCATGTGAACGACCAGTCACTAGTGTATACCCAGCAAGAAATGAGACTGAGGGGTACCCCCCAACATGTCCAATCCCTGTACACATTCCAGACTATCGTTACTTAACACACCCCCCCCCAAGTTGTCTGAAAGGAATTCCCGAGATTCCTGCGAGACAATGACCAACACAAAGCAGGGGGGTTCTCTCCTTCTCATAACTTGCTGCATAGGCCCTATGCACTAGTAACATGAACAATGACAAAAGGATGCTTTTGTTGCAGGTCATTTGAATAACTTGTAACTGGAATTCAGACTAGAGAGCTTGTGTTGGTCTTGTGCTTGTCTTGTGTAGTCTTAAGTGGTCTCGACTACAATGGTGATGTCACCTCATGTTTCTCTAACACGTAGGAATTCCGTACATTACACTGTGGCATGAAATAGGCCCAGATTCTGGCGTGAGCAAAATGTGTCAGTCCTTATTCCATTATTAGACTTATGTAAGCAATGTTTGAACGGGTATGGGCCTTGAGCTGGACCGAATAAAGGCGCAATTTCGTTAGTAACAGAGGCTTCCTTGGTACTTTCAACTAATGCGGCATTTCTCAACCTATTAGGGGGTGCTTGTGATCGAGGCAAATACCCTACCTCCCCCCAAACTCTCAACAGAATGCTTGCTAAGGTCTCGATGTGGCATGGTAGAAAAGGCGATACTGCGTTTTCGAATTCTGATAGAAACGCAAGAGCTCTCGGTTCAGAATCCATGGACCGGCGAAGGCTTAGCGGCAGTTGCGGAGTTGCGAGATTAGTTCACCAAGGCCGGAGATGGTCATCGCAAAGTGGCACTTCACATTGCGGTACGACAGGCTCGTCCCGACAAGAAGAACAAAAAGAAGAGAGAAAAAACCAGAGGTCTGGTTTCTCAGGCGATTCTCGTTCGCTCTTGACAAAACACAGGAATTTTCGCCCGAGATACGTTCCAGTGGCGTTGGATTTCATCCTGGTCTCATGAAATGCGGGAAATACAAACCTTTTGGAAATTTTGACCGCCTCTTTCCCATTTTTTTTGAACAAAAGTGGCTCTTTGATTACTACTTCTACAGTGCGCCATGCGTTGTGCAATAGTCACTGTTTCGTTATTTGCAGTGAAGGTGCATTTACTACCACACCTGTGCAATGCTATACACAAATCGATTGAAGAATAATGAAGAATGTATTGGTCAGGCATTGTGGCCCCTCCCACCCCCAAAAGAAAATAGCTGAACACATTCTGTAGTAAACAACAACCCACTCCCTAAAATAATCAGAGGGGTACCCGTAAGTCATTATAGACTGCGATATTCAGTTATGTGTGTTATCTTTCATAATGCTCGCTGCGTCGTAAATAAAATTGAATAAATATCTATAACAAGCAAAACAAAGGTCATCTCTGATTATTCAGGAATCATTCAGGAATATTATTCAGTGTAACAGCTTGAAAGGCCTTTTCCTTTTTTATTCCACTTGTCTGTCATGTCGATGAGTGCAACGTTTTAATAACCAAGACTTGCCCACGGAAAGTCCAGTTGAAATTGCCAGTGTGTCTTTCTGCCAGAACGCCCCACATTTTCTGTCAGTAAAATTTCGTTAACGGGTAAAGAAGACAATAAAGAAATGTTCAATTTTAGAGGTGGGGGGAAAAACCCTCATAAATATTCCAGGGAAAACCCACAGAATCAGGCAGGGACGGAAAACCCAATCCACATGCTGACCCAGGTGGGATTCGAACCCGGGTCGCAGAGGCGAGGAAAGATCATTTAAAGAGCGCAAAACTGAAAGAGTTGCATATCCGTCACAAAAGAGGGGAGAGCACATCTTGGTTCCTCGCCTTCTGGGAGTCGGCCATTTGCATTGAAAGCGAGGCAAACCGTGTCTTTCTTCCTATTTCCTGCATTACATATAAATTCAGTGGGAATAAAAAGAAAAGATGGCGTGGACACTTCAAATAGATTGAGCTCTGATCACAATATACTGCTTGATTTATTTATATAAAGTCATTGCATATGGGGAATTTTGCCGCGTATACAAGGAAGCACTAGCGGTAAATGACGGCCATGGTCATGGCCGCTTGATTATTTTGCTCTCGGTAAAACACACAAACTTTGCAGTATGGATTCCAACTTGATTTAGGACGCCTTGGCGCTTGCAATCTCCGACTGAGAATACCATAAAGCAGTGTATAGAGGGCAGATGGCCGCCCCACTTTAAATTTGCCCGTAAATGTGACTCAATCTATATCTTCGTGAATAATATATTTATTTTGTTAGTGTCTTTCACTCTGCATTTTTCGAGTGTCACCGATTCAGTAAACTTGAAGATTTCCCCTTTAAATGACATGTGACCCAAACGCAGGCAAATCAGTCACAATTGAACCCTTTCACCAATCTTCCAACATACAGCCATCAACAGAAACATTAAATGCTTTCCCCTCGTGAACCCCTTATATTTTGTGATGGGAAATTGTTTATGCTAACGTAACCCCCCCCCCCATAAAAATAAAAAGAACAAATAAAAAACGAGCTCATGAATAAATACGGAAGAGAGAATGTAGCCCTTTTCTCATCACGTACGGCACCTTATTAACTCGTATTTGATCAAATGTTCTGAAATCTTTTATTTGTAGACAGAAGCTGGAGAGCAATAAATCACCTTCGGCCACGCAGTTGCCATGCTATGGACACAAATAAACATCACTTTAAGACAGCCTTTCGGTTCCAGTCCAGGAATTCAGTACGCCGACACCTCCCGTTGGGCTCAAGAAGAACGGACTCGCAAACTGACATCCAGCTCGAAAAGGCAGATCCCTCTTGGCGGAGTTTAGCGTCTGCGACATTGTCGTCGACGCTGCCGAAAGGTAAGCGATGAGGAAAAAAGTGAAACAAGTGTACGGGAAACTTTTGACAGACGCGAATCAATCTAAGCCACCCCCAAGAGGGAAAATAATATCTCCGGGGACCTTATTGACTGGACGGGGGGCCCTGGCCGGATCGAGCCCGGTAACTTCCCGGGGAACCGGGCAGCTGAGTTTATCACCCGCTACCCTTTGATGTTGAGGCACTACACGCTGGCGAAATCGATCAATAACTCAGAAACTTAGAGTTATTTTCCAGCACGTAGGAAGTTCCCGTATCGCCCACGCCAATTAAAATGGAAGGGTGCGTTATTGACCTCGATAAGCTGCTCCGATCAGGCCAAAGTTTGCCAGCATGTGTATATTGAAGTCTTTCTCGTCGCTCCTCTAGCCAAGTATATGAACTGGTCTTAAGTCTTCATTGGTAGACGTTTTACAGTGCCCATTTTCCCCGTGAAGGGTTTCGATCATTCGATCGTACTTACCGGCTTTTAATGTATCTTTCTGATCGCACGTACAATAAACGCGTGTGAGCAAGATCGTAACTCTCGATCAAACAAGTATGATCTTAAATCAGGGGATACATTTACTCCAAGAATGGTTGCAGGTCGTCTTTCTTCTAATCTTTGTGAGTATCGATGTTCTCATTCTATTAGTTGATTCTGAGGAGATCTTCGGGCTAAAATTTACCACAATTTGAGAGACTTTGAGAAATGTCTTAACCATCCTGCGTGAAACGAACTTAAAGATGTTGCAGTATTGCCCACTTTCTCCTCGACAACGTCCGCAGAACTAATCGAAAAGCAGGAAAGCATTCAGTCACGAGCAGAACACTATTTATTTAAAGGATAGCTAGAAACGGTTGCACACTGATAAACGTCGAACAGCCGTTTTACATATTGCACATGCAAACGTTGACTGTTCGTGCGCTCTGATCGTTATTCACTGACTTGATGGCGCGTTGAAATTCAGGGCTGGAAGTCAATGGCCGACTGCACGAGTAGGATAAAAGATTCATGACGTGAATGTTGATTTCGAAC
Organism: Acanthaster planci; assembly: GCF_001949145.1. The sequence goes on along the minus strand of NW_019091583.1, from coordinate 118,040 downwards.
ATTTTTCGTGGAAAATATTTTCCTCATAGAAATTATAAAAAAAACCTACCTGACCGTTTTGTTTGGTTACATCAACGCATTATCAACAAAATCGACGCTTAGCGTTTAATAACGTTTGTTTAGCGTAAGTGTGCGTTGCCTCATTTTCAAGTTAAGCTAAACCTGGACAGGAATTCTTACCCGTAATGAGCAAACGTAGCCCGTCAAGGCGTCTGTAGCTTAATTGTTTGCTTAACAGCGAGCCTGATTTATAACAATAGAAAATCTTGCACATGACAAAAATAGTCTCGCCACTGAGGACTCTTGTTAGCGTGATTCCTACAGCTTTTGGAAAAGACAAAAAAGTGTAGGGATTGTTGTATACTGTCCAAGAATACACTCTTGTAATGAGAAGAATTTGGACTTGAAATCCGACCACCCACCGCTACTTATAGGTGAGGCCTGTGCAACAAAATAGCAACGCTCCAACTGTGATGCTAATATATTATCGTATGATGCTTTACAGTAGGCCAACTTTGAAGCTTGTTCGAGCCTTCTGCATGCAAACTTTCGTGACGTTGACTAGCCTCACTTATAAGTTTGCCGACTGCATCAGACGATAATATATTAGCATCAAAGTTATAGCATGGCTATTTTGCTGCACAGGCCGCGCTTAAAAGTAGCGGTGGGTAGTCGGATCGGGTGCAATTATCTTATCTTGCTATAATGTAGTCCCCCAAACCCACCTGCACACAATGGTCCTTACCAGTATCTAAGTTGTGATCGGTGCATGAAGAAAAAGCGCAATATCAAAGTTGTGACAAACAAACGCGTCACAATTCGGAATTTGAGCCGCTTTTGCTTTGTGCGAAAGCTTCGTGAAAATCTTGACGAACTGACATGCAATGATTTCGCGAAAATAACACTACAAGACGAACGCTTTGAATGATTTAAGATTGAGGTAAGTGTCAGTTCGTGAATTATAATTGAAAAAAAAAAGTTCCGAGTGCTCGCACGCCGTGGTACTTGGTATCTTTTGTATATGCACATTGTGCGTTGATGCATGCGGAGTAGACTCAAGCAGCAGTGAGAGTCAGTTCGAGGCGTGGAGCACCAAACAAAATACAAGTAGGTCTGAGCCCCCCCTGTGGCTTCGTCCGAAATCGGAGCTGTGGCTAGCAGTAACACATGCCTATTGTGGCCGCTAAACTTGGTTATCGCGGACGTGGTAGTGTATTAAAAGTTCGGCGTAACTGGGAATTTTGGGCACAGCGTCTGTTTTTTACCTTTAAGCATGTCACAAGGTAGAAAAAGACTGGTGCCGTAATGATTCGGGACGGTTTCCTCATCCATATTGAAGCCCGGGACTGGGACACCAAAAAGAATATCAGCCCCGAAGGGGGGAAGGCTCTACTTTCCTAGAATAATGCCCAGTTGTCAGCCCAGATGACATGCAGATGTATGGAATCGATTCTGGCTTCCCCACGGCCAGCGTGAAATCTGCAATGCTAAGGCGGGCCATGCGGGGCAGCCGGGCACCATACGATATACAGCAACACCGACGGGGGGGGGGCTTCTCCAAGGGACTGCCACATCTTGGCAAAAGAACCCCGATATACATTACATTAAACTCTAGTGCTGCAAATTTGCTGCGTTGGGCTTTAATACGCAGGGTGCAGTCTTGAGTCAAAAACTAAAAACATGAAAATAGAGACATCTAGTCTGTGGTGAAATGTTCTTCACCATCTTCACTCTTTGTTTTCCCGAAGTGCGTAATTCCTTCAATAAATTTAAAGTAGCAAGTTTTTTTCATTGATTACTGACTACAAGCCAGAGTTCGTAAACTACTGATTGCTAATAACTAGAAATGAAATGGACAGTTGTGGTAAAAATAACTCACATACACCTGGACTGAAAATAATTTATTACAACTGGTATCAACCCACACGTTTCTTGCTACCAATCTCCTCCTGTAGCTAAGCAACCAAAGCATGTACTTTATTTACATGGGAGCGCAAGCGAAGTTCATTTTACCTATTCATCGGCTGTACAGAAACAGATGCCCAGAAGGGGATAGGTGAAGTCTTAACTAACAATTGTACTCAATTACTTTCAGTGCAAGTGTGTGTAAACTTTCGACCACAACAGACTGTAACAAGTGTGAGATCTATGTATATGTATAGGCCAACTCAAGAGTGTATAGTTTTCTTTTACCAGCAAAAGGCATTTTAAATTATGCACTTCTTTCTTTTTATAAGCATTTTCAGAATTGACTGGCTGCGTCCTTAGAGTAGCGCGCACGTCTATGGAAACTGGCTGCAGTCGCAAGCCAGTGGCTTTTGTCAGCGGAAACGCTATCACCAGCCGTAGCCGTGCCTTTTTACACTCAGCTTCATTGGAAATACTCGGGGTCGTCCCTCCATTGTCACAGTAAATTATTTAACCAGAGGGTTCACAAAACAAGTGCACCAAATCAATTTTTAAACTTGTTTGCTTGGGTCCGCCTCTGGCAGAAGCACACTCTCATCGGTTGAAAGGAGCTGTGTCGCTCAGGAGTGTTCAATATGTTGGTAGAGATGCGACCATGGCGCGTGCATTCCCTGGTCGTTCGTACACCAGCGAAGCTCAGTCCCGACCAAAGAAGCCTCTGTTGCTAAGAAAATAGCGCCCTCTCTCAGTCCAGCTCGAGGCCCATAGGGCTTAAAAGATAGCACAAAAGTCAGCTCTTTATTAAGCGTCACAAAATATAAATTCTTTGATAGAAATGAAGTTATTCTGGCTCGAAGTGTCGTGTCGCATGAAGCATTTCGTTTTAAGTTGGCAATTTTAGTAGACATTGTTTATTTCTTCGTATTTTTAATTCTGGCTGTTATTTGTTTAACAAAGGCTCACTCGTGTTTTGGCGAGTTATTTCTTTTTTGAGGGGGTTGGGGGTTGGGGGATTGGATTCAGCTCAGAGTGACCCCCTTGTTACTCCGAACGCAGTGTCCAGGTCCGCGAGACGAAAACGGCGAAGGTGCCACTCGGTCCGTCCACTGAACCGCTCGCGGGCCACCCTGGCGTTTAGACCCCCCTTTCAGAAGTCGCTACGCGCCGTATTAAAGTCCGGTCACGTTTGAGGCTGTTTGAGCGCGGTTTGTTGTGAGCGCCACCGGTGATGCCAAAGAAGGAGAATTATCGGGCAGCCGTTTATGATAGTTGGATTAACACTTTTATGGTGGTGATCAAGGCTGTTGTCTCCGGGGCTTATTGGTCGTCTTGTCAAACTTGAATGGCGAGAACATTCAAACACAAGAAAGCAGACGCAGAAGGGTGACGGTGTCAGGTGGAAACTTTTTTTCATCCGCTTTTTACTTCTTCCACAAACTTCTGCACAAGGAGCAGCCCCAAAGCGGCCACGTAACGTCAACAGGAGTGATTCGAAATACAGTGCGCCACCAAGAAGTTACTGCATACGGCGTGTTCTTCGCAGTGCATTATAAGAACTTTGTCGACATTTGCGACGTGAAACCTATTTCATTAAAATAATAATAATAATAAGTTTCACATTTTTGCAAATATTTGCGTGTGAACAGTAATGGATTTGCGGGGCTGCCGGCCATACCAAATTTGTGCTTGTAGGCCTACGATGCAACAGGTAGTAACCGATGAAGGACGTTTGTCGGACGCTATAGACCTTTCTTCAGTTTATGACCTTACCATTTTCTGGCCAGCAAAATCTCTCAAAAGATCCGTTTAAGATTAGTATTCAGCTTTTGCCTCGAAGCTTCTATCACCGACCCTCGTGTCTAAGAGAGTGTTGTTTGATAGTTTGTGCACTGGGCGCATCACTCCAACCGGCTGCACGACAACCGATTTTGAATTGGCTCCCTTAGGCCGAGTTCAGGCCGCTTGTTCCCGTATGTTCACGAACAGCTCAATTTGTTGTTCGTGGGTCGGCCGCTCGAACGCCGGGAACAAACAACCAGTTATTGCTTGTAGTTAGTGACAAGCAACATGCAACATGGCGGCGTCCATATAGGCTACGTTATTCGAGAGTTTATATGTGGATGAGCTGAATTCTTTTCTATATAAACAGGAACATTCATTTCTGTATTACGGAAAATAATTAATGTTAATTTTGCAAAACTTCCAATTGTCTATGGCTTTGGAAGCCATCTATCTCCTTTTGCAACTGTTCAAAAGTCAAAATCTCACGAGTTTTTCCGTGTGTTCCTGAAAAACCCTGACGAGGAGGTGGTGTGTGATCCTGTTCCGAGAACAGTGTTCTTGAGTCGTATTCCTGCCGTTCGAGTGCGAGAACAAGAAACCCGTGTCAAGAACAGGCCGCCCGAACTTGACCTTAGATTTCCCTTGCGACTAGCAGCTTCGCTCTTTTCGCTTGCATTTAACCTCCAGGCTCGTCCCCCCGCCCGCTCTGAAAATCCTGGATCCGCCCTTTGCTGAAGACATGTCCTATCAGGTTTCACTGTTAGAGAACTAATCAATCAAAGTTGAATGCGTAACACCGGGAAGGCACTTACAGTGGAGTCGGTCATGGGATCGAACCAGCGTTCGAACAGCGCTGGATATTTTAGGTTACAAACAACAAGGGCTTCAACATCTTTAAAAACACGCAGCAAAGCCATCTTTAAAGGCTACGGATTTCATGTTTCATTTTGTAAATCCGTAGTCAGTCACAAACATTTTTAATTTGATATGCCATGCGCAACAGAGCAGTGCAGCCACTTGTCCGAACCCCCCCCCCAATATTTTATTGACGTTAGAAATTTCTGGACTAGACACGATCTTATACTTCTTTCGCCTACATTGACGACATCAGTCGTAATCAAAGTTTCCCCAACTCAACAATGGCCTTGCAATAATCCTATTATTTTTATAAATTCAATTATTAGGCAGAAAGACACTGGCCTTCGGGTATAAAGCTGTGTGTTTTACAGTGTTCTTGACATTTTGAGCAGCCTTAGCTGAGATGCAATCTCTTTCAACCTCGTCCTCTGGGAAGCGTCGCTGTCATGTTGCTCACGGACGCAGCATCGTCGTCCGCCTGCACTGTGGCCTTGTTCACTTCGGCGGACTTGATTCATATCCACGCTTCAACGACTGTTTTGTGAATTTGATTGCCTTTATTCTGCCGAGGAATAAGAGACGCTGAAACTGAATTAGCAATTACTGTGCATTTTTATGTTATAAATACCTCAGGCAGTTAAACCATTCAATTTGGTCGAACGTATGTCGCGTTGCAGTACTTCAACAGTTGATACACATTGGCTTGTTTATCTGAAACACTTTTGGTTTCACATGAAATTAAGACTCCTGTTAATTCTGTTCTTTTTCTCTTGTATTGGATGAACGTTTACAATCTTTACTTGCGTTTGCTGTATGCAACCTTTTAGTCCACATTTTGAGAGCCCGAGTTCACATGACACATGTTCTGCGACACCTCACGCTGTTCGCGCCATGTACGTGGAAATCTCCACAAAAGGAGATTGCATACAACTATTTGCAAAAGGCACAAACCATAACATAGCTAGACGGGTGTAAAAAAGAGGTAAATTGTCGCACACAATCGTTTGAAACTTTTAATTTTGCCCGGTTGTTTGACTCTCTGACTTATGAATGGGAATAAATAATTTTGACACTGTGCTTGGATAGTCGTAATGGGCGCTTATAATGTACCCTGCTTTCGACTAGGGACATTATCAGGCGTCCTTTCTCCTTATACGGTATATTAAACTAATTTTTAAGACTGGCCAAGTACATATTAATTATCTGAAACCCGTATTCCTCTTCAGCGTTGTAATCCCCGACGCCACTATCTCGGACAATATTTCCTGCGGTTAATTGGAGTCCTTTCTCAAATGAATATGCTTGGGTAAAGTTGAGTTTTCTGCACTGTATTACTCAAGACTATGGATGCTACAGATTTGTGCCTCTTTCCTCTTTCCGCAGTGAATGATTCGACATGTTCACGTTCAAAAATGTTTCATGTTTTTGTCTAGGACCGTTAAGAACGATTCCCATAAAAGTATGGGGAGAAATTTTTAAAAAGACAAAAAAAGACAAAAAAAAAAAGACTGAATGAAATAAATACAATAAGAAAGAAACTTATTGTGCGAAGTGAGGTCTCTTATTTGGCAATTTGAAACCAATGTTTAAATCTATTTTTTTTCTCCAAAGCATGATGGCGCTGTTGCGCTTTACTGACGCGGCCGGTGAGTAGATCACACAAGTCAAAGGTGTGTACCTCGGAACGGAGCAGAAATTGTCGTTAAGGCCATTGAACGGAAGAGTATTTACAAAGGTGCATTCTATTGACTGGGTAGTCGTTTGTGAACCGGCGAAGTGCAGTTCTCACTGTAACTAGGAAAATTGCACCCTCTCTCGGTTCCACTCTGGTAGAATACCAAAGCTGCAATGCATTTTTCTCAGAGTGGTCTATATAATCGGAGATGTGTCAATTAAGTACGGGCACGTTGCATCTTTATTTCGTCTTTCAAACTTGAATCTTCGATTTGAGGGGATAATACATTAAACGCTTGATATTTTTAATCTTTTTACTGTGTAAAACATCGAGTCAAAGACGTTTCCCATCTAAATCCACCACAGACCGGAACCGCTTCACAACTGTTTTATGAGTGAGCAATTTCATTCAGGAACCAAGCTTTAAATTAAGTCTCAATTAAATTTAAGTCAGGATATTGGAGGTGGTAGGGGAGGTGGACAAATATTCATGAAGGAGACACAGACCCTTGGAAAATATTCCATGTCGTTATATGCAGCCAAACCAAACCAGTTGGGACCACATTGAGAAAAAAAAAGACTCCATCGGTACCACCTTTATGCTTGCAAACAAATTAAACCATTCAATACAATGAATAAGCAAAAAAATACGAAAAGTGGTGCTCTTATCAGCGTTTGCATTGAAGATAATTCTATGGAAATACCTCAAAACACACACACATACAATGTGATATGAGATGTTGGGACTGGTAGACATTTTCATTGTCTGTTTTGGAAAATTAACTCTAAAAGTTGATGGCAGGGATTTTATATGATCGATCCATGTCTAAATCTCATTCACGAGTCTACATCTAGTATTTAAGTGTAGATTGTTGAGAATCGCATTTTCCTGTGGTTTTCAAATATATTTTTATTTTATTAAAATGAGAAGTGATCGTTGACGGAAAGATGAAACAATGGATTCGTACTGATCCATCAACAGCACCTTTCTGAAAAAGGAGCTGAATAATAATCAAAATACATGTATATAATGCCTAGTTAAAGGGAAAAACCCTTCGGGCAGACAGTAAGGCAGCAAAAGAGTCACCAGATATTTTACATAATATGCCGAGAGATTCGCGCCGTCTTCACTATTGATAGCAGTGGTTAAGTTACCGGATAGTTGTCTTCTGTCGATCTTGGAGATATCATGCAGCTCTTGTTACAGAGACACCAAGTCCCTTAGGGGCTTAGTAGACCTTAGGAGGTAGGGGGTCAGTAGTCCTCAGTTTCTGCATGTGCCCTATCCTACGTCTAGCTTTTCATGCTCTTTTTATGTGTTTTTTGTTCGTTTGTAATTTTAGATATTGCATATTCGATTTTGGGCGTTTGTATCTCATTCCAGTTGCTGATGAATCCCTTCAGCTAATTGGGCACGACATCCATCAATAACATGTCGGCCTGCAGATCTCTCCAGGCATAAACGTTTTGCTCTCTTTTTTATTATAGTTTTGTAATATCCTGGAATGTGCAACAAGACCCAGATAAGGACCAAGAGCTCAGCTGTATATATATAGGGAGCCTAAATAATGCTTAACATTTGTGCACACAGAAATATTCGCAAGCTTAAAGTAACCATTTTCAATAAAAGACAGAACCTCGTGGATTAATCTGGCAGCATGAATCATCATCCATCACTGTTTTTGCACCGTGTTCATACACAGCTGTATCCTCAGTACACATACTGCCTTGTTACCACAGGCACTCTGGCCTATACAGCACTTATTCTGTGTTCTGTGAGCCAAATAGGTCGCGTAATGTTGTTGTAAAGCCATGTTTTTACGAACGTGCAAAAGTTCCTTGACTGTGAATCACACATGGGTCATTCTATAAATTCACGCCCAAATTTGTTGCAGTCTCTCTTACATCTGGCATATGATTTTTTAAGGTTTATAACCCGTTCTTTAAATTCCTAGATTGAATAAGAACTACACATTACCTGCCAAACAAATAAAAACAGTTTGAGATCAATTTCAGCGATAATGGTCAAGGTATATACGTGTTAGGTGTAACAAAGACGGAAAACTGTCATACGCCTGACCCCAGATTTATAGAGTGACCCACATACACTCTCAGCGTGTTTGGTGTATGCACCGCCAAGGTTTTGCAAACAGAAATTACCATAAAACCCTTGCACTCGGTTTTGTCATCAGTGCAACAGTTGTGTTTCTACACAAGTAGGCTAGTCTCATTTTACATGTCTTCAGGACAGTCCCAGCTTTGCGTGGTGCGTGTAGTTTCTACAGAAACGTTCTTGACCCCCCCCCCTTTTGCGGCTCATACACACTGAGCAGAATCCATCCAAAAAAATGCCGAGTTACTGACAAGAAGCTGTTAGGCGCACGTGGTCTATTTAGACTGGTTCACCTGAAGCGCCCACCGTTTGGACTTTCTCAACTAGGCCTAAATATTATTGACAAATCAGGCGAAAGGAATCAGCAGGTGGTACGCCCTCGTTGCATTCCTCTCCGTCCAATAGGGTGTCTTCACTTGCCAAAGTGCGCGCGTGCGCGCTCGAATCAAGAGTGTACTAAGTGCGGGGGTCCCCCTCAGGAATGGTGTCTCCTCGGAATTGGGAATTATACTGTGGACAGATGTCATAGCTAGGTTGTAACGTTTCCTATGAATTCAATGACAAATCCTTCGTCAGTACAGTGACTATCTTTGAGACCATTGCTCTGTGAAGTTTGTTGACTGGGGGATGGGTTGTGAGTTTTTCCGAGAGATGTATTGTAAGGTATTCCATATCAGATCATTATAAACTCAGAATATCATAAATACTGCCAAGTTGAAATGGTATCCTGTTAATTTCAATTTTATGAAAGAATACGGGAGATCCACAATGAATGCAGTGCGCCAGTAAGAGTTTGTGGAAAGGCCTTTTCACGGTGCATTATAGGATAGCAATAGTCGACAAAGTCTCATTCGCTAACTGCGTTGTGCGCGGAAAACTTGAATTTTCCGAATGTTTATTTATCTTGGCTGAAAATTCCTCATTGCTTATTGCAAACGGGTTTTGGGTCAATATGGTGGTTTTGTATGGTGAAGGGAACGCCTCAATCAACCAAATACCATCAATGACGTACGAAGTGCGCTGTGTCGACGGTAAACTTGAAAAGAAGCCTGTTCACGGCAAACTCTTGATTTTGTGAAACATTACATGTTTGTGAAACATTGCACGAAATACATTGTTAACATTGGTAATCATGAACTTACGTTAGTTTTTTATATATATATAGTGTCCCTATTTTTTAAGCATTCTTTTTTTTGTCTCAGAGCAGGGGTGGGAGGTCGACACCCTGGATCTGCAACTGGCTTTGTTACCGACGCGGTTGTAATCTTTCAATTTTATTCATTTCCTCCCAACGGTAGCATTTACATGGAAGTCATGAAGACCTTCGCCGTTCTTGTTCTCCTGGGGTGTCTCGCCTACGGCGCCTTTGCATACAGCGACCCTAAAGGTAGGCATTCCCAGACGAGTTCCAATTTCTGGTGGCAAAAATTTGACTCTCTGAAGCCCATCCGCGGTCGTAATATTCATCTTGCGACTGAATGCCTGATCAGGATGTTTTGAGAAATAAAAAAAATCGTTTTTTTCTCCTTGGAGTGTTAAATTTCTCAACAAGATGCAATCATGGGCAATGGGAAGCCTTGGAAGTTTTGCTTGGGAAAAACGAAATTGTCCCGTTCAATCTGCCCCCTCATCTGTGATAACACCACAGTCCTGGCGGCTTTTCATGTGTACATTCTATGTACATGTACATTCTATACGCTCCGTAGACGATGCATTAATGCGTTTCTCTTTCCCGGACACAAAAATCGACTCCATTAATATAACACAAGTATGCGCTATGTTCGGCCGTCAAAATTGCTCTGGGAGGGTTTTCAGTGAAAACACAAACCCCGAGGTATCATTATCATCGCCATATCTTGTGTAATTATGACATTCCAATGACGGTTTGGTCACGGCTCTCAGAAGGGTTATGTTGATGGAGTTTACCAGTACTATGATGAAAAGAAAAATTCATTTCCGTATTTTCATACCCACCGGCGCTTCGTCCTTGGCTGGCAGGAACGAGTAATACTTTTAACACCACACATGGTGGGATTTCTTTGTCAATTACCTTTTTAAACCCCAATGACTGAAATAATGTTGTCAGCAGCACGAAGAACCTTTCGAAGGTTTAACCCCTTAGCCAAACCAGAGTGTAGACCCATGTTTACTGTCGAGCAACATCCTTTACCTAACTGTGCTTGTATATCCAGTCTCGTTTAGCCTCTGCACCCAAGAGAGACACTTTGTTACTGTTTGCCAATTTCTCTATATTGGTTCCACGGAGCACAGAGTCGTTGGAATGGTTGAATAACGACCTTTCATGCCAAAATGGCAGCAGAGGGTGTATGCAAAGCTGTAGCACCCGATCCGACTACCCACCGCTACTTATAAGTGAGGCCTGTGCAGCAAAATAGCCATGCTCTAACTGAGATGCTAATATATTATCGTGGGACCCTTATTCCGGGTCAGTCTGACCCAGGTTTTTTTTAGAGTGTAATACCAAATAACTGTTTTTTTTAATATAAAGCGCAAGTTTAAACATTTGAAATTGATTTTTTTCCAAGCAAGTGAGGGCCCTGTTAGTGAGTTGTTAACCCAGGAAGACGCTGTAGAGTTTAGACCCCGAAATGTTGAACACCTCTATTTTGCGTAAAACATTTACGAGTGAAGGTTTCCTGTTGGCGTACTGCCATATACATGTACTTGTACAACGTTAAATTGTCCAAAGTGGAATTCTGACACTGTTGTTTACCAACATTTCTTTGAATTTAAAACAAAATTACCAATAGTCAGTATACAAATCAAACTGACAAGAATGTGTCATCACCTTACTTAATAATGTCTGATAATGACAGCTCCTTAGTAAAGATACTGAGACATCTTCCCGAATAAATGAAAAATGTTCCAGTTAGAATTTAATTACTCGTCATTAGCAGAAATAACATGGTTTATGACAATTGAGGACTGACGATTACATAAGTATCTAAATATAGGCCAACCGCTAATACCTGAACTTGACCACTTTATCGTCAGGCAATTAAACAAGTGTCAGTTACCAGTCAGGTCAGGTACCGCCCCCTGGATACCCACCGCATCAAGTGCTTGCTTCAAAGTGATTGAAAAAATAAATTAAAGAACATAGCTTGCTCAGGTTTCTAGCGTTTAGCCCCCGTTCTTCCTCTTATCCATCATTTCGATTTTAACTTCATTAGTCTTTATTGGTGATTGGTTTAAAATTAAAATAATAACTGCAATAAAAATGCAGCAAACACAAAGTTTGAATGTACGTTTTCTTCTTGTTTTATTGTTGTCATGAGGCAGAAATGTCTTTCGGTCCACGCAACTTAACTCTGCTGTACGCCCATCTTTAATTGTGATCAACATACCTAGGCATCAACTTAGAACGCAGCCCCACTGCCAAAGGTATTCTGCTAAATTTAGCTTAATTCTCTACTAATCTGGTATGGAATTTTGATCTCATTGCTTTCATTTCTGCTCGTCTTAAAAAATGTTCGGGTTCAATTCCTATATGGCCCCCTATGAATAGCATTTATTCCAGAATTACTCCAGCCATTCATAGATGCTTGGTCAGCACTTGTCCCAGGCAGTACTAGGATTTGGGTACAGCGAAATTAGGCTTTGCTCAGCTGGAGCCAGTCACTTTGTAGCCAACGTGATAAGATGGGGTGTCGTGAATCCCAACCGCCTTTCTGTTTGATCCAGTCCAGACACGTGAACATATGTCTGCATGCACGCTGCAACTGACACACGATTGACAATAAAGTTCGCCCGGGAAAGAAATCGATACTGAATAATACTACTATATTAATCTTGATTGAAAACAAATGTAATCTGGTCGAAACTCCAAGAGCCAGACTCACGATTGAGGCAAGTTCAATTCTAGGTACCTTTGCCCTGGTCATGGGAGGCTTTGTTGCAGTGACTTGAGCTGTCAGACCCTGTCTGCGCAAAATGACGCAGGCAAATCCTTACCTGACAAAAACGTTTTCCGGCGTACACCTTTCACCAATAACGATCCATGAGTTGATTTCAGCGCGTTGTCTATTATAAATTTTGTACCGACAGATGGTACTTTATCGACTAGATTTTTATTACATAAACCGTAAACAACGGACGGAGGCAACACAAGGTTGACCAAGTATGACACAAATTCTCCAGATTAACAGTTCTAGACGTCTTTAAGATTAAAAAAACAGAACAGAAAATCTTTCTCGGGCCTAACGCATGAAAATAGTCATTGTACAGTCACGTTCCCACACAATTTTCCAACGAAAGCATACACGCATGTAGTAGGACATGCCAATATCCCAATGTTAGCAGCCGGTAACCAGGTAACAGCCTGGTTGTTGGAAGTACTACTAGTCCTTTATAATTGGTCGGTCGAACAATGTCGTTTTCCCGGGGCGCACATCTTTTTACACAATTGAAATGGTTCGAAGCAAAATCATCAATTTCCAGACTCTCCAGTATTTCCTTTGTAGAAACCGGTAGTTGACGTCTCCATAAAAGGTCCAGTCTGTCTGTCTGGGGATTAAAAAAATTAAAAAGGAACACTTTGTTGTTCACGATGGATTTTAACATTCTTTCCTTAAAAATACCAATATGTGCACACGATCCTATTATTTCACTTGAACAACTGCCCTCTGGATATTTTGAATGGCATCCCAAATACAGGATAGTGAGATCCTTTCCAGATTGTTGAATGGAAAAAAAGATAGATGACCGGGCGGCTCGTTTGAGCTTCATTACTACCTGGAGTGTGCTCACAAGGTTCTGTGATAATTATGGAACGACAGCCCGCCAGAAATCTAAACAGACTACGGGGCTTTCTGTCTGTTTGCAACAGACCAGATCTAGACGGCCTTTTCGCAATATTCGTCATAAGTGCAGGCTATTTGGTTCCAGACTTTTTGAGATGGGTCAGTCCGTGTCAATTCTACATGCCTCAAGGGGACCAGACTATCACGGATCGAAACAAAATTTGGTGAACTGATTGGATTCCTTGAAACCTCCAGAACTGGCATTTTATGTCAATCTGTCTGTTAAAGGCCGGTTTACACTTCAGGCGCGTGCGAAAACGAAGCTTGACTTCACAAAAAAATTTAAAAAAAAATGAAAATGTGTTCCACTTGTTACGAATTCGCAACGCGACGACAGCCCAAGGAACTTCAACTTTCAGAAAAAAATACCTGTTTAATAAAATTTGTGTCCACGTTTCTAATGTTAAACGTTTATTAAAATTAACTGGAAACGACTAATAGAAAAATTAGCATCGAATTTTTAAAAAAATTGTTTCGAATAATGTACAGTTCTGCTCTCCAAATACATGTACCCTCGCAAATTCAATAAAGATATGTTGCGAAGCACGTGTTGGCCACCGTAGATTTCAAAGGGCGCCAGCTCGCTTCGCTTGTACACGCGGCGCCCGTGCCACTGCGAGATTTGTAATGAAAGACTGTGAGCTGTAAAGATCAAAATTACCTCCACGAACTTAAACTGCGTAGTATTTTTCAGGAAATCCCGTTTAATTCAGTATTAGGTGAGCAGATTTTTGAGGATGGAGCATTATAGGCTGATACAGAAGCCTTGGTTTGAACTCGATCTGGCTCGAGAAGTTATGGCGTGGAAGTGTCTTGGAGGACATTTTGCTGACCAAACCATTCAGATTCAGGACCAGGCATGGTGTTCATGGTGTTCATGTACATGTATGTCTTTTGGCTGTTTGGACGCACTTGTTTTGTACATGAACAAACTGTTCAGTAGGCCTCTCTGTACATGTACTGTACATGTACGTACCATGCACGTAAGTAGTCAACTTGGCATTAGGCCATATATACATGTATGTTAAATCAATTGTCGCAAACACTGCACGGGTGATTTTACACACTTGTAGAAAGGCATGGCCCCTTTTCCTTCCCACAATGCCTTTCTACATGTGCATTACTCATGCAGTATTAGTGATAATTAGGCTTTGCCCATATGATGCAATAGCCCTAACAGTCCCAACTAGAATCCTCCAATGTCAATAGAATTTTACCTGCACCCTAGGGGGTTGGGGACCTGGGGTTAATAATATACATTGTCACAGCCTCTGTAATCTCATGTACTTGCTTTGGTACATGTACATGAACAAGGTCTGGAGTCTACTGCACAACACTTGATGCGTCTATGCACAAACCTATTACTGTTAGACTTTCCTGAATTTTTTTTAGGGTTTTCTAAGTAAATGTTTGGGAAACTGAGTTCCCAGCTAAATTTCACTTTTTGGGACAGTATCACTCTCTGATGGCTGCTATAGCATTTTAAGGGACAGTTAGCGTTGTCTGTATATATGGAAATGCACAATAATGGTGGTCTTTTTGTGAGGTAGTCAGTGCCCTGATGAGCTGTCACATATTTCCTCGAGCTACTTAATGACATTTACTCCACATGCTCAAATATGGTTATTGCAAGAGGGCCATGTTTTTGTCGATGCTGAAGTTGAAAAAGGCATCTCTGTGACAACTTGCTGGCACAGTGTACTTGGAATCACTCATATTAGACATGTACATATTTTGTAGCTTAACCCTAACAGTCCCAAATCTTCCAATTTCAATACAATTTTATATACACCGTAGGGGGTTAAGGTTAATAATGAGATTCTCTGTCCTGTCTGGCTGTTACAGAAAATGTCATTGAGGATGGCACTAGTACCATGAGTACAGTGGATGACTGCAGAAGAGCCGATTTCTTTGGAGTTGGTCCGGTTACGGTACATCGGTGGGCCTATATAATACCTAGATACAAGCAGCAATACATGTATGTCACCATATATGCATACATTGTATGTAGTTAGCGCAGTGTTCGCCAAAGTCTGTGCAGTGTTCAATACTGTCACTCAAGCAGGACATGTAGCGCTGCAGAGTGGCCAAAGCGCCAGAGGCTGAAAACATGCATGTACATGTACCGTATGTCCAGTGGACAGTACATGTACATGTATGTGTTGACCAATTGCCAAATCTGTTTTGGGCCAACCGTTTTTAGTCTCAAGAGCCAGCAGTAATAGATCAGTGTAGTGTCTTCCTGGAGAGCATGAGCCCTGGCCAAAGGCAGTCAATCACAGCACTGTTGTCGACCACTGATCATAATCTGAGCCATGCATCACCCAGGTTAGGTAAAAACCAGTATTTAACTGGAGCTACGGAGCCATAGGCCTATGGCTAGAGTCGTAGGTTTAGACCATGGCAGCAGGGGGCAAGGACCCAGACATTGTGAAATGGAACTTCTTGGTGCACTGAATGAAGAATTTGCAGCTAACGAGAGCACAGTACCTGTTGCAGTCATGGAGGAATGCAGGCTGTGGCAATGCTTGGTGTCACGTACATGTAGCTGTTACGGCTGTGCCGCATATTCAATTTTCGGGATATTCGATCGAGTATCAAATATCCAAATATTAATTTCCTAATTTGAATATTCGAATGCAAAACTTATGGAAATGAAAAGAAAATTTCTTTTGTTTTAAATGACAAAAAATTTATTGTGGAGGTCTTTCAAGCCGATTCAGGCAAATGAAAAGTGACAGAAATCTTACAACAATTCAAAAAGTAAATTATTCATTTAAAAATTTTAAATAAGAAGTATTGTTGGTCTCTAAATCTTGCTAAATTGTGGCTGGAGATACTCCTAGACACACTGCATGCGTATCGGATTGCAGTAATCTTGGACCCCAGACTACCCGATCATATGCTTAACATTCTGGATCTGTGTCTTTGTTCTTTGGCACTGTAGGAGAAACCCTAGATCCTTCAATCTGTCCTCACGAGTCTTCTAGCTGCAAATGCAATATGGTTGTACATGTACATTGTATGTGTGTACATGTAGGACTTTGTAGTTTCACACTTGAGAGAGCACTGCCATTCGCCTTCATTTTCATTGATGCAACAATAGTGATTCATCTGCCAACCACACTCCAAATTTGTGCATCTTATTAGCATGACTTCCCTGAATTATCACTCAGACTGACCATCATCCTCTAGGGTGTGGCATCAGTGATACCTTGCAGTTCTCCGTCATCTTTCAACTCGGCATCTTTGGCCGCTGCAGGCAATGGCCACTTCCTCAGTTGGCATGTCAACCCAATTGAAGCCCAACCACATCTCTGCACTAAACTCTCAAGCCATTTTCTTTCTGTTCTGATGGCTTATCCGAGGAAAGAAAATCTACAGGTGTGTCCCTTGTTTTACTGATGAATTGCCAGCCGTTTGCCACCAATGGTGTGCTAAATTAATTTAATTACATTTTTTTTGGTAAACTTCACTACATGTGGGTCTTTATGGTTGCCATTTTTCCATCTACTTATACTGACCTGCATGTGTAGCCAAACTCCTGCTAAACTTCAAGCAGTGTACTATTTGGTAAGAGCTCCATATTCGGACAACACTCGATGCCCCCAAGCACAAACCTATGAGACTTGTCTAGAGGGTACTGTATTAAAACCCGACCTTCAGCATCTACAGAGAGTAAAATTAACAGGAGGTCTTTGCATTTGGCCGAAATTTTTTTTTTAATTACGTAATTAGAAAAAATTGGATCCCCAGGGGATCAACTCCGCTCTATTTAAACCTTCAAATCCGTCTTTGAGTAGTTTCTCCACCAGCCCATGACCACGTTGCATCCGTGATTTGTTCATCAGAGAGACCATCCCCAATGCAACCTACATGTATGTGAGGCATATCCGGAGTGACAGATATGCACAGACACGCCGAGATGTTCAAGCAGTACATGTACTTGATACGAGCATTTTTCGTTTGTCACAGACGGCATACAGAATTTGCTCCACAACACGGCAGCATGTATGCACAGTCATTTGGAAAAGTTTACAACCACCCATACAAAATGCATTAACCCGAAGAAAAATCAACGTTACGTTTGTTTTCAGTGTTTAACCCTCATGTCTTGGTTACAGCAACTGTACATGTATTTTACTGCATTTCCATAATTTGAAATGTTGACAGTATAATATTTGTGTGCCCTCCTTTATTTCTGAGTACCTAGACTGGCTTTTTTTTTTACTCATGCTGCCTTAATTAAAGACAAACTGTCCTACAAGACCTGCCTTTGCAGAAGATTTAATTTAATTCAAGTAAAGTGCTACACTGATGTTATGGACCACCGTAAAAACGTGAAGTAATCATTCAATGAAACAATGTATTGCAGGCCCGGTGACAGAAGTACTGTAAATGCACTAGTGAAATTCCAGGTGGTCTTAATGTATCTTTTGTATCTCTCCAGTCAGAGAAGCTGAGTATAATTTGACTCGGCAGGAAACCTTGAGCCTTAATATTGCCAAGGACAAGTTCATGACTTAAGGAAATTCTGTTCTGTGAAGCAATATTATTGCCACATCTTGAATTTCTCGTTATGTTCACAGCACTGATGCCTGACTATTTGTCTGCATTGAACATTCCACATGATCGAGTTTCCTGGCTCGTTAACTTCCGTGCCTGCAGTACCTGTCCTGATGCTGATGCCCCACGGTACCTTTTGGAATCACAGAACATTGCTGATACATGTATGCACACTACCATTTGAGAGCAACGTCTATGGTGAGAATGTTTCACTCGTGCTCAAAGCAGGGTTTAATTTGCAAGGGGGCACTTGGGGTGCCCGCATTTTCTAGAGGGGGCACTCGGTGGGGTTCGGTCACAGTTAGAACCCTGACCAAGAAGGACAGTCACCTGATTTTTTCATTTCTAATTTGTGATGGGGAGGGGGATCATGGGGGCATGGGCCTGCAGGGCTCCCCCTTAGTAACGCTACTCTTCTTAGCGTCAAATTTGCTTTGATTTTGCATTTGGATGAAGTACAGACTCAAACACAGAGGATCTAACACTTTTAACTGTCAATCAAAGCAGACAGTATTGTTGATGTTTCACTGGGGAAGCTTTCCCAAGTTGTTGTAAAATTCCACATCACTCATTTATATGTTTTCTGTTCTTTTTCCCATGAGTATTCACTGTTTTGTGTTCTTTATGGTTCCATTGACGCACCTTTTAACAGTCATCTCAGATCCCTGATCAACTTTCTTTAGAGTGATCATCCAGTTGTTTCTACATTTCTGTAAGTATTGCAGTAATGAAAACGAAGTCTCTTGCTAATGGATACAACATGAAACAATAGGTGGACTTTAGCCCCTAACCATCAAGACCAGAGTGACCAATCCAGGCCTGAGTGACTTAGTCTCGGCATCATGAGCCAGCAAGTGAACTTGATCCTCTAACCATCCAAGCGTGAGTGACCCATCCTAGCTCTAGTTTCAGCAACATGAACCAGAAGGACAACCAGGGCCTATAACGATCGAGGCTTGAGAGACCAATTCAAGCTCTAATCTCAGCAACATGAACCAGCAGGTAGATTTGATTAGCCTACAACCATCCAGGCTTGGGTGACCAATCCTAACTCTAGTCTCGGCAATATGAGCAAGCACGTGCACTTGAGTCAGTCACTACCCATCTAGGCTGGAGTGAATAGTCCCAGCTCTTGTCTCAGCAACATGAACCAGCGGGGGACTTGATGAGCCTCAAACCATTCAGGTTGGAGTGAAAAATCCTAGCTCTAGTCTCAGAAGGATGAACAAGCACGTTGACCCGAGCCTTTAGCTGTGCAGGCTTGAGTGATAATCCTTGCTCTAGTCCCAGCAATATAAGCCAGAAGGTGAGCCTGAGCCTCTCAGCATCCAGGCTGGGGTGACCAATCCTAGCTCCAGTCTCTGTAACATTACCCAGCAGGTGGACTTGAGCCTCTCAGCATCTGGGCTGGGGTGACAAATCCTAGCTCCAGTCTCTGTAACATGACCCAGCAGGTGGACTTGAGCCTCTAACCATCAAGGCTGGAGAGACCAATTCTAGCTTTAGTCTCAGCAACAGGAACCAGCAGGTGAACTTGAGCCTCTAACCATCTAGGCTTGATGGAAACCCTAGCTCTAGTCACAGCAACAGATGCACATGAGCCTCTAACCATCCAGGCCGGAGTGACCAATCTTAGCTCTAGTCTCAGCAACGTAAACCAGCAGGTGGGCTTAATACAGTACGTTGCATTTGAAAGTTAACGCTTTCGCGAAAAGGAATGGGAAAAAAGCGAAAGGAATTCACATTCGCATTCGCATTTTGACCACAACTTTCCCCCCCTGCAAATTTGCAGCGAATCGGATGCGAAAGGGGTGAACGACGTGCAAAAACAGTGCGAAAATCATGCAAAAATGGTGCGAATCTTTTGTGAGCAAGACATGAAACATTTGCGAAAACATTGAGAAAAAACAGTGTGCGAAAACAGTGTGAACATTTTGCAAAAGCGGTGCGAATGGTTCCGAAAATCATGCGGAAACTTGCAAAAACGAGAAGCATTGTATTGTGCAGCGAAAATGCTCAACATTTGCCACTCGTGCACGACTATTACGCAGTGAAGAGTCCATAATGCAGGCTGCGCTGCGCTTGGGGCCGGTCGGGGCCAACTCGATGTGCTGTTGTAGTCTATAGTAGCGATTTCCTCGGCGGAGCCGTCTGGTCCATGCAGCGCGATTGCGGGGATGTGCTCACCACGGCGAGCCGCGCCCGCGTGGCGCAGTTGTTTTCTTGGATTACCACAGATAAACAATCGTCAATGTTGGAGAATAAATGCTTAAAAAGTTGTCTGGATTTTGAGTAATTAAAGGGGAGTCCCTAAGTCATGGAGTCACGGAGCACATGAAATGTGTGTATTACAACAAACTTAACTTGCTCTGCTGTGGCGACATGGGTTATTTGCCCACTTCTTATTTATTCTCGTGGTTTAGTTTGGCACACAAAAAAATCAACAATGAAATACTACATGTAGTATTTTGTTACCCAAAGGTTTCTTACAATTGACTAATAAAATCAACTGTTTAAATTGTACGCGTATATTCATGTAGCAAATCTCGTCTTCGCCGATTGTGTTTGGTGTGACATACTGGGTCTGTTTTCACTTGGGTTTCTGATGACATGTTACTTTCTGTGGTCACATGGTTATTGGAAAAAGTCAGCGATTGGACTGTCCATGAATGGGCATGCAGTAGCAGTCAGGATGTCGGGGTAGGTGTAGATGCAGTGTGTGCTTCGTGATGCGGTGCGGCATGCACAAGGTCCCGTGGCGGTTTTGAAGAGATTTGGTTATATTTTTTGATCGGCGTCATGAAAATGTCGAGATACATGTAACAGGATACAAGGCATTTATTCTGAAATTACAGTACATACATTTGCCAATACATATAAATGCAATTCACATACATGACGACATGTGGATACATGTACATGTATCTGTATCTGTACATATGCACATATGCGGTGCACATGTTGAGTATCCATCCAAGTGGGTTAATTTTAACGCTTATAAAACATGTAAGAGAGCACTATATGATGGCAATTTACTGTAATTCAGCTGTTCGGTGTTCAGTGTTGGTCTCCAACCTCCACCATAGCCAGTTTTGATTTCTCCTGTCGCATTGTATTTTGCTCAAAACCGAGAAACGTACTGCATTGAAATTTTAATGCTGTCTTCCTCAAGTAATCTGAATATTCCTGAGAATTGAAGAACTTTTCTCTCAGACTGAATTTCCTCCACTTTCCGTATTCAGAGATGCGCATGTTTGAAACCACAGAGAACAAAAACTTCCTGATGTCTACATGTACATGCACAAATACTACTTAATGAAGAAAGCTTGCAAAATTATTTCCCCACTACCAGAGAAAATCTGTGAAAATCTTTTCCCACTTCTGAGAAAAAGTGTGAAAATCTTTTCCCACTTGTGGGAAAGTCTGTGAAAATCTTTTCCCACTTGTGGGAAAATCTGTGAAAATTTGTTTCCCATTTGTGGGAAAAAGCGTGAAAATCTTTTCCCACTGGGGGGAAAATCTGTGAAAATATTTTCCCATTTGTGTGAAAAGGTGTGAAAATATTTTCCCACTTTTGGCACACTTTTTCACAATTTGTGAAATGAAAAGGAATTCCCTGGGAAGAGAAAAAATGTGAATATTTTTCACACTTTGGTATGAACTTTCAATCGCAATGTACTGTAAGCCTCTCACCATCCAGACTTCAGTGACAAATCCTAGCTCTATTCTCAGAAATGTGAGCTAGCAGGTGACACGACTGCAGCCTTTACTATACCAGCTTGAGTGCGCAATACTGGCTTTAGTCTCGGGTACATGAACCAGCAGGTGGACCTGGGCCTTTAACCGTCCACGCTGGAGTGACCAATCCTTGCCTCTAGCTGTAGCAACATGAGCCGCAGTCAGGTGAGCTTGATCCTCAGACCATCCAGGCTGTAGTGACCAATCCTACCCTCTAGTCTCAGCTACTTGAGCCAGCAGTTGAACTTTGAACCTCTAACCATCCAGGCTTGAGTGACCAATCCTAGCTCTAGTCTCAGCAACATGCACCAGCAGATGAACTTTAGCCTCTAACCATACAGGCCGGAGTGACAAATCCTAGCTCTAGTGTCAGCAACATGAGCCATGAGGTGAAGATGAGCCTCTAACCATCCAGGCTTGATTGACTAGTCCAAGCTTTAGTCTCAACAACATGAACCAGCAGGTAGACTTGATAAGTCTCTTAGCATCAAGGTTGGAGTGACTATTCCTACATGTACCTCTAGCCTCAGCAACATGAGCAAGCAGGCCAACCTTAGCCTTGATAACCATCCAGGCTTGCATGACTAATCCTAGGTCTCGTCTCTACATGAACCAGCAGGTGGACTTGAGCCTTTATCCGTCCGGACTGGAGTGACCAATCCTAGCCTTCTAGGCTCAGCAACATCAGCAACCGGGTGAACTCGAGTCACTACCCGTTTAGGCTGGAGTGACCGGTCCCAGCTCCAGTCTCAGAAACATGAACCAGCAGGTGGACATGAGTGTCTAACTATCCAGGCTTGAGTGACCAATCCGTGCTCTAGTCTCAGCAACATGAACTAGTAGGTAGACTTGATGAGCCTCAAACTGTCCTGGTTGGAGTGGACAATCCTAGCTCTAGTCTCAGAAGGATTAACAAGCAGGTAGACACAAGCCTCTAACCTTCCAGGCCCTAATGACAAACCCTAGCTCTAATCTAAGCAAGGTAAGCTAGCAGGTGAACCAGAACCTCTCAGCATCTATGCTGGAGTGACCAATTCTAGCTTTAGTCTCAGCTACAGTGAACTTCAGCCTCAAACCATCTGGGCCAGAGTGACCAATCGTATCTATAGTCCCAGCAGCATCAACAAGCAGGTGGACCCGATGAGCCTCAAACTATTCAGACTTAAGTGACCAATCCTAGCTCTGGTCTCAGCAACATGAACCAGCATGTGAACCTGAGTGTCTCAACATCCAGGCTTGAGTGATAATCCTACCTCTAGTTTCAGCAATATCTGCCGGCAGGTGAACCTGAGCCTCTCAACATCCAGGCTGGAGTGACCAATCCTTGCTCTAGTCTCAGCAACATGAACCAGCAGGTGGACTTGAGCCTCTAACCATCGAGGCTTGAGTGACCAATCCTTGCTCTAGTCTCAGCAACATGAACCAGCAGGTGGACTTGAGCCTCTACCCATTGAGGCCGGAGCAACCAATTCCAACTCTAGTCTCAGCAGTATGAGCCAGCACATCAACTTAAGCCTCTAACTATCAACGTGACCCAGCAGGTGGACTTGAGCTTGTAACCACCCAGACTGGAGTGACCAATCCAAGCTGTAGACTCTGCAACATGAATCAGCAGGTGAACTTGAGCCTCTGACCATCCAGGCTTGATGGAAACCCTAGCTTTAGTCAAGCAACATCAGTCAACAGTTGAACTTGAGCCTCTCAACATACAGGCTTTAGTGACTAATCCTAAGTCTAGTCTTGGATCATAATCAGTCAAGGTTGAATAAATAAACCATACTGTGCTGGGCAGTAAAAGGAGTACCAGGTTGGGTGGGTTCTGATTGGTACAAGCGGAAATCCTGCAAAGATCTGGAAACCAATTTAAAGACCTTTCCAGCACTAAAATATGTTAATTGTCATGATATTTCATGCCATATTGCAGAGAAATGTTATTTGGTATTCATAAACCCAGTTTTAAAAATTCTTATTACGTTCACAGTGCTGATGCCTGACTGTTACCTGCATTTAAACATCCCACATGATGGAGTTTCCTGGCCCGTCAACTTTCGTGCCTGCAGTACAAGGGAAAGACCTGATGCTGACACCATACGGCACATGTTGGAATCACAGAACATGTACATGACAGATATGTACACTACCGTTTGAGAGCAATGTCCACGGTGAGAATGTTTCTCTTGTACTCAGTGGTGTAAGCAGGGTTTAATTTGCAGGGGGGCTTTGAGGTGCCCTCATTTTCTAGAGGGGGCACTCGGTGGGGTGCAGTCACAGTTAGAACACTGACTAAGATGGACAGTCACAAGATTTTTTCTTCTTTTATTTGTGATGGGGGGGAACATGGGGGGCACGGGCCGGGGGGCTCCCCTTAGTAACGCTACTGCTCTTGGCATCAAATTTCCTTTGATATTTGCATTTGCATTTGCATGAAGTACAGACTCAAAGACAGAGGATCTGACACTTCGCGCTATCTACAAAAGCAGACGATATTGTTGATGTTTCACTGGTGAAGCTTTCCCAAGTTGTGTTTGAGTAAAATTTGACATCACTGATTTATACATTTCCCCTTCTTTTTCCCCACCAGGATTCATTGTTTTGCCTTCTATATGGTGCCATTGACTTACCTTAAGTCATCGTAGATCCCTGATCAACTTTTTCAAGAATGATCGTCCAGTTGTTTCTACATTTCTGTAAGTATTACAGTAAATAGCCCCCCATATTACACTTTTTAGAAGCAAAGGAAAACAAAATATCTTGCTCATGGATACAAATGAACCAGCAGGTGAACGTGAGCCTCTAACACTATGAATCTCAACACCTTGAAAATATGGTTTGTATGTAATTCACCGTGAAACCTCCTTACATGTCAAAGTAAGCCCTTGGAAAATCAGATTCTGTAAAACTCAAAGCATACAAACCGAATCGCAAGGCCGCCTGGCTGCAACTAGCCGGCCAGTAGATGTTTTTGCGATCACATAGAGTGCAGACACCCACACTATCCATGCAGTGCGATTGCGAGCACGTGCTCACCATGGTGAGCCGCTCCTGCGTGGCTTTCCTGGGGTGATTATTTTTGCACTTTTTATTTAATCTGGGGGTGTAGTTTGGGACACAATAATTAACACTGAGATACTACATGTAGTATTTTGTTACCCAAATTTCTCTTTCTACCGTTAAATAAAATCAGCCGCATAAATTTTAAGTGTGTCTTGGTTTAACAAATCCAGTCTTTTTGCCCATTGCGTTCAGCATGATGTATCGGATCTATTTTCAGTTGGGTTTTCTAATGACCTGTCACTTTCTGTGGTCACATGGTTATTGGGAAAATCAGCAATTAGACTGTCCGTGAATTGGCACGCAGTAGCAGTCAGGATGTCGCGGTGGATGTAGATGCAGTTTGTGTGCCGCGCGTGATGTCCAAATCACAGAGCTGTAAGCCGCGGCAGCCAGCGTAGATCGGTGGTCATTTCATACCGCAGCCAAGTGATTCGGACATGGCCAAAATCTTGTACATACATGTACATTTAGTGTATGTACTGTACATATCACTGTGATTCATCGAATGCGCAGAGCATTTTTTGCCCAATTTCACATGCACTGCCACTGCTTGAAAAAAGTTCTCAGGATCTTGAAAAACAGAGACCCAACTTTATGTAAAATATCGTAAGCACCCATCGGATCACATACTGGACCACAAAGATCCCACATTTAAGTTTACAAATATTAGNNGAGGAAAAATGATGCTTTGGTCCACTTGGTCCTTGCCAACAGCTGCAATATACAAATTTGTTTTTTTGGCCTCAAAATCCAGACCGGTCGCTCTAATTCCGAGAAACTTGACGTAAGATGTCGTAAGCACCCATTGGATCATATACTGCCCCACAAAGGTCTTGCATTCAAGTGTCCAAAAATTAGGAGGAAAAAGATACTTTGGTCCACTTGATCCTTTCCAACCAAAGACGTTTCCAAACAATGTATATGTACAACACCATTGCATTTAATTCACGTGGTTTCTTTCATTAATTGCGTGAACATTACACTGGAACTTAATCGTACGTTGGTGTTTAATAAAAACGTCCATTCTTGAAAACTGCAAATCTTGGCGAAATATTTCAGTGTTTTCCAAATTAACAAGGTCTTGAATGCAATTTTATTTCTTCCGAGTGATTTGTCAGGCTGTACCACTGCTAGGGCTGATACTTGTGATAGGAATATGTTGTTACCGACTGGCCAGGGACTATTGAAATTTGCTGAAAAATTATATCTGACAAGATACAAGTCACAATTGTATACCGCAATGGGGTATTGTCGTTCATGACACATGGCACATGTTTACAGGTGTAAAAATGATTATGCGGGTGAAAAAATGTCTGTCGAAAAATGGTGATAATATTAACTTGAAAACAGCATTCGCTGGAGAAAGTGTTTAAGAAAACTTTGGGGAAAACAGCGCAACGTACATGGAAAGTTTCCTGTTCCCTTCATCCCCTCAGGCCACTGCAGACCTAAGATAGGGGCCTTTCAATCAAAATGTAATCGAAGACATGAAAAGCAAAATGAATGCACTGGCGCGGGGAAGGAATGCACAAGCGTGAACTGCCGGGACTGTAAAAGTGCATGTACCGACAAACGCGTGCTTGAATGGCACGTACATGTACTGTACTGTGGTTGTGTGCCTACACAAACACAAGCAGGGCAGCCCGAAATCTATCTTAAAAAAATGCACAAGAATGGGCACAAGTTTCATTTTTGGACTTACCGATTTATTCAAGATTCATTCAAGACTTTGGTGTTTTGGATCATTTCTAACAATTCTGCATAACAGGTTTTGTACCACACAGTTCTTCCATCCTTGCGATCACATGATCTTATCTTCAGCGCAATCCGCTGCATGATTCATACAGTATTTAGCTATTAACTGGTTCTGGGTATGTTATTTGTACATTTCCAGTGACGAGTACAAGTATACTATGCCGTTACTGCATGTGATTAAAACAGTGAAGGGAAATGTGGTCAAAAGGTTGTGCGTGCGAGCGGCTGTATCTCATGCAATGTATTTCGTTTGTAACGTCGGGGGGTATAATGCCGATACCGAGCAGCAACTGGCAAGTGCCGAGTGGACAAAACTGAGGTTTATATTTTAATGCCATTTTCCAAGAACTTTCTAAGCATTGTTGGACTTTTTGACGCAGTTATTTTGGAAGTGCTGAATATGATGGACTTTTTTGATGCGGGGCTGAAATTTCATGAAAACCTTTAGCAGCCTTACGGTCATTACGCCCAAGACGATGCAGTGCTGCCGTAGCTCTTGCCTGGATCTGACTCATCGAAGTTTAACGAGTATCCACTTCGTAAGAGAGAGTAAGCCCATAAAACCTGGGAACTGATCAACATATTAAGGCAACCGCAAAGTTAATGAGCTGGGCTTCTCGGGAGGCTTCACTGTGTTTTTGCGGTGTTTTTACTGAAGCCTAGCATGTCCTCACCGGGTCACGCAGGGGATTATTTCACAGTGATTTCAACAGATAATCTGCCCTGACATTGCCATGAAAACAAGTTTCCCATAAAGTCATTGCAAATTATATATATATATATATCACTCCAAATTCACGGCGTTGAGATTCACAGTGTAACCATCCAGGCTTGAGAGACCAATCCCAGCTCGAGTCTCAGCAACATGAACGAACGGGTAGACTTGATGAGCCTCAAACCCTCTAAGTTGGAGTGAACAATTTTAGCTCTTATCTCAGGAACTTGAACCAGCTGGTGAACTTAATCTTTTAATCATCCAGGCTTAATGGAAATCCTAGCTCTAGTCTGAGCAACGTCAGCCAGCAGGTGAACTTGAGCCTCTCAACATCCGGGCTTTTATGACCAATTCTAGTGCTAGTCTCAACAACAGTGAACTTCACCCTCAAACCGTCGATCCGGGCTGGAGTGACCAATGGTATCTATAGTCTCAGCAACATGAACCAGTGGGTGGACTTGAGCTTCTAACCATCCAGGCTTGACGGAAAGCTCTAATCTGAGCCGCATCAGCATTGAGCCTCTCAACATCAAGACTGGAGTGACCAATCCTAGTCTAGTCTCAGCGATAGTGAACTTCAGCCTCTAATCACACAGGCTGGAATGACCAATCCTAGCTCTAGTCTCAGCAGCATGAGTTACTAGGTGGATTTCAGCCTTTTACTATCCGAGTTCGAGTGCCCAATACTAGCTCTAGCCTCAGGTGCATGAACCAGCAGGTGGATCTGGGCATCTAACCATCTTTGAGTGACCAATTCCAGCTCTAGTCGTAGCAACGTGAGCAGTCATGTGAGCTTGAGCCTCTAACCATCCAGGCTTGAGTGACCAATCCTAACTTGCTCTAGTCTCAGCAACATCAACCAGCAGGCAGACTTGAGCCCCAAACCATTCGGGCTTGAGTGACCTTCTCTGGACTATCTGAACTCTAGTCTCAGCAGCATAAACCAGCAGGTCACATGTACCCTCTAATCTTCCAGG
>NW_019091583.1:75883-87141 GCF_001949145.1 Acanthaster planci | reverse complement strand
TGGAAACATGGAACACGTGCTTGAGAAAATTTGGTGTCATGGAGTGGTATGTCAAAGTTTTTAGAAAACAGTCCTTCCCGGAACAGCCCCAACAATGATCTAGTCATTTACAATCTAAATTACTGTACGTGTTTCAGTGCTGCAAAATATTTTACCCATGCCCCCCAAAACAATCAGACGTGTAATTCTGTTATTACCGTACTTAAAACAGCTTTCACTGCTTCAACCTGAGGAAATAAACCTGAGGAAATGATGGGCATGTACATATTTCACTTGAACAACAAAGGGTTTAAAGCTTTCAAACAAGACCCAATACAAAATATAGGCTTTTTGCTCCTATATCACTGAAACAGCCAGGAAACGGGCCATATGATGCGCACTACACTGGTCGTACAGTTTTCCTGTGGGCATGCCTGCCGAATGACTCAGGGCTCTCAGTCTGTCTCTGGTAGAAATACTTCAGGTACTTTGTAATTCGTTGTCTTACTGCAGACACTGTTGTGTTGTGTGATGTTACAAAACTTTCTGCAAATGTTATTCAAAAAAGACAACTTATTTTTGTAAAAACAATAAGGGCTTTGGTGACAGCAAATAAACCGGTTCTCTACCACCGTTTACACCACGTCTGAGCTTAAGTGCACATGTTCAATGTGATTGAGAGTGAAAAAGAACTTTCCTGCCACCAACTGCCTCTTAAATCTTTCGTTGAGTGGCGAATATTGTACAATTGCTATTACATACTGCCGATACAGTTGCACATTTATTGAGTCTCACCAATACGATGGTATAACTTTTAATCTTAAAAAAGTAAATGAGATTTGTTGACGCTGATTGTATTTGCCATATTTGTTGATGCTGAAGTATGGACACTGTGGCTCGTGCAGGTGTTCGTAACTGCACTGCCATGACTACGAGTATACATGTACATGTACGTACGGTTAAGAATGAACACTGTCATGACTGTACTATAGTCCAACCATGGAGGTGGGAAACAGCTGTGGCCAACCCAGTTGACAACTAAAATTATGCGTTTAAGCCTGACCTCTGCTTCACAAACAACGTCCATACGTATAGCAGAACTACATTTTATAAGCCCTAACTTGTCTTAATCTTCTTTTAACGGACACACTGCTTGCAAAGTTGCAGTGATACTTGAACTTACTTCAATTTAAAGCACTGTCAAAAGCATGAAGTAGTCTGGTTCCCTGGTCTGAAGATCTTTACTCCCATCGGAAACACATGTAGACGGAGACCGTATAGTTCTGGAAGCCTGTTTTGACTTTTGGACATGACCTCAGTCTTTGCCATCACTGGTTCCAGTCGGCATGCTCTGAGTCTCCTCGAAAGGCTGGAACCAGCTAAAAGAGCCAGAGCCATTATAGTAGCGTGGTGCGCACGCTATAAGCCATTTGTTGCGAGCATGCAAGCAAATGAATGAAAATTGCCTTGTCCATTCCAAATGTAGGGGTATTTGAATGTCCTGTCATTTTTAATGAGAAGGGGGGTTAAGGGCAGTTCCACTGCAAATAATCATAATGCACATGCATGCGTACTAAAGCACACTCACGATTCCTCTTGTGTTAAAATTTCACAGTAAAATGGACATTTGCAATAGTATTCCTGTCTCACACACCCCTCTTTACGAATAGATGAGGCAAACAGAACAGTAACCCACGGCCGCAGGCGGGATTTGGCAATATGCCATTTTTCTAAGGGACTTGACCTTTCGCGGTAAAATCGAGCGAGAACGCGCAAAATCTGAGACAAACAAAAGTCACTGTGCAAAATCTTCATGAGGTTATCCAGACATTTTTCTTTTTCTGCTGTACGTTGATGATTTGATAACGATTGTAAAATGACGTCGTGTGTTTCACGTATTGCTTGTTGAAGATAACATTTCAAATATATTAGAGGAAAAAAGACGTCATTAAGAGGTCATTTTCTCCTTTAACTTACAGTACCGGTGATTTGATAACGACTACAAAACGACATTGTAAAGACGTCATGTTTTTTTGTGGTCATGGTTGTTGAAGCAGTGTTTCTAACAGAGAAAAAAAGACGTCTTTAAAACGTTTCTTTGGCCAGACCACTTTACAACACACACCCACATAACGACCACAAAAAGACGTCTTTCATGCATCCTGTGCCCAATGGGTAGTAAAAACTTTAGGTTTTTCAGAATATGGACTTTAGCAAATGTTTCTATTGTAAAATTTGTCCCGTAGAGGCTTAGCCTTAGATTGCACAAAAGTTTAAAATTTTCCTGGGGCCCACATGCCCCTTGAGTTCGCGCTGCATGCTTGCAAATTTCAGCTTTTTTCATTTTCTGAGAATCTTATCCCTGCATACTAAAGTGACCAATCCTAGCGAGCTCTGGCCTCAGCAGCATGAACCAGCAAGACAACCAGATCCTCTAACCACCCAAGCTTGAGTGACCAATCCTACATGTAGCTCTAGTCTCAGCAACATGAACCAGGAGGTGAAGCTGAGCTTCTCGACATCCGGGCTTGAGTGACCAATCCTAGCTCTAGCCTCGGTAACAGGAACCAGCAGGACAAGCAGGGCATCTAACCATTCAGGCTTGAGAGAGCAATCCTAGCTCTAGTCTCAGCAACATGAACCAGCAGGAGAACTTGAGCCTCTCATCAACATCCAGGTTGGAGTGACCAATTCTAACTCTAGTCTCAGTAACATGAACCAGCCCGTGATCTTCAGCCTCTAACCAACCAGGCTTGAGTGACCAGTCCTAGCTCTAGTCTCAGCAACTGCACCAGCAGGTGAACTTGAGCTTCTAACCATCCAGGCTTGATTGACCAATCCTAGCGCTCGTGTGAGCAACAAGAACCAGCAGGTGATCTTCAGCCTCTAACCATCCGGGCTTAGGAGAGCAATCCTAGCTCTGGTCTCAGCAACATGCACCAGCAGGTGAACTTGAGCTTCTAACCATCTAGTCTTAATTGAGTGACCAATCCCAGCTCTGGTCTCAGCAACATGAACCAGCAGGTGAACTCGAGCCTCTAACCATCCAGTATTGAGTGATCAGTCCTAGCTCTGGTTTCAGCAACACGAACCAGCAGGTGGGCTTGAGTGTCTAATCATCCAGGTTTGAGTGATCAATCGGAGAGCGATTTCATGCCGATTGTCGCACACTGCAAGTGTGACTTTAAAAATTCCTCTGGTAAATTTGGAACTACATGCATGAGCCACACCTTCACCATGTGCCTTATTTCAGGTGTCATTTACAAAATATGAAAAATGATTGCATCAAATGAAATGGCTGCATTTGCAAAAGTTTAGGACCCTATCCAAAATGCTAAATCCTGAAGAAAAACCAACTTGAACCAATCAATCATTGCAACTTATGCTTATTTTCAGTGTGTAATCTTAGTATGTTGGTTAAATAGCTACTTGACTACATTTCCATGATTTGAAATGTCGATATATTTAGTGTACCCTCCTTTATTTCTGATTACTCAGACTGGCTTTTTTTACGCAGACGAAATGTTGAACAAGACTTGCCTTTTGAAAAAAAAATCATTTAAATGGGTACACACGTGTACATGTAGCACTACATCGATGTTATGCACCACTGCAAAAACATGCTCGGTAAATCATTCAGTGAGACAATGTAATGCAGGACCAGTGACAGAAATACAAGAAACAGTCAAATTAAAGTGGTCTTAAACTTTTGCAAATGACTGTACGTGTATCTGCATATCTCCCCAGTCGGAGAACCTGAGTTTAATTTGACTCGGCGGAAACCTTGAGTCGTAATATTGCCAGGGTGCAAGTTCATGACTGTAGGAAATTTTGTCCTGTGCAGCGAGATTATTGACCGATCTTGAATTTCTCATTACGTTCAAATTCCAGGTGGTCTTTAACTTTTGCAAATGACTGTATATGAGATTTGTCAACATTTATTGTTGTCCTGTTCCTTTCAGTTCTGCGTTTAAAGTGGTCTGCCGTCTTGGAGAATCAGTTTAATTTATGAAGATGTGTGGGGTAAGTCACGATGGGTTATTTCACAAACCCTGGGGAAATTTTTAGAAATAACGTACAAACTGTAAGTTTGATGTATTGTGACTGAGGTTTTGTATTAATTTCTTTGTGTTGTTCTCACAGGCAAAGGTATCATAAGAAACTGTTTTGAAAATCAGACAATTTTAAAAATATGATTTAGCCCTACAAGAGATGTAGAGTTTATTCAGGCCATTTCTCGGCCAGAGGGAGGTGTGATCTACCCTCCCATTTTAAACTCTGCTATCCCATAACCAATTTTTTAATAACTTGACATTTACAAAAAACAGTCATGAGCAATACAGATGTGAAATTTGGACCGATCTATTGTCTTGGAAAGAGTATAGCGCCCTCCTCAGTTTCATGTGTGTGTGGACGAGCTGCACAATATTAGACATGGCGGACGTCACAGTCGTAGTGAAGTGTCTTTATTATTGTTAAGCCATAGACCCCGTAACATGGTGTCAGAAGTGAGCTGATATAGAGAGAAGATATCAGAGACTTGATTGCGGTTAGCTTAATAGTGTTGGAGTAGCCAGCTTTCAACCGCAAACGAGAGATTTTTCGGGGGTAAGTCAGCAACACTTCCGAAATCAGTGTATTGTGCGATAGTGTTACATGTATGAGCATTGCTGTGTGCATGCATTCTCGACCCGCATATTAAATAACGACACGAACGACTGTGCATGATGGCGGCGTATCAGATTCCACCGCCGGAGGCTATGAACTGTAAAGGGGGTGATCTTGCCAACAATTGGAACTTTTTCAGAGAAAGTTTTGAGGACTATTGCAAAGCAGTACAACTTGGTAAAAAGGATGAAACAATCCATGTGGCTACTCTGAAAAGTGTGATGGGAAAAGAGTGCAAGAACATTGTGAAGCAGCTTCGGCTCACGGATGACGAGATGAAAGGCCACAAAACAATTCTACAGGCGTATTTCGCACCGATCAGGAATGTTCTGTATGAGAGATACCAGTTTCATACTGCTGATCAACAGCCGAATAATACCATAGACCAGTATGACATTCGCTTACGGCTGTTAGCAGAGAAATGCAAATTTGGTCAGCTAGAAACAGAGATGATCCGAGACCGGCTTGTTCTTGGAACTAGAGATAAAGCAGCAAGAGCAAGGCTTTTGAGAGAAAGAGAATGTGATCTGAAGAGAGCAATCGAAGCCCTCAGAATCAGTGAGCTGACACAAGAACGGCTCAAGCAGATTGATGTGCCACAAACAGAAACTGTGCATGCCTTGAAGAAACGAGAGAGCCCAAAAGCAAAGAGCACCGCTAAGTTAAAGCCTAAAGATCCCAAGAAGCCCAAGACACTGAAATCTTGCAAGTACCGTGGATCTTCACATGAATGGGACCAGAACAGATGTCCTGCCTATGGAAAAAAAGTGGAAAGTGCGGACAAATAAACCACTTCCAGTCAGTATGTAGATGGAGAGAAAATCAAGAAAGTTTGCACATAATGCAAGAAGTGCGATCAGAAAGTGATACAGATGAGTCTATCTTTGGTGTGCAACTACTTGGGGCTATCAACAGGGGCCACAAAGTGCTTATGGTCCTGCTTGCATTCATTTCAGAGCCAGGCCAGATTAGCATTCAGTGTCAGATTGACACAGGGGCAACATGCAACATGATGTCATTTGACACCCTGTGTGATGTCAAGAAGACAAAAAAGCCTCAAATGAAAAAGTCGTCTGCTAGATTAAAATTGTACGATGACAGTTTCATCAATGTCAAAGGAGAATGTGACCTGACATGTCACTATCAAGGTCGCCAGAGGAATCTTAACTTCAAGATAGTTGATTCCAGCCAGCCTCCCCTACTGTCACAACAGACGTGTACAAAGATGGGCCTCATAAGCGTACATGTTGACAGTGCACTCAATAGCATGCAGCATGACACAGTGCCCTTGACAGAGTGTGAAATTTTGCAGGGGAGTACCACATTGACATTGATCCCTCTGCGACTGGTACAGAATGCACCACGTCGTGTTCCGGTTGCCATGAAAGATAAGCTTCATGACAAGATACATGAGGTAGAGAAACAAGGCATCACAGCAAAAGTTACCGAGCCTACAGCAAGGATCAGCATCCTGGTGATTGTCTAGAAACTGGGCAAGATGCGAGTTTGCTTAGATCCACGAGAGCTAAATAAAAACCATCAAACGTCCTTAATACCCGATGCCAACACTTGACGAGATATTGCCCTCTCTCGCCAATGCAAAAGTCTTCACCGTCCTAGATGCAAAAGAAGGATTTCATCAAGTAAAACTTGATGAAGAGAGCTCCTTCCTGACAACTTTCTGGACCCCATTCGGCAGATACCGTTATCTGAGAATGACGTTTGGAATAGCATCAGTACCAGAAGAATACCAGCGACGACAGATAGGGATATTGCTGGGGCTGCCTGGCACAGCAGTCATCGCTGATGATATTCTAGTGTACGGCTGTGATGTAGCAGAACATGACAGAAATCTGAGGACGCTTCTTCACCGGGCACGTCAAGCGAACCTGAAACTCAACCGAAAGAAGATCAGACTACGACTGGATGAAGTGACATTCGTGCGCCAAGCGTTGACCTCAAGAGGAGTCCACCCAGATCCGAGGAAGGTAGAGGCAATAAAAACTTGCAGCGACCAGACTCAAGGAAAGCAGTCCAGCGACTGTTGGGATGTGTCAACAACCTATCATGATACTTGCCAAGGCTTGCCGAAGTGAGTGAGCCACTCCAAAAGTTGACAGAGCAGCGTAAGTTTTCACATGGTAGTCACAACAGGAAGAGTCCTTTCAGCAGATTAAGGACATGATTGCCAGTGCTCCAGTACTCGGGTGCTACGACCTGAACACAGAGGTCACAATACAGTGTGATGCATCAGAGAAAGGGCGTGGAACAACTCTCCTTCAGAATGGGCAACCAGTTGCATTTGCCTCCCGGTCCCTCACCTCGGCAGAGCAGAACTATGCACAGATAGAGAAAGAGTGCCTAGCCATAGTTTTCTCCTGTGAGAGGTTTGACCAGTTTATGGCAGAGAGCTGATCAAGGTGAACACCGACCACAAGCCGTTGGTGCCAATCTTCACGAAGCCAATACATAAAGCTCCCAAGAGGCTGCAACGCATGCTTCTGAGATTACAGAAATACCGGTACAACCTGAGCGTGCAGTACCTGCCGGGAAGCCAGGTGTATATAGCTGACATTTTAAAGCCAGGCTTCCACGAAGAGCACAGATGAGAGTTGCCTGTCAGAGTACCAGATGTTTCACCTGAGACAGGAGGAGTGACTCATGTCAGAGATTGAAGTCATCAACCAATCCAGCTATTTATGCATGAAGGATAGCACACAGCTGCAAACCAAGAAGGCCACACAGTCTGATTCAGTTCTTCAACTGTTGAAGACTGTAGTGCTGGAGGGATAGCCAGAGCAGAGAAATGAAGAGATTGAAGTCATCAATCAGTCCGGCTATTTATGCATGAAGGATAGCACACAGCTATAAATCAAGGCGACCACACAGTCCGATTCAGTCCTTCCGATTCAGTTCTTCAACTGTTGAAGACTGTAGTGCTGCAGGGATGGCTAGAGCAGAAAAATGAAGTATCGATGTGCATTCGTGAGTACTTTGGTGTCCGATACGAAATCACTGTTCAGGATGG
The DNA here is from genome assembly GCF_001949145.1 of Acanthaster planci. The sequence continues at coordinate 79,466 of NW_019091583.1, read as the reverse complement.
GGTACTCTACAAAGGAATGAGGGTCATTGTACCCAAGTCTGTGCACAGGATGATGCTTACCAGAGTCCATTCAAGCCACTTTGGTACAGAAGCTTGCCTACAAAGAGCCAGAGAAGTGCTATACTGGCCTGGAATGACAAGCCAGATCAAAGACAGGGTAAGCCAGTGCTAGTCTTGTAATGAGTTCCTGAACAAGCAACAGAAAGAGCCGATGATGTCATATGAAATACCCAATTGGGCATGGAGTGTATTCAGCCAAGGTCTCTTTCACTACAGACATGCTGACTATCTGATCACAGCTGACCTCAACAGCGACTTCTGGGAACTAGGCAAGCTGGATAGCACCAGATCAGACACTATAGTTGAGTGCACAAAGAAGCATTTCTTACGATTTGGTATACCCAGCAAGGTCATTAATAACAACGGTCTTCAGTTCATTGCGGTGGACTATGAGGAATTCAGCAGAGATTGGGAGTTTGAGCATGTTACGTCTTCTCCCTCCCCCAGCCAGAGTAATGGCAAAGCAGAATCAGCAGTGAAAAAGAACATCATCAAGAAAGTGACCAAAGCTAAAGAAGATCTTCATCTTGCAATTCTAGATTGGCGTAACACACCTGATTCCAGTGGCAGCAGTCCAATGCAGAGATTGATGTCGAAATGGGCGAGAACACTGTTGCCAACACCTGAAGCCTTTCTGAAGCCAGACATTGTCCAAGGTGTGGCAGACAATATTCAACTTCAGAAGAAGAAGGCCAAACACCATATATGAGAGAACTGCAAAACTGCTTCTGGAATTGCAGATTGGACAACCAGTCAGAATTCAGCCACCCAGCAGGAACACGTCATGGCAAGCTGGAGAATGTGTTGCCAGTGACGGTTCCCGTTCCTATCTCATCGAGCTAGACAGTGGCCAAGTGCTGAGATGCAACAGAAAGCACTCGCCTACATCAACTCATCAGTCGGAGACAAATTCTTTAGCAACAGCTCCAGTCCAGCAAGACCCAGTCTCTGCCTCAACCCCACCAGCCAATCAACCAGCAGTCCTACCTGAGCCAGCCAGGCTTGTGAAAACAGCAACAGATCTAGTCCAACCCAAGACAAATCCACCAAGCACCGAACAAATTTCTCTGAAGTCCACACGTGCTCGTTCCAACATCAAAACACCATCTTGATTCAAGGATTTTGCAGTTTGAAACATGACAATGAACTATAAATTCTGTCACGCAGATTTCGACAAAGAGAAAAGGCACACAAAAGGACACTTAGTGATTCAATTCTCCAGAGGACAGATTTAATGTTTTGACTTGCTTTGATTTCCATACTTCACATTCTAACACACACAAATATGCATAATAATGACAAGTGGAATCAGGCATTTTTTAGTTTACATCAAAATGTCGTAGCCTTTGGTTCATTCCACGTAAAAGCATTTCATGGGACTTTATTATTTATTACAGGTGTCTGGAGACTGAAGAATTTTTTTTCTTGTGCAATGTTTTCACTTTGGCAAGACAAGTCGACGAAAAAAAGACAAAAAAAAGCTGTTTTTTGTTTATCTTTTGAACAAGATGTTATAGGTAAACATTACCAAGTTTGCTAATTGTTTAGCGTAAAAAAAAAGAGGGAGATGTCTGGGAAAGAGTAAAGCGCCCTCCTCAGTTTCACATGTGTGGATGAGCTGCACGATATAGACATGGTGAACATCACAGTCGTTGTGAAGTGACAGTCGATGTTAAGCCTGAGGAACCCATAGCACTGTGACTGTTGCTGTATTGGTATTGTGCACATCAGTGGGAAAAAGTAATCATTTTTGGCTGAGCCGTCTTGCAAACATACAACTAGGCATAGTGTGGCCTGTACATGTACATCTGATTTTCACAAAGTTGGTGTCAAAACGACTGAAAGACATCACTGGAAAACCTCCTGAAGGCTTGATGGAGGAAAAGAATTGTGCTGCCACGATAATAAAAAAAATTAAGGGGGCGGATCCTACCTCCCCCATCACGGCCGTTTTGGGGTTCAAATATATCAGCCTGTCACAGTTCAATCTTAGTAATAGGACCAATAAACCCAACCCTTGTTCTTTATTCTTATCAGTGCTGTTCATACTCAGCATGAGGTTGGACCGTCGTAGGCTTTAACTGAATTGTCTCTAAAACTCACCATGCAAAATGAACGACAGCATTTTTGTTGAAAAATAAAGCTCTTCCTTCATTTTGTAGATTGGTTTCCTCAATCTAATGGAATGGAATGGATATTTTGCCATCGCTAGCACATGTAACTAAACAATATTTTGCCGGCCACATGAACATTAACTGGTTTTTTTGGGAGGGAGGGCAAACCTTAGTCTGGTTCTGCACCATCAATTATAGAATCAAACCATTTTACACTCACCGTAAAAAATGTCTCCAGAGCCATGAATCAGAAAAAAATTGAAATACACCTGCACTCTGTCATTAAATACCAGAGTCAGTTTTCAAGTAAAAAAAAAATCTTCATTTTTTTTTTGGACAAAAAACTTAAGGCAGGTTGGGATCGAACCCAGTAGGGAGCATGTCTTGTGATTTTAGATGTGCGCATTATTGACTAAGGCACCAAACATATATTGAATCTCTGGGGAATAACCTGTACAGCCTTACTCATGCATATGCATCAACGAGGGCGCTGTCTACATGTACTCACAGTTGGCTAAATACCATTTATTGAGATATGCTGGCGACGGCTAATATCCACCGTCTAATGAAGTAGAATGTCCTCAAAAAAGCTTTTGCTTTTTTCTTTTCTATCTAGGCACAAAAACAACAATGAGGTCGGGTTGACGCCTGTCTACCGTGGTGTTTGGCTGGGCTTCCCTTCTCCAATGTAGCCAGCGCAAACAGGGTGCTACCAAGCTCAAAGATTAGATTTGTAAACAAAAGTGTAGAAATTATCTTGAGATGGTAAAGATGGTGTTAGGTTGACTGTTTTATTTGGAACAATTTTAGGCTTTGTGTTTGAACCAGGGAATATAAGTTTTTAGTTGAAGATGCATTTTTTGGCCAAAAAACTAGATTGTATGGACACCTAACACGGGTTTACATGTATTTTTGCCTCTTGAAAAAGAAAGTTAAGTGACACTTTCCAAATGGCATAGCTCAGCAAATAAAAAACCTTCATCCAAACATTCATTGAAATCTTAAATTCTTGAAAAACTAGAAAAATTAATTCATGTCTTACTGGTTTCTAAACTGCTTTCCATTTATTTTCTGAACTTTCAAAATTGTATGCATAATTTTTGTCAAAGTGTATGAATTTCTTCAAAATAATTATAAGCAGTTACTGTATTGCCCATCATACTCCTGGAAAGTTTTAGCAAGATAGAATACGATGCTATAATAGAAAAAGATGCTATGTTTTCTCCAAATTAAAAAAAAAACAACTCAGAGGGCCTTGCATTTCAATATAAGTAGAATCTTTCTTCTGACTTGGTAACATGCACATCATATTGAAATGAATATTTTGAAGAAGTTTAAATACAGAAAGGTTCGCAAATATATTTTTTATCTACATAGTACTGAAACACAGGCAAAGTCTGAATGCATGT
>NW_019091583.1:49258-60827 GCF_001949145.1 Acanthaster planci | reverse complement strand
CGAGGGCAAACTTTCCATTCTGGTATTTCTTGATCTATATGAAAGTGCTGCTTTTGACATGTTTGATACAATTGATCACGATATTTTGCTTCATCAATTAAGGACGCATGTACATGTAGGAGTTTCACGAAATACCTTCGATTGGTTTTCCTCTTACCTTAGAGACCGTTTACAAAGAGTTCAGACACTCTGTCTTTATCGCCTGATAGTCGAAGTGGATCGGATGTCGGAACCATGAGTGACACAGAACACTTACATGTACATGTAAGTATGGCGTCCCCCAGCATGCCCAGGGCTCCGTACTCGGACCACTTTTATTCAATGTGTATACATGTATGTTGCCATTAGGGGATGTTATTAGGCATCATGGACTGAGTTGTCATTTTTATGCAGATGACACTCAGTTGTATTTGTCAGCACAGCCAACTGCCAGTAACATACAGCAACAAGTGTCAGTTTTAGAAAAATGCTGTGACTACATCAGATGTTGGATGGCGATTAATTCCTTGAAGCTAAATGATGATAAAACAGATCTGCTTATCATTGGATCGCATATATTGTTGAGCAGAATTCCTAGAGCTGTTGTGAATATTGGTAATCACAATATTACCACAGTCTCTGAAGTCAAGAGTCTGGGTGTGATTTTTGACAACAAAATGAACATGTAATCCCACACAAGAATGTCTCTCTGCAATGTATCACATGTACCGGTACAATATAAGCAAAATTAAACATTATTTGGGTCAATCAGCCACGGAGCAGATTATTCATGCACTTGTTACGTCTCGCATAGACTATTGTAACTCTGTTTAATTGGTCTATCGGTGTCAGCCCTTGCTCCTTTGCAGAGAGTCCAGAATGCTGCAGCAAGGTTACTCACTAATGGCAAGAAATTTGACCACGCTACTCCTGCGCTGATGCAATTACATTGGTTGCCAGTAAAATACAGGGTAATTTTTAAAGTGTGTCTCCTGATCTTTAAATGTCTCCACGACAGTGCTCCAAGTTGTTTAAGTGATTTGCTTGATGTTAGGATTCCTAGTTGATTCACTCGTTCCGCGCTGGACTTGTCTAAGCCTACTCTTCCAAAACTAGGCTGTCTTCTGCTGGCGAGAGGATGTTTTCTGCGGCTGGTCCCCGTTTCTGGATCCAGCTTAAAGTTCATCTTAAGAGAGTCTGGGAGTATGGAGAGTTTTAAGACCGGGCTGAAGACGCACTTTTGTAAACAAGCATTTTTAGTTTCTGAGTACTGATTTAAACAGTAGTCAGGGGAAATCAATTTATACATGTACATAAAACTTTCCTGTCAGCGCCCAAAAGAGGGCGCTGTCATTACAGTTGTCTTGTTTGGTGCGTGCATTACAAAAACCTTGTAAATGTGCTCCTATGACTGTACTCTGGAATGGATATGGTGGACGATGTGCCGATACAAATAAAGGCAATGTTAAATCAATTTTCGTGTTACTTTATTGATTTCTCAGTAACATAAGTTTTTCACAAAATTACGGTATATGTAGGTTTTATTTATTTATTTATATTTTGATGTACAATGCTTGAGAGCAGCCTGATGGATTGGGCGCTTTATAAATGTCAATTATTATTATTACTTATCACTATCACCGGTGTACAAGTATGAGAAATAAAAGTAAACTTGCAGGACTAAAATTGAGTTACTCAATCCACCTGGTCAGTGAATAACCTGCTACTGGGAAGAAACTTACTCAGGTTCTGCTCTCTCCTGTGATGCTGTCCACACATCGGCCACTCCTCGCTCCATCATCTTCCTCTCGCTCTGATCTCACCCTACAATTAAAAAACCAACGATGCATCTCTCTTCAGCTTTTATTGAATTGTCACAGCAGTGAGTGCCCTTCAACTGATGTGAACGAAGGCTCCTATAAGGATCATGATAACCACTAGGGATAGCCTTGACCAAGGCCTTAGGTAAATCTGCCCTACTGCGTACAAGTACATGTGCTGTAGACCCAAGCATTCACGCTGGTCTAGCCTCTGCACTATTACTGTACAATGTGTACTCTGCATGCCTTCTGCATGTGTTGTGCACAGATATTCACTACACGTACATATTCATACATGTATGTGTACATGTACATGCCCGGACAAATGTGACCTGCTCTGCAAAAATGGGTATTAACCTGGGACACTGTGCTCTTTCACACTAAGGGCTTTTTAATGTGGACAGGGTGATTTTCCACTTCCTGGTTTATTGGCTTTTATTATCTCAGCACTTGCACAATTCATACAAGAAACCTAACTGTTGCTATGGGTATCAAGAGACTTTCTTCTTGGCTGATTTCTTTCTCCACTTCCCGCGTTTAAAGGGCTTTATCTCTGAAAGTAATTCTGTTAACGTGTATGATATGATTATAAAAATGCAAAAATCAATATACATGTACATATATATATAAAATGCCACAGGGTTCAAACCTTCACCAAATTAAAGCTTATAATGTAACCAATTCCAAAGTGTATGTAACTCATTTGGCAAAAATGTCCCATAATACACATTTTTGTGGCAAGCAAGTCACAAATGACATGTACATGTATACATGTACATGTAGGTACAATGTACATGTACGCTATACAGTACAAGTGCACATCATGTACCGGTACATGTACATGTATGTTGTGTCTGTCCTCACACCTTGATCTGTGGGTTGGCCATAGTGTGTGAATTGTATGGGGGTTGTTGGGCTGTGATCTGGTGATGGTGGCTCGCTTGCCATAGATCCCGAGCGTGAGGCCCGATGGTCTCCCCAGGATAAAACAGCATTGAGACCACCTTGGACAAGGCTACATGTACATGTCAATGGGAACAACAGAAAAGTAACGGTTCAATGCTAAGTTTGAGCCCTCATCAAGGGGCACGCTTTTGATGCGTCCACCTCTTCATTCTCCGAAAATCTTACATACTAGTACATACATGTATGTACATGTACATTGTGCAATTGGCAGTTGATAGCTGAACTCAAAAATTGCCCTCGCAAGCCATGTGCCCACCGGGTACCTTTGGAAAACCGGCTGAATTCTAGATACATACAGCTACCCGCTCCGATCGAGCGGAACAAAAGAGGGCATTTTTGGGGGTACTCACGACATAGGCATGCGTTAAAAATGGAGATCAATGGCGCGTATGACACGGAGTAGGCAGAGTATGCATAACGAATTTATACCCCAATGTATAGTCTTTGTGTAAATGCAGAATGCGTGCAAGAACTCACTTGGAAAACTTACCGGTACAACCATCTGTTTTTCTTATGCTGCCTGTGTATCAAGTCTGTCGACAGTACAGTAAGTGTCGTCGAACATTGGCCATTTTGGCTAGGTACATATACATGTAAAATAGCCCTCACAGTTACTATCTTTAACCCTAAACCTACATAATAACACAAATTACTACTTGTAGTAAAATGTAGTAATCAGTGCTGCTGCTTGTAAGAGGACATGACTGCATTGTTCTTTGAAGCTAGAAGTAGTAATCTGTAGCACTAGGTCCTTCAGGCTCAGACTATTACTTAGTATTTTGTAGTACTGAGTAGTGTAAGCCAAACAATAGGCTTGGCGGTTAGGGTTAAAATAAGGTTGTTGAACATTACGTTACTTGACCCCTAATCTTCTCAACGGCTGTTCCAACTTCCATGTCAAGACATATCGGGGTTCATTACCATAAGCACCCTGTTCCTGTGACAAGGAAACAAAGTCCACTTAGCCAAACTAATATTTTGACCTTAAGGAACCATAACTCAATCCTAATAGGCCTAGTTTAGGTAAAATTTTACTTAAGCAAGAAAATTTCAAATTCCTAACCCGANTGAGGGCAAACTTTCCATTCTGGTATTTCTTGATCTATATGAAAGTGCTGCTTTTGACATGTTTGATACAATTGATCACGATATTTTGCTTCATCAATTAAGGACGCATGTACATGTAGGAGTTTCACGAAATACCTTCAATTGGTTTTCCTCTTACCTTAGAGACCGTTTACAAAGAGTTCAGACACTCTGTCTTTATCGCCTGATGGTCGGAGTGGATCGGATGTCGGAACCATGAGTGACACAGAACACTTACATGTACATACATGTAAGTATGGCGTCCCCCAGCATGCCCAGGGCTCCGTACTCGGACCACTTTTATTCAATGTGTATACTACATGTTGCCATTAGGGGATGTTATAGGCATCATGGATTCAGTTGTCATTTTTATGCCAATTATATTTGTCAGCACATTCAAGTGCCAGTAACATACAGCAACAAGTGTCAGTTTTGGAAAAATGCTGTGACGACATCAGATGTTGGATGGCGATTAATTGTTGGACAAGGTTACATGTACATGTCAATGGGAACAACAGAAAGTAAGGGCTCACTGCCGAGTTTGAGCCCTTATCAAGGCGCACACTTTTGATGCGTGCACCTTTTCAAATTCATACATTGTAATTCTTCACTGCAATGTTATCGGACCTCCCAAGCTTTTATTCTCCGAAAATCTTACATGTACATATACATGTACATGTACTAGTACATGTGCACTGTACAATTGGCAGTTGATGTACACGTGCAATGCTGGACTCAAAAATTGCCCTCGCAAGCCATGTGCCCACCGGGTACCTATGGAAAACTGGCTGAATTCTAGATACACACAGCTACCCGCTCCGATCAAGTGGAACAAAAGAGGGCATTTTTTTTGGTAGTCACTGCATAGGCCCGCGTTTATAATGGAGAGTACAATGTACAGGTACTGGGTATGTATATATTTTCAAATGGTGGCACCTTCCAAAAAGAGCTTCCACACATCTTCTATCCGACAGATCTGTCCCCCCCTCCTTCACATCCAAACATTAAGAGGCGATTTACAGTCCCAGTTAGGCTTACTCAGACTAACAACATTAGGCATACATGTATCCCACCATGCCTGCCGATTGTAATTCCAGACATGGGGCCTTTATGACATGTGGGCGAAATATCAGCTAGGGCCTACATGTACAGTACAGTACATGGATGTAGGCTACCAGCTGACCTAATGCGTGTGTACATGTACCTTAACGACCTCCATTCGGTCAAATGTGTCAAATACTGAAACAGTGTCAGTGTTGGCTAAAATTTGCGCAGTGGCAGGGTGATCTTATGTCCTCAATGTCAGTTGATACATACCTTCATCATGTTCATGATGTGTATAAAGTCTGTCGACAGTACATCAAGTGTTGTCCAACATGGGCAATTTTGGCTAGGTACACGTACATGTACATGTACAATAGCCCGCACAGTCACTGTCTTTAACCCTAACCCTACATAATACTACAAATTACTACTTGTAGTAAAATGTAGCACCATTACCATTAGCACCCTGTGCCTTTAATAAGGAAACAAAGTCCACTTTCCCAAACTAACATTTTGACCTTAAGGAACCATTACTCAATCCTAATAGGCCTACCGGTAATTTAACTTAAATTTAAGCAAGAACATTTCAAATTCCTAACACGAGTTTGGCAAAAGACAACCACTCAGTCGAATCACAGCCATTTTGTTTTTCATCTGGTTACCCGACTCAGGCTTTTTGGATTCATCAAAACATATGTCTGTCCAGGTCAAGGAACCAGACTACATTCGCTAATTTGTCGTTCACAGCTCTTTGCGGTACGCTACTGTTTTATACAAAAATTTCCCTCAAAAACCAAAAGCCCTGTTCTCTTTTCTTTCTGATATGAAAGAAGACATCACCAACAACTTGTTTAGATAAATCATTTCAAAAGAGTAGATTCTGTTCCCTTATACATGTAATAGGAACAGGGTGCTAAAAGTAATGAACCCCGTCATATCTAATACACAGACTGAGCGAAATACGTGTACATGTACATGTACCAATGGGCTCTTCCAAAACTTGGACAGCAGTTGTAATATGTCTTGACATGGAACAGCCGTCGAGATGATTAGGGGTCAAGTAACGTAATGTTCAACGACCTTATTTTAAAGATAGCGACTGTGAGGGTGAGCCCCTGATATTGAATGGGTGAAGGCAAAAAGACTGGAAAATACATGTACAGTACCAGAAAAACGTGAGTGAAACCACTCAATAAACGGCACGAAGAAAGCAGAGAGACTAAGGATAATTTCTGTGTTCAAGAAAAATTGCGCCTACGATTATAAGAGGGCGCGCCAAACTTTTTCACTACGCCGACACCCAATTGTGTATACGTGTGGCTAAGGATAGAGCGGGAGTGAGAGTACACGCCACAATAGTGGGGCTAATGTACATGTAGACCTGTAAACAGGGCCCGATGAATACTCCTCCGTCGTATACTGGGCCCTGTCACGATTCACAGGGATTTCTATTGAAAAAGTTATCCAGGGGAATACATGTAACTAAATATCCGCTTCATTTTAGGAGCTGAAATTGCACTGGTATGTTCACTACTTACAGTGTAAACCATCCGCTAGGTTGTTTATTGTAGAAAACTCGCCTTTCCTTCGTCTGAGGAACAAAATGTTGCCTTTTTTTTTGCAGTTTTCCTACTCCGGACGAAGTTTGCCCCACTTGCACAAAAGCGACGGCTGTTTCGTCATTTTTGTGTCACGTTACAGAGAGCGAGCCGCACTACCAATGATTTGCTGCAAACAGTGTGTGACTGGACAGGGAAACAGCCAAGGGTGTTGCGTATTAGCAGTGACACAAAACAGCCATGATTTGAATACTGTACAGTGTACTTAGATCGACCTGTACTCTCGCAGATCTGAACGAGATCCGTAGGTGCTGAAGTCTGGGTGCAAACTAGCCAGGCTCTTGTACAGGGTACCATAACTTAACCATACAAGGGAGTCTGTGTAATGTACCGGTACAAATCAGGTGAAAATTCATATGGAATGGGAAAATGGCAAAAAAGGCAACATTTTTTCTTAAATTAGCAACTTAGTGCATTTTAACAACGTAAAGTAGTGAACATACCTGTACTGGTGCAATTCCAGCTCATAAAATGAAGCCCTGTTAAGCGGATGTTATATGCCCCCGGATAAAGTTTTCCAAAAGAAATCCTACTATTATTATTAATCCAGGAGGCCCAGTATATGACAGAGGAGTATTCGTTGGGCCATATTTATGGGTCTACCTAGTCAAGATCCCTAGCGGATGTTTCAGGAGGAAAGTAACCAAGTAAGTACATATTCATGTACTAAGTTAGCATGGTTAGCCTAGATCAAGACAGCATGATACATGTTTGCACGTGTTGCATTCATGACATTGCCACGATGATTTGCAGGGGGGCTAACCTTCAAAATTTCACGAACAGCACACATTTACCAATCCCGTATTGATCGTTTTACGTCTGGATTTATTTAATAGCTTACCTTTGCTTTGAAGACATGACAGACATAACTGACAGAGAACGTTTCACGCCAAACTTGTCCAGTTTCCCGTTTGCCGCGGCGACATAAGTTTTACCAAAAACGCCCCCTGTTTACAAAAATTAACACTGAAATATTTAGCGCCCTCTGTCGACAAAAAGAAAGCGCCCTCTCTTGACTCAATATCTAGCGCCCTCTATCGAAAAAATGATAGCGCCCTCTCTTGATTCAATATCTAGCGCCCTCTATCGGAAAAAATGATAGCGCCCTCTATTGATTCATAACTTATAGCCCTCTATGGCTGAGTTCGGGCACTAGCATGTTCTCATTTGTTCAAGAACAGTTCGATTTCTTGTTATTGGGTTGGCTGCTCGAACGCCAGAAACGTACGGCTGGTTATCACTGATAGTTATGAGAAGCAATTAACATGTAACACGGCGGCGTTCGTGTAGATGTACGTTATTTGAGAGTTTAAATAACTGAGCTGAATTATTTTCTATTTAAACAGGAACATTCATTTCTGTGTTAAATTGTGCAAAACTTCTTATTGTCACCGGCTTTGTAAGCCATCTGTACCTTTTTACAGCTGTTCGAAAATCAAAACCTCACAAGTTTTTCTGTGTGTTCCTGTAAACCCTGACGAGGAGGTGGTGTGCGATCCTGTTCCGGGATCACCGTTCTTGAGTTCTGTTCCCAACGTTTGACCGCGAGAACAAGAAATCGACCACAAGGTTAACTAGCCTAATAGAGGGCGCTATTGAATTTGCTCCTTCACTATATTGCATCCATAGAGGGCGCCATTCATTTTGTCAATAGAGGGCGCTAAATATTGGATAATAAAGGCGCTGTAATTTTTTCAATAGAGGGCGCTAAATATTTCTGCGTTATTTTTTGTCAATAGAGGGCGTTATTATTAAAAAAATTCGCCATGGCGCCAGGGGAAAACTGGACGAGCTTAACGCTTGGCCACGTTGGCCACGTTGGCGATAAACGTTCTTTGTCAGTTGTGTCTGTCATGCCTTCAAAGCAAAGGTAGGCTATTGAATAAGCCCAGACGTGAAAGGATTTACACGGGATATGTGAATTTGTGCTGTCATAAAATTTGAAGGTTAGCCTCCCTGCAAATCATCGTGGTCATGGTGGTAATGACGTCATGAATGCAAACTCACACGGACTGTCACTCCCAGTCCATCCTCGGATTGACAGTCTGTGCCACACTAGTCTGCTAGTGGGGTTAGAATGCAAACATTCTTTCACCAACATGTGCATACAGTAAATGTATGTAGGCTAAATCTACATCATGTACCTAGCCAAAATGGCCAATGTTGGACGACACTTAATGTACTGTCGACAGACTTTATACACTTGAACATGATGAAGGTATGTATCAACTGACATTGATAATGTTATCTTGCCACACTGCGCAAATTTTAGCCAACACTGACACTGTTTGACACTTTTACCGAATGGCTCTGAATGGAGGTCATTCAGGTACACACGCATTAGGTCAGATGGTAGCCTACATCCATGTACATGTAGGCCCTAGCTGATATTTTGCCCACATGTCATGAAGGCCCCATGTCTGGAATTGCATGTACATTTGGTAGGCATGGTAGGATACATGTATGCCTAATGTTGTTATTCTGAGTAACTGGGACCTTTTAAATCGCCTTTAATATTTGGATGTGAAGGGGGGAGCAGATATGTCAGAAATTACATGTGGAAGCTCTTTATGGAAGGTTTCAGCATTTGAAAATTCGTACATGTACAACTGTACATGATGCACATGCGGGTAAATAAAGTCAGAGACTTGATTGGGCAAATATTGTGACACCTGTGGTACGGAACAAAAATCACCGCTGGTAGATGCTGTGCCAAATCCGCCTCCAGGTGGCAAAAGAAAGACAGATGGTTGTAAGTTTTCCAAGTGAGTTCTAAGACGCATTCTGTGTTTACACAAAGACCATACTTGTACATTGGGGTATAAATTCATTACGCGTACTCTGCCTGCTCCGCATCGTACGCGCCATTGATCTCCATTATAGACGTGCGCCTATGCAGTGAGTACCAAAAATCATGCCCTCTTTTGTTCCGCTTGAACAGAGCGGGTAGCTGTGTGTATCTAGAATTCAGCCAGTTTTCCATAGGTACCCGGTGGGCCCGTACATGGCTTGCGATGTCAATTTTTGAGTCCAGCATTACGTGTACATGTACATCAATTGCCAATTGTACAGTGTACATGTACATGCACATACATTTGTACGTGTACTAGTATGTACATGTAAGATTTTTGGAGAATGAAAGCTTGGAAGTTCCGATAACATTGCGGTGAAGAATTATGAATTTGAAAAGATGGACGCATCAAAAGTGTGCACCTTGATGAGGGCTCAAACTTAGCATTGAACCGTTACTTTTCTGTTGTTCCCATTGACATGTACATGTAGCCTTGTCCAAGGTGGTCTCAATGCTGTTTTAACAAGGGGAGACCATCGGGCCTCACACTCGCGATCTACGGCAAGTGAGCCACCATCACCAGTTCACAGCCCAACAACCCCCATACAATTCACACACTATGGCCAACCCACAGATCAAGCTGTGAGGACAGACACAACTTACATGTAGTGGTACATGTACACTTGTACTGTACAGTGTACATGTACCTATACATGTACATGTATGCATTTATGTATATGTCATTTGTGACTTGCTTGCCACAAAAATGTGTATTATGGGACATTTTTTCAATGAGTTACATACACTTTTGAATTGGTTACATCATAAGCTTTAATTTGGTGAAGGTTTGGACCCTGTGGCATTTTGCAATCTGGAGATACTGGTACATACATGTATGTATATTGATTTTTGCATTTTTATAATCATATCATACACGTTAACAGAATTACTTTCAGAGATAAAGCTCTTTATACACCGGAAGTGGAAAAGAAATCAGCCAAGAACAAAGTGTCTTGATACTCATAGCAACAGTTACGTTTCTTGTATGAATTGTGCAAGTACTGATATAGAAGCCAAGAAACCAAGAAGTAAAAAAGCACCCTGTCCACATAAAAAGCCCTTAGTGTGAAAAAGCACAGTGTCCCAGGTTAATACCCATTTTTGCAGAGCAGGTCACATTTGTCCGGGCATGTGCATGTACTCATACAGTACGTGTATGAATACATGTATGTACGTGTAGGGAATATCTCTGCACAACACATGCAGACGGCATGCGCAGTACACATTGTACAGAAATAGTGCACAGGCTAGACCAGTGTGAATGGTTGGGTCCACAGCATGTGTACTTGTACGCAGTAGGGCAGATTTACCTAAGGCCTTGGTCAAGGCTATCCCTAATCATTATCATGATCCTTATAGGAGCCTTCGTTCACATCAGTTGAAGGGCACTCAATGCAGTGACAATTCAATAAAAGCTGAAGAGATGCATTGTTGGTTTTTTTAATTGTAGGATGAGATCAGAGCGAGAGGAAGATGATGGAGCGAGGAGTGGCCGATGTGTGGACAGCATCACCGGACAGAGCAGAATGTGAGTAAGTTCCTTCCCAGTAGCAGGTTATTCACTGACCAGATGGATTGAGTAACTCAACTTTAGTCCTGCAAGTTTACTTATTTTCCCATACATGTACATGTACACTGGTACTCTTATCTTAGCAATAAAGAATAATATTAATTGACATTTATAAAGCGCCCAATCCATTAATTAACCCTAACCCCCTAGGGTGTATGTAAAATTGTATAAAAATTGAAGGATTTGGGAGTGATGGGGTTAAGCTGCTCCCAGGTGCTGTATATCAAAATATAAAGAAATAAATAAAATCCACCGTAATTTTGTGAAAAACTTACATGTACCTCACTGAGAATTCAATGAAGTAACACGAAAATTGGTTTAAGATTGCCTTTATTTGTATCGGCACGTCGTCCACCGTATCCATTCCAGAGTACAGTCATAGGAGCACATTTACAATATTTTTTGTAACGCACGCACCAAACAAGACAACTGTAATGACAGCGCCCTCTTTTTGGTGCTGACAGGAAAGTTTTATGTACATGTATAAATTGATTTCCCCTGACTACAGTTAAAATCAGTACTGAGAAACTATAAATGCTTGTTTACAAAAGGTGCGTCTTCAGCCCGGTCTTAAAACTCTCCATACTCCTAGACTCTCTTAAGATGAACTTCAAGCTGGTCCCAGAAATGGGGA
>NW_019091583.1:4169-20621 GCF_001949145.1 Acanthaster planci | reverse complement strand
ACATGCATTCAGACCTTGCCTGTGTTTCAGTACGATGTAGGTAAAAAATATATTTGCAAACTTTTCTGTACTTAAACTTCTTCAAAAATATTCATTCAATATGATGTGCATGTTACTAAGTCAGATGAAAGATTCTACTTACAATGTATATTGAAATGTAAGGCCCTCTGAGGTTTTTAATTTGGAGAAAACTTTATAGCATCTTATTCTAACATTATAGCATCGTATTCTATCTTGCTAAAACTTTCCAGGAATATGATGGGCAATACAGAAACTGCTTATAATTATTTTGAAGAAATTCATACACTTTGACAAAAATTATGCATACAATTTTGAAAGTTCAGAAAACAAATGGAAAGCAGTTTAGAAACCAGTAAGATATGAACTAATTTTTCCAGTTTTTCAAGAATTTAAGATTTCAATGGATGTTTGGATGAAGGTTTTTTATTTGCTGAGCTATGCCATTTGGAAAGTGTCACTTAACTTTCTTTTTCAAGAGGCAAAAATACATGTAAACCCGTGTTAGGTGTCCATACAATCTAGTTTTTTGGCCAAAAAATGCATCTTCAACTAAAAACTTATATTCCCTGTTTCAAACAAAAAGCCTAAATTGTTCCAAATAAAACAGTCAACCTAGCACCATCTTTACCATCTCAAGATAATTTCTACACTTTTGTTTACAAATCTAATCTTTGAGCTTGGTAGCACCCTGTTTGCGCTGGCTACATTGGAGAAGGGAAGCCCAGCCAAACACCACGGTGGACAGGCGTCAACCCGACCTCATTGTTGTTTTTGTGCCTAGATAGAAAAGAAAAAAGCAAAAGTTATTTTCAGGCCATTCTACTACATTAGACAGAGGATATTTAGCTGTCGCCAGCATATTTAACTAAATGGTATTTAGCCAACTGCAGGTGTATGAGTACATGTAGACAGCGCCCTCGTTGATGCATATGCATGAGTAAGGCTGTGCAGGTTATTCCCCAGAGATTCAATATATGTTTGGTGCCTTAGTCAATAATGCGCACATCTAAAAATCACAAGTTATGCTCCCAACTAGGTTCGATCCCAACCTGCTTTTAAAATTGACTCCGGTATTTAATTACAGAGAAATTAGATTTCTTTTTCTGAATCATGGCTCTGTATGAATTTTTTATGGGAAATTTGGTCCAAAATTGATTTTTTTTATTAGTTTAAAAATAATTCCAGTATTTAATTACAGAGTAATTTACTTTCTTTTACTGTTTCATAGCTCTGGAGGAGTATTTTTATGGGAAACTAAGTCCAAAATTGAAAAATGAAGAACTATTTTATTATTTTAAAATTGACTCCAGTATTTAATTCCAGATTCATTCATTTTCTTTTTCTGATTCATGGCGCTGGAGGAATTTTTTTATGGGAAACTAAGTCCGAAATTGTAAAACAGTTGGCACAGAACCAGACTGAGATTTGTCCCCCCCACCCCCCCAAAAAAACCCCAATTACTGTCCATGTGCGCGGCAAAAAATCATTTAGTTACATTAGCCAGCGACAGCAAAATATCCACTCCATTAGATTGAGAAAACCAATCTACAAGATTAAGGAAGAGCTTTATTCTTCAACAAAAATGCTTCTGTTAATTTTGCATGGCAAGCTTCAGTGACCATTCAGTTATTAGCCTACGACGGTCCAACCTCATGCTGAGTATGAACAGCACTGATAAGAATAAAGAACAAGGGTTGGGTTTATTGCTCCTATTACTAAGATTCAACTGTGACAGACTGATATATTTGAACCCCAAAACGGCCCTGATGGGGGAGGTAGGATCCGCCCCCTTAATTTTTATTATCGTGGCAGCACAATTCTTTTCCTCCATCAAGCCTTCAGGAGGTTTTCCAGCGATGTCTTTCAGTTTTGACACCAACTTTTTAAAAATCACATGCATGCCACGCTATGTCTATGTTTGCAAGACAGCTCAGCCAAAAATGTTTACTTTTTCCCACTGATGTGCACAATACCAAAGCCAATATACAAGAACATGCGGGCTTGAACTTTAAATGACCATAACATCAAAACCACAGATTGGTCAAAATTTCACATCTGTATTGATCATGACTATTTTGTGTAAATGTCAAGTTATTTAAAAAGTTGGGCGGAGAATAGCGGAGTTCAAAATGGGGGGGTAGATTGTACCTCCCTCTGGCTGAGAAATGGCCTGAATAAACTCTGGATCTCTTATTTTTGAAATTGGCTGATTTTCAAAAAAGGTTTCTTCTGACACCTTTGCCTGTGAAAACAACACAAAGGAATAAATACAAAAACCTCAGTCACAATACATCAAACCTACAGTTTACACATGGTTTGTGAAATAACCCATCATGATTTACTCCACACATCTTCACAAAGTAAACAGATTCTCCAAGAGGGTAGACCACTGTAAACGCAGAACTGAAAGGAACAGGGCCTGATAAATGTTGCAAAATCTCATGTACAGTCATTTGCAAAAGTTTAAGACCACCCCTGGATTTGAATGCTATATGTATTTGCATGTCATTGGGCCTGCATGTCTCATTGACGGATTTTAGGTTTTCTTTTAGATTAACCCTCCTTTGGTTTTACAGCACAAATATACACAAGTGCCCAAGGTCACTCTCTTGCATGTTGGTGCAGTGGACAACACAACACAGCTGTGCTTCTTTGAGGTGTTTACCAAATGACCCAGAGAGTGACTTCAGCATAGGAGGGTTAATGCATTTTGTACAGTGGTCCTAAACTTTTGCAAATGCCTGTAATTTGATGCAATCATTTCTCTTTTTGTAAATGACACCTGAAATAAGGCACATGGTGAAGGTGTGGCTCATGCATGTAGTTGCAAATTTACCAGAGGTATTTTTCAAGTCAAACTTGCAGTGTGTGACAATCAGCATGAAATTGCTCTACGATTGCTCAGTCCAGCATGGATATGGTTTGAGGTTCAAGTCCACCTGCTGGTTCATGTTGCTGAGATCAGAGCTAGGATTGATCACTCAAGCCCAGATGGTTAGAGGCTCCAAGTCCACCTGCTGGTTCATGTTACTGAGACTAAAGCTAGGATTGCTCTTCTCAAGCCTGGATGGTTGGAGGCCCTGGTTGTCCTGCTGGTTCATATTGCTGCGACTAGAGCTAGGATTGATCACTCAAGTCTGAATGGTTTGAGGCTCACAAAGTCCATCTGCTGATTCATGCTGCTGAGACTAGAGCTTGGATAGTTCACTGAAGCCTGGATGGTTAGAGGGTAGAGTTGACCCGCTGGTTCATGTTACTGAGACTAGAGCTAGCTAGGATTGGTCACTACAGCCTGGATGGTTTGAGGCTGAGGTTCACCTACTGGCTCCTGTTGCTGAGACTAGAGCTGTTACTGGTCACTCAAGCCTGAATGGTTGGAGGGTATAGTTGACCTGCTGGTTCATGCTGCTGAGACTAGAGCTAGGATTGATCACTCAAGTCTGAATGGTTTGAGGCTCACAAGTCCACCTGCTGGTTCATGCCACTGAGACTAGAGCTTGGATATAATAACAATTTATTCATTCATAAAGCGCAAATTTCATATGGATATGTTCAAATGAGCTGTACAATGAAGACATTAAGCGTGGAACAATGAATACATTTAAACATGGTTGAACCGATGGCATACATGTACAAGGGCGCCTCAGGCAGCCGCCAAATGACCCACATTCACCAACATCAGTAAAGGGGAGACAGTAAGAAGCAGTTACAGTTTAAGAGGTGGGAGGAAAACCCCAGAGGAATATTCTGGGTAAACCCCACGGAGTCAGGTAGGGACTGAAAACCCAATCCACATGTGGACCGGGCCGGGATTCGAACTCAGGACCACAGAGGTTGAAGGCGAGGAAAGAACTACCCTGCCAACCTGACTCCCCATATAGTTCACAGCCTGGATGGTTAGAGGGTATAGTTGATCTACTGATTCATGTTGCTGAGACTAGACATATGATTGGTCACTCTGGCCTGGATGGTTTGAGGCTCAAGCCCGCCTGCTGGTTCCTGTTGCTGAGACTATAGCTTTAACTGGTCAGTCAAACCTGAATAGTCAGAGGCTCAAGTCCACCTGCTGGTTCCTGTTGCAGAGAATAGACCTGGGATAGATCATACAAGCCTGGCCGGTTAGAGGATAAAGTTGACCTGATGGTTCATGTTACTCAGACTAGAGCTAGGATCTGGCATTGAAGCCTGGATGATTTAAGGCTAAAAGTTCACCTGATTGCTTAAGCTGCTAAGCCTATAGGCTAAGATTGGCCTCCAGTGTGGATGGTTTGAGGCCCAACTCCACCTGCTGGTTCAAGTACCTGAGACGAGAGCTAGTATTGATCACTCCAGCCTGGGTTGTTTGAGGCTCAAGATCACTTGCTGGTTCATGTTGCGGAGACTAGAGCTGGGATTGGTCACAGAAGCTGGATGGTTAGAGGTTCAAGTCCACTTGCTGGTTCATGTTGCTGAGACCAAAGCTACATGTAGGATTGATCACTGAAGTCTGAATAATGGCTTAAGCTCACCTGCTGGCCATGTTGCTGCGATTAGAGCTAGGATTGCTCTCACAAGCCTGGATGGTTAGAGGCCCTGGTTGTCCTACTCGTTTATGTTGCTGAGACTAGAGTTAGGACTGGTCACTCCAAACATGATGGTTTGAGGCTCAAGTTTACCTGCTGGCTGATGCTGCTGAGACTAGAGCTGGGATTGGTTACTCCTGCCTGGATGTTGAGAGGCTGAGGATCATGAGCTGGTTCATGTTGTTGAGACTAGAGCTAGGATTGCCGGTAACTCAAGTCTGGATGGTTAAAGGCCCTGGTTGTCCTGCTGGTTCATGTTGCTGCAACAAGAGCTAGGATAGATCACCCAAGTCTGAATGGTTTGAGGCTCACAAAGTCCACCTGCTGGTTCATGCTGCTGAGACTACAGCTTGGATAGTTCACAGAAGCCTGGATGGTTAGAGGGTATAGTTGACCAGCTGCTTCATGTTGCTGAGACTAGAGCTGTTACTGGTCACTCAAGCCTGAATGGTCAGAGGCTCAAGTCCACCCCCTGGTTCCTATTGCAGAGAACAGACCTAGGATAGGTCATTCAAGCATGGATGGTTAGAGTCTAAAGTTGACCTGCTGGTTCATGTTACTGAGACTGGAGCTGTGACTGGGCACTGAGGCCTGGATGATTTCAGGCTAAAAGTTCACCTGACTGCTTTTGTTGCTACAACTATAGGCAAGGATTGGTCACTCCAGTGCGGATGGTTCAAGGCCCAGATCCGCCTGCTGGTTCATGTACCTGAGACAAGAGATAGTGAGATAGTGTTGGGTAGTCAAGCCTGGATAGTAAAAGACTGAAGTCCACCTGCTGACTTATGTTGCTGAAATGAGAGCTCCAGTACAGGTCAGAATTTTAGCCGACACGTAATCACGCGTAGCATGTCAGCGCACATCGAGTCAAACAGAAACGAACAGAGCTTAATAACTGCAAACACAAAACACCCTGACCCCTGCATAACAGAGAACGCCAACACTGTAATCCGATCTGCTCGGTATAAACATGCACATGCTACACGCAAACCCCAAGCCTTTGTTGACCGAAAGAGTCATTTTCCTAGTTTCCCACAACGAAAAGTATTCAGTTCAACCTTGGTTTGACTGCAGCTCAAGTAATCTTCAAATTCCTGGGAAATGTGGTCAGCAGTTGACCTTGTATTTAGCAGGCACCACAAAATCATTTTCGAAGATAAAGCATTTTGTTTGGCCATACAGGATCGATGAAAGTGCCATGCAGGCAACACTTTTGGTTCATGTCTGAATTGCCCCAAAAACCTCTGAATCAGATGCAGAAAATATTTGAGCATGAAATCAATTTTTCAACCGAGACAACTTTAACTACATTTGTAGCAGTTTTATGACAAAGCCTTTCCTAAATTGAGAGGGCACTGTTTTCAGCTGCCATATGTAATTTGTTTGCTTTCCACTTCGTATTTTTTAATCCGTTTTTATTGTGTGTGCTTTTAGCCATCACTTCTTAATCTTCGAATTGTGGTATCCCCGTTTATTGAGTGTTTCTGAAGTGTGGATTTTGTTGTTTTGGTGGATGTTGGAAGTGTTCTTTTTTACGTGTTTTTATGACGCTGGATTGAATGATCGAGTGACATGGCCATGAGGATAACTTATAGCGGTATGGTCACAGTTCTATGTTTCATGGTCCTTTGCAATGCTCTACATTTGAGACAACTTCAACACGATATCACAGGAAACGATCTTATGATCTTCTATAATTTGCCCTATGTGCCAGCACGACGGGGGGGGGGGTCACAGAGACACTGGAGACTTCCCGGTTATTATCACTCTAAGGTCCCAATTTGTCAATGGACCAAACGTGGACAAACATGCCTCGTAATATCTACGGCTGATCCCCCAATGGACTTAACAATTTGCATGGATGTCTTGGAAAACCCAGGACCACGCACCATCAACCAACATAATTCGTCAAGTGTGTTATTGATGGTTCATCAGCAGGAAGGTAATGCAAATGGAACAAATCATGTTCGATCTTCTTCTAGACAGCAACTTTTCAATCTACGTAATTCTCACAGTTACACTGTGCAGACTTCTTTACTGCAGACTCTTGAGTTAAATGGACTTTTAAAGTATCGAGGGACAAGAGGAGGCCAAAAATGTGCATCTTCGTATGGTTTTCCCGCTGCCCACCATCGTCCCTTACACCGGCATTGTAATGAATTTTCACCATGAACTGTGGTTTCTTGAATACCAGTGAGAGTTACGCCGCGATATCAGCCTTTAAAACCAAGGCGTGGTGACCAATATCAATGCGCTATTCCTGTGCCATGTACTCAGAAGGAAACAAGCAAGCCGATAGCTGAGAAACGAACAAAGGTACTACCTCGTAAGCTACTGACTAATGCAAGGTCCCTGAACAACAAATTGGATGAATTTGAACTTTTTCTTGACACCCATAAGATATATCCCCTAAACTTGACTCACAGCAATATGTCAACAGAAAAGAGTATTCTACTTCGCACTATCGGGTCAATATATGTTGGATTTTGTATTTCAGGGGTTAGATAAACCTGGTTATTTTGCAGAGATTTGTACTACAGATTTTACAAAGGCATTTAACCTGGTCAATCATAATTTTGTTATTTCCAAACTCTTGACCCTGGGTGTCAAAGATTCCACTGCTCCCACCGTCTGAAGCTTTCTTACATCGCGCACGCAAAATACCAAATTAAATGGACATTTCTCTACACTTCAACATACTTCATATGGGGTGCCACAAGGAACAAAACGCGGTCCGATTGTTTTTCTTATTTTGGTTAACGATGCCTCGATAGATTGCTCTAGGTGATGGAAATATGTTGACGATTTGACCCTTGGGGAAATTGTTAAATATGAAGAAGCACCTAAATTACAAACTCATCTTGATGACCTCTCTGAATGGTGCAAAATGAATGATGTGTTGCCTAAACCCGTCAAATGTCAACAAATGACTAAGTTTTTTGAAGCGGGACTTGTCGGAGACTTCTCTCTATAAACTTAGTCAATCTGAATCGTGTGTCCCATAGAAAGCTGTTGGGAATTATAATTCAAATTTCAAAGTGATTTAAAGTGGGACATGCACATCAGGGATATAGTTGCTAAGACGTCTCGTAGACTGTACAATCTATGTATTTAAAAACAACAAAAAAAGGCACTTCGGTAGAGGATATGGTAGCGGTTTTTAATGCTTCTATTAGACCAATTTTAGAATATTGTAATCCGGTTTGGCATACTCAATAGCAATATCAATAGTCATCATATTAATGCCATTGCAAAGGTCCAGAAGCTTGCCTGTAGAATTATACTGGGTCACCATCATCGGATAGTTATGCATCTGCGTTAGTCAAGTTATACGTGATAAATCTTGCAGAAAGACGTCAAACGCTTCTTTGCAAATTTGGCAACAAAATCCTCAATCCCATTAAATTTAGGCATATGCTCCCTCCCACAAAAACAACTCCAGGCAGCTTAGATCTAGTATCATTTCAGCTCTTCAGATTCCCAATAGTCGCACAAATCGCTACAAAAATCTACTATCCCTACACTGGCCAGAATTTTAATGTAATGCAGCAGTTTTTATGGCTAATAGTTTTATCAGGAAAGATTTCCATGACGAGCACTCTGAATCTCACTTGGTTACCCTGTTGGCTCATGGGGTTTATAATGTTGTTTCGGTGGTGCCATTTTGAATCACATCCTTTTATTGGAATTTGGTGTGTAGGGTGACCACCCCCCGTATGGATCTCTTTCTCTTTTCTTGCTTTTATATTCTTATCTTTATATCTGGATTTTTTTTTTAAGTAGTGTTGTAATATAAAGTTTAATTCATGTAATAGTTAATTGTAATGTAAATTTGAATTAGTTTTGGCCTTTGGCCACCGTGATTCAAATTCAATAAACCATAATACATAAATAAATAAAACTTTTCGAGAAATCTAATTTGTCGGAAATCCACAAAACATAGACAGGGTTTGACCTTGTTGGTCCGCTAGCCAAATTTTAGTCAAAACAGCCCACATGGCGGTGATCCTAGCATACACATAGGTAGTTGTTGCCGTTCTCGCTGTACTTGAGCGGAGTGTGTTCAAATTTGCATAAATATAAATTCATTGCGAGGTGGGGATTTTCCCATCAGTTTTCGATTTTGGAGCTGGGAAATCTACCAAAAGAAATCGCTCTGATTGTGACAAAACGACGACCAAACTAAATGGCAAAGATCATGCGACCTGCATGCACCGGCTGCACACAACTGACAAAAGTAGCGCCTATGTGAACTTCATAAATATGCATGTACTTCATAAATATGCATGTTGTGTTACATGAAATACATGTACATGTATGCATTTGTTGGCCCAGTATCGAAATGAATGTGCAATACACTCATTTTGATTTATGATTGGTGGTTGGGATGAAAGTGCTGTGGTGGTTGTAGTTTCGTGATTGCTTGGTCACGGCATGGTCGCGTGACAATGTCTGTTGGTATGTGGCAGTAAAAGAAAAAGTCAAGTAAAATTTATGCAAGTTCAGTGGGTTTTTTTTTTTACTGAAATTCTGATAAAGGAACTAAATTTCCATAAATTAAGAAATACTTCATTGTAAAATCAGCTTGTCATAATAGTTCTGGCTGAGGAATGGATTTCTTTCGTGGTTACTGTTTATTTGTGAAAAAGTTTCTCACGCATTCCGGAATTGCTTGAAACTGATCTAGCATTGACCAGCAAGAAAAGTGTCGTCATCACTCCAGACAATCCTGTGAGTTTAAAATTCAAAGGTTACATTTGGGAAAAAGTTTTGTTGTAGCTAAACACACGGTGTACTATTGGCCAGTTTTGATGAAATTTGACATTTTCCAGATGTAATCCGACTGAACAGTAACCTTCGCAATCCAGAACTAAAAGAAAACGATACTTTAAGACGGTTATCTTGCCAGCCAGGCGCTACATGTACATGTACGTAATTTCACTTATTCAGTGCACTGCCATACAATGTATATGTACATACATGTACATATATGAACATGTACAGGTACAGTGTACAAACTGTACATTCACGAAGCTGGTGCAACAGCTCTACATGTGCAGTGGTTCGCTACATGTTGTCGGTCACCTTTGCTGTCTGCGGTCACAAGCCCTGCCGAGATAATGAGGTCCGGGGTCAGGCTTATCATGCATTGGACCAGCAGTGCACTGTAAAAACCGCAAAGTGTGTATTGAACGGCGTGCCAGGTTCACTGGTCTTGTTAGTGCGTCGGCTAAAATTCTGACCTGTACTGTAGGATTGGTCACTGAAGTCCGGATGGTTAGAGGCTCATCAAGTCCACCTGCTGGCTCATGATGCTGAGTCTAGAGCTAAGATTTGTCATTCTAGCCTGGATGGTTTATGTTGCTGAGACTAGAGCTAGGATTGGTCACTCAAGCCTGGTTGGTTAGAGGCTGAAGATCACTGGCTGGTTCACGTTGCTGAGACTAGAGTTAGTTAGGATTCGTCACTCTAACCTGGATGGTTTGAGGCTCATCAAGTCTATCTGCTGGTTAATGTTGCTGAGACTAGAGCGGGGACTGGTCTCTCAAGCCTGGACTGTTATGAGGTCCATGGCCACCTGCTGATTCATGTTGTATCCATGAGCAAGATACGTGTATTTCCTTTTCATTTACTTGTAATAAAAGTGTTTATCTTTCCTGCAATACTTACAGGTATGTAGAAGCAACCGGACGATCACTCTTGAGAAAGTCGATCAGGGATCTACATGTATGATGGCTTAAGGTGCATGTAAGTCAACGGAACCACATAGAATGCAAAACAGTGAATCCTGGTGGGGGAAAAAGAAGAGAAAACGTATAAATCAGTGATGCTGAATTGTACTCAAAAACAACTTGGGAAAGCCTCACCAGTGGAAGGTCAACAATATCGTGTGCTTTGATTGATAGTTCAAAGTGTCAGATCCTCTGTATTTGAGTCTGTACTTTATCCAAATGCAAAAATCAAATCAAATTGAATGCCAAGGACACTAGCGTTACTACGGGGGGAGACCCTCCAGGCCCGTGCCCCCTATGTTTCCCATGCTCCCATAATCCCCCACCTCATCACAAATTAGAGAAGAAAAGCTCGGGTGACTGTCCATCTTGGTCAGTGTTCTAACTGTGACCGAACCCCACCGAGTGCCCCCTCTAAAAAAATGAGGCCACCTCAAATGCCCCTTGCAAATTAAACCCTGGTTACATCACCGAGTACAAGTACATTCTCACCATAGACATTGCTCTCAAATGGTAGTGTACATATCTGTCGTGTACATGATCTGTGATAGCAACATGTGCCGTACAGAGTCAGCATCAGGACATTCCCTTGTACTGCAGGCACCGAAGTTGGCGAGCCACGAAAGTCCACCACGGGGATGTTTAAATGTAGGCAACAGTCAGTCATTAGCGCTGTGAATGTAATCAGAATAAAAAAACTGAATTTATGAATACTAAATAACCTTTATTTGCAAAATAGCATGAAATATCATGAAAATTATCATTTTTTTAATAGTCCTGGAGAGGTCTTTAAATTAGTTTCCAGATTTCTTCAAATTGGTTTCTAGATCTTTGTAGGATTATCGCTTCTACCAATTAGAACCCAACCAACTGGCACTCCCTGCACGGCCCAGCACAGTATGGTGTGTTTTTATTCCACAATGACCAAATATGATCCAAGACTAGAGCTAGGATTGGTCACTAAAGCCTGGATGTTGAGAGGCTCAAATTTACCTGCTAACTGATGTTGTTGTGACTAAAGCTAGGGTTTCCATCAAGCCTAGATGGTTAGAGGCTCAAGTCCACCGGCTGGGTTATTTTGCTGAGACTGGAGGTAGGATTTGTCACTCAAGCCTGGATGGTTATTCAGGCTAAAGTTGACCTGCTGGATCATGTTGCTGAGGCTAGAGCTACAATTAGGCACTGAATCCTGGATGGTTTGAGGCTCAAAGTTCACCTTCTGGTTCACGTTGCTGAGACTAGAGTTAGGATTGCGTGGATGGTTAGAGGCGCAGGTCCACGTCCTGGTTCATGTACTTGAGACTAGAGCTACTATTTTCAGGATAGTAAAAACGCTGAATTTCACCTGCTAGCTCATGTTTCAGAGATGAGAGCTACATGCAGGACTTGTCATTGAAGTCTGGATGTTTAGAGGCTTTTTAAAGTCCATCTGCTGGGTCCTATTGCTAAGACTAGAGCTAATTCAGATTGGCCACTCCAGCATGGATAGTTGGAGGCTGAAGTGACCGGTATCTGTTGCTGAGACGAAAGCTCGGATTGGTCACTCCAGTTGCGACGTTGAGAAGCTCAAGTTAACTTGCTGTCTGATTTAGCTGAGACTAGAGCTAGGGTTTCCATCAAGCATGGATGGTTAGATGCTCAAGTCCACCTGCTGGGTCACGTTGATGAGACTAGAGCAAGGATTGGGCACTCCAGCCTTGATGCTTAGAGGCTCAGGTTCACGTGCTCGCTGATATTGCTGAGACTAGAGCTAGGATTATCACTCATGCCTTGATGGCAAGAGGCTCGGGTCCACCTGCTTGTTCATCCTAGAGACCAGGGCTAGGATTCTTCACTCCAACCTGGACAGTTTGAGGCTCATCAAGTCCACCTGCTGGTTATGTGGTGATGAGACTAGAGCTGGGACTGGTCACTCCAGCCTAGATGGGTAGTGACTCAAGCTCACCTGCTTGCTCATACTGCTGCGACTAGAGGTAGGACTGCTCACTCTAGCCTGGATGGTTAGAGGCTCAAGTCCACGTGCTGGTTCGTGTTGCTGAGACCAGAGGTAGGATTGATTGCATAAGACTGGATAGTTAGAAGCTAAAGTTCACCTGCTAGTTCATGTTGCTGAGACTATAGTTAGGATTGCTCTCTCATGCCTAGATGGTTGGAGGCCCTGGTTGTCCTGCTGGTTAATGTTGCTGACACTAGAGCTACATGTAGGATCGGTCACTACAAACTGGATGGTTAGAGGCTCAACTTCAGCTGCTGGTTTATGTTGCTGAGACTGGAGCTGGGATTGGTCACTCAAAGATGGTTAGAGGCCCAGGTCCACCTGCTAGTTCATGTGCCTGATACTAGAGCTAGTATTGGGCACTCTAGCCTGGATTGCAAAAGGCTCAAGTCCACCTACGGTACAGGTCAGAATCTTAGCCGACATGCAAACACGCTTTTATAGCGTGTCAGCGCATACTGAGTCAAACAGACACGGAAGGAGTTAACCACAAACACGAAACACGCTGAACCCTGCATAACAGAGAACGCCGACACCGCAGTCTAATCTGCTGAGCATAAACATGCACATACTACACGCAAACCCCAGAACAGCCAGGCCCTTTGTTGACCAGAGCAGTCATTTTCCTAGTTTCCCACAACGAAAAGGATTCAGTTTGTCTGCAGCTCAAGTTAGTTTTATATTCCACAGAAATGCTGTCAGTAGTTTCCTAGAATAGAGCAGGCTTCACAAAATCATTTCCAAAGATAAGGCGTTTTGCTTGTCCATACAGGATCGATGAAAGTGCCATGCAGGCAACACTTTTCGTTTATAACTGAATTGCTTCCAAAACCTCTGAATCAGGCACAGAAAATATTCGAGCGTGAAATCAATTTATAAAATGAAACGATTACAAATAGCAGTTTTTATGACAAAGCATTTCCTAAATTAGAGAAAACTATTTTGTAAGAAATCCACAAAAGATAAACAGGGTTTGACCTCGCCGGCCCGCTAGCCAAATTTTAAGTCAAGATGGCCCCCATGGCGGCCATACACACTCGAGCGCATTGTGCTCAAAATCGCATAAATATAAATTCAATGTGAGGGGGGGGATTTTTCCCATCAGTTTTCGACCTTTGAGCTGTAAAACCTACCTAAAAATATCGCTCTGATTGTGACAATATCAGGACCAAACTGAATGGCAAAGATCGTTCCAAAAAATGAAAGGAAATTGGGTCTGCACTTGTGCTAGCGACTTGCATGCAACAGCTGCACACAACAGACAAAGTACACGAAGTAGCGCCATAGGAACTTCATAAATATGCATATCATGTGATGTGTAAGGGCTGTAGCTTTGCATTTGTTGGCGCTGTATCGAAATGAATATGCAATACACTTGTTTCGATTTATGATTGGTGGTTGGGGTGAAAGCGCTGGGGTGGCTGTAGTTTCGGGATTGCCTGGTCGCGGCATGGTCGCAGCATGGCCGACGGTTGCAGCACATGTGGCATGGCAGCAAATGAAAAGTCAAGTTAAATTTACACAAGTTCAGTGGGTGTTTTTTTGAATTTACAGGCATTCTGATACATGTACATGAACTTAATTTCCACAAAAGAATTGTAAAATTGTAAAATCAGCTTGTTATAAAAGTAATGGTTGAGGAATTGATTTATTTCGTGGTTACTGTTTATTTGTGAAAAAGTTCTCACTCAATCAGGAATTGCTTAGAACCGATCTAGCATCAGAACTAGCAAGAAAAGAGTCGTCGTCACTCCACTCGATCCCGCGAGTTTAAAATTCAAAGCTTACATTTGGGAAAAGGTTTTGTTGTAGCTAAACACACACGGTGGACTACTGGCCAGTTTCACTGAAATTTGACATTTTCCAGATGTAATCCGACGGAACAACTTTCGTGATTCAAAACCAAAAGCAAACGGCTGTGATAGTGATACATATTTTGATACTTCAAGACAGTCATCTTGCCAGCCATGCACTACACGTTAATGTACGTGATTTCACATATTCAGTGCACTGCCATACAATGTACAATGTACATGTACATGTATGTACAGTACATGTACACGCGTACACGAAGCTGGAGCGACAGCCCTGCATGTGCAGTGGTTCACTACACGTTGTCAGTCACCTTTGCGGTCTGTGGTCACAAGCCCTGCTGAGATAAAGAGGTCCGGGGTCAAGCTTATCGTGCATTGGACGAGGTAAAAAGTGCAAGGTAAAAACCGCAAAGCCTGTATTGAATAGCGTGCCAGGTTCACTGATCGTGTCAGCCCGTTAGGCTAAAATTCTGACCTGTACTGTACTGACACGCGCTGCTGAGATGGGAGCTAGGACTGGTCACTCCAGCCTGGATATTGAAAGGCTCAAGTTCACCTGCTGGCGGATGTTGCTGAGACTTGAGCTAGGGTTTCCATCAAACCCGGATGGTTAGAGGCTCAAGTTCACCTGCGGGTTCATGTTGCTGAGACTATAGCTAGGATTGTTCACTCCAGTCTGGGTGGTTAGAGGCACAAGTCCACCTGCTGGTTCATGTTGCTCAGACTACAGCTAGTATTGGTCACTCGAGCCTGGATGGTTAGAGGCTCAAGTTCACTTGCTGGTTCATGTTGCTGAGACTAGAGCTACGATTGGTCACACCAGCCTGGATGGTTAGAGGCTGAAGTCTACCTGCTGGTTCATGTTGTATCCATTAGCAAGATCTTTCGTTTTCATGTGCTTGTAGTAAAAGTGTAAAGGATGGGGCTCTTTACTGCAATACTTACAGAAATGTAGAAACAGCTGGATGATCACTCTTGAGAAAGTTGATCAGGGATCTGAGATGACTTAATATACTCTATGTCAAAGGAACCATATGGATGGCAAATCAGTGAATCCCGGTAAGGAAAAAGAAGAGGCAACATATAAATCAGTAATGTCAAATTTTACTCTATAACAACTTGGGAAAGCTTCACCAGTGAAAGATCAACTATATCGTCTGCTTTGATTGACAGTTCAAAGCGTCAGATCCTTTGTTTTTGAGTCTTTACTTCACGCAAATCCAGAAATCAAAGTAAATTTGATGCCAGGAACAGTAGCGTTACTAAGGGGGAGCCCCTCCCAGGCCCATGCCCCCATGTTCCCCCTCCCTCCATCACAAAGTAGAGATGAAAAAATGTGGTGACTGTCCGTCTTGGTCAGTGTTCTAACTGTGACTGCACCCCACCGAGTGCCCCCTCTAGAAAATGAGGGCACCTCAAATGCCCCTTGCAAATTAAACCCTGGTTACACCACTGAGTACAAGAGAAACATTCTCACCATAGACATTGCTCTCAAATGGTAGTGTACATATCTGTCATGTACATGTTCTGTGATTCCAACATATAGTGTCAGCATCAGGACATTCCCTTGTACTGCAGGCACGGAAGTTGACGAGGGAAGAAACTCCACCATGTGGGATGTTTAAATGCAGGCAACGG
This sequence comes from Acanthaster planci, assembly GCF_001949145.1. The sequence goes on along the minus strand of NW_019091583.1, from coordinate 4,858 downwards.
TCAGGCATCAGTGCTGTGAATGTAATGATAAATTCAAGATGTGGCAATAATCTTGCTGCACAGAACAGGATTTCCTTCAGTCATGAGCTTGACCTTAGCATTATTAAGGCTCAAGTTTTCCTGCCGAGTCAAATTATACTCAGCTTCTCTGACTGAAGAGATACAAAAGATACATGTAGAGTCATTTGCAAAAGTTTAAGGCCACTTGGAATTTCACTGGTAGATGTATTTCTGTCAGCGGGCCTGCATTATATTCTCATTGAATGATTACTTCCATTTTTACAGTGGTGCGTAACATCAGCGTAGTGCTACACGTACATATACCCATTTGAATGGAATTAAATCTTTTGCGAAGGCAGGTCTTGTAGGAGAGTAATCAGAAATAAAGGACGGCACACTAAACAGCAAAATATTAGACTGTTAACATTTCAAATCATGCAAATGTAGTCAGATAGCTATTTAACCAAGATACGAGGGTTACACACTGAAAATAAACATAAAATTGGTTTTTCTTCAGATTTACCATCCTATGCTGAAGTCACTCTCTGGGTCATTTGGTGAACACCTCAAAGAAGCACAGCTGTGTTGTGTTGTGCGCTGCACCAACTGTCCCTCACAGGAATATCAGATTGCTCTTTTGTGCTGCCCAACAACTGTGCTTCACTGTTTCATGTGCATCATTGTGCAGT
>NW_019091582.1:691645-704763 GCF_001949145.1 Acanthaster planci | reverse complement strand
GATAATAAAAGGGATCTCAACCGTGTTAGGGTTTCATTTCTTCTAAGTGGTCTCAAAAATAATTGTTTATGGTTCAGAAGCAACAGATCCAGGGCTGGCACAGTCGTTTGCAATAAAGTAGTAACGTACATATAACGGACAGCTTTGTTTTTGATCGTAATGGCAATCACTCAAGTTGAGAAACTGCTCAGAAGTATCTTTCCTCATGCAGGTGTAATGTTTTTAATGAGGAATCTTCTATTTTATTAGAAAAAGTACAATTATAGATGAAATTCCTTTTTTTCCAAGTTAGCGCCATTGTTATTATTATTATGATTTAAACAACAAACCAAAAGAACCTACTTTAAGGTGGCCAGGATTAATAAAAGTGAAAATAAACCACTGTAGCTCGAAAGCCAATTAATCCATCCTTAAAGTGGAACAAAAAACATTAAAGGTAGAAATCTAACATGGCAAGATAATCACTGGGGAAAAAGGAAAGATACCTTACAGATGTAGTTGCATTTCTCAGGGATATATCAAAAGAAAACTCAACAATGTCAAAATAGAAACGATGTATGAAGACTAATAGAATTGTATTCGTTTCAGTCTGCTGGCCAGAGCTTGCCCCACGGCCCCTGCTTAAGATAACTGTTTAACATTATAAAAAGTGCTTATTCATCACGACGCAGCATGATTATGATACACAACTATTTCCAATTAAAACCATACGATGTCTCAATATGTAGCTTTCCGTGTATATTACGAGTCCTCTTTTTTTACAAAATGTAGTGCTTTATTGTGGAATCCGTAATAGGGTTCTTGTACCGTTCCACTTTGGCCAATTCTGGTGACAAAAGGTCAGCAAGATGTCGTTTGAGAGCCCGCTGTTCAAGACAGAAAGCTCATTTTACCGCTCAAATCAAAGCTCATATTTTTAGGCAGTATTTTTACAACACAGACAGCTTGTCCTTGGAGAGTATAACGACTTGATCTCATTTCTGTAACCAGAATTTTACGCTCCAAAAAAGAATGTCAAGAGTGGTGGAGCCCTTAAGGGACAGATTGTCACTGCGTCGTGTGATCCCTGAAAATTAGGGAATAAATGGGACAGTTCGTGCTGCAGGGACCGAATTCGTGTAACCTTTTATGATGGAAATAACTAGGCATCATCAAAAGTGATTTTTAAAGTTTTATTTTTCAAAAGGCGACGGATAGTAGCCAGCTGGCACAGCAGATGTTGTGAGATACATGTAAATAACTAATTTTGGAGACAAAGCCCGTCACCACAAACTAGCTAACGTTTGCAGTCTGCTGCCTTGTATCGACACTCCGAGATGGCACTCTCTTTTAGAAGATAATTGGGGCGTGCAACAAATGTCTTCCCTCAGGTATTGAGTATTTGTTAATGTAAATTCAGTGTTTTGCACGGTAAAACATAACTTAATATTCGTCATCTGTTAGCCCTTGAGTCTTGCTGACAGTGTAGATTTATTGAACTTTATTATCCAGTCAGATGTTGGCCATTAAAGCATCGACTTTTCTCGTGTCTTTGGGCAATCCAATACTAATTTTAAGCCCTTTTCACATTTTAGGACTAATGAAACTATCAAACCATCAAACCGTCGGATCTCAGTGCATCTGGCAAACTCGCAGCCACAGTGAATACAGGTGAATTAATCCGCAAAACAACGGGAACCATCCTAAGGACATGGGTAAGTCCACAGCACGTCTTCCCTTCCTGCGTCGTGTAGACACCCTTTCTTCTCACTAGGTAATGTATGTAAAAGGTAAGCGAACATACACACAAGACAAAGAGAAAGAAGCATGACAACAAGGAGCTTTCTTTGAAGTCTTCTTCACTAAAAACAGGTCAGGAGAAGAATGATTTCCAAAGTTCTACAAACACACATCGATATGTGCACCATTTAGGGACACTGGAACGGACAGATCTCGGATATAACTCCCGATTCGCCCAACTGCGGGGGGTATGCATCGTTGGATTGTGCCAACTCACAATGCCAGCATGATACCTGCACTGGCCCCAAAACTGTTACGTGAACGTAATTGCACTGACTCCAATCACTATTCGTTTCTTTATCCATCTTTATGTAATACTGTCGATTCACAAGAGTGCGCCTCCAGGAGTTTGCGTCGACCAATCACAGTGCGCGAAATCTGTCGACACTTTCCAAACGCGCATTGGGTCGACAGATTTCGCACGCTGAGATTGGTCAACGCGTTGCAAACACTTGGAGGCGCACTGCTGTGAATCGCTTCTTTTGTTTCTTTAAAGCTGTTCAACGTTTATACGCTACCGAATATATTCCAATGTGGTTTATGCAGGTGTGGATCGTAGGGGGTTGGGGGTTGACCCCCCCGATCTGAGACAAAAAAGTATATTATGGGGAAATACATGTGCGCACTTCCGTACGCATTGACACATGTAAGGTATTGGGAATAACTCCTATTGAGAACTGATGTGGGTATCAGCGTTTAAGCACGAGCTAGATGTAATGGAAAGTTATATGCTTCGTAGAACATGACAATGTCATATATGTTTGGAAAAACGCAGTGACTAATTCAGTTACTAGGTTTTAATTCCTGTGTAAGTCTAGAGTATGAGTCCATTGCATCAGCTTTGACATTTCTTCTCACTCGGGCATTGGGTGATCTGCAGCAGACGCAGCATAGTTTTTTAAATATAAATCGCCCATTTTGAGACATACATCTTTACAACGGAAAACTAATGTTTTACTATCTGCTACGAAACCTGCAATCTGTCCACCCTCATTGTAGAAACATGTGGCACTGTGATTTCCCCACAAAGGAAACGATAATTGCCAACCTACCCAAAAGGAAAGTTGCACTTTTAAGGCACAGTACTAAAAGATTTTATGACAACTTAATATTCGTCATGTGTTAGCCCTTGAGCCTTTCTGTCAATGTAGATTTATTGGAACCTTGTTATCCAGTCAGATGTTGGCGATTCACACAATCGACTTTCCTTGTGTCTCTGGGCTATCCAACACTAATTAAAACCCTTATGCTTGTCCGCAAAAATGACATATTAAAAACACTGCGGCCTGATCCCCTCCCTGGAAACTGTCTGGATCCGCCCTTGTTTGTGACGTATGGACTCCAGACTTTTGGCTATTGTGATGAACCATGAGCCCACCAAACTTGCATTAAACCTGATATCTACAGCGTCCTCGATATACATGTATTCTATGAACGTACAGCCGGTTGTTTGGATTGTTAAAGTGGAAAATGCATCCAGAAAAACCCATCTCTTACAAATTTAGTTCACACGACGCCAGTACCTGAACGTTCCTGATGTAACGTTTTACTCGGTCATCCTAGATCAAGTTCAATGTTTCAAAATGGAATACTTGACGTAGCCATTCCGTTCTTTTCCTCGTACTCATCATGTACACGACAATGTATACAATATATATGCCGATTATTCCTCCGTTATTCACCTCTGCGAGGCCCAGTTTGATCTTTTTTCTCTCCTTTCTCTGAGCTAGTTGTAATGACGCACGCGACAGAAATTTTTAAAGTTTACGGCTATCCCAGAAATTAACCAAGACAAGGCAGATGTGACTCGAGTGCAAAATTGTGTAAATATCAAATGAGCCACGAGTGTGCTTATATTAATTTAATGATGAGAAATAAATCAGTTAAAACAATGGTCTCGCTTGAAGGATTTGTTGCACGCCATTGGTTTGGAATGGTTTAAGATCCTATACACGAATGACCCTACACCAAATGCTCACGTGCAGACTCCCCCGTGGTACTTGTGGGTGCCACTTCGCTGTGATTGGTTGATGTACACGGCATCATGGTGGGCACTTTGCTGCGATTGGTGGACATTATTACACAATGCTGGATACTTCACCCGGATTGGTAGACATCAATCACCTCATGACGGAGAATTTCAATCCGTTTATAGAGGGAAACAGATTTCCCTGTGTCCCATCTTTTTCTTTATAAAATTGTCACACACTACACCTAAAAGTATTCTCCTCTGTGAGTCTCTCGCAGTAATCTTCCAACATAATGTCGGGTCAGCTGGTTGTCCTACTTGCTTTCTTCGTGTTTGGGGATTTCACCATCGGTAGGGTCAGTGGTACCTCCAGTGCCACATGTGTCGACTGCCAGAGAGTGAAGAACGTCAAACAGCAGCTAAACCAGATAAAGAACGCATTCGATGAGTTTTCCGAACTCCTGCAAAACACAACCGGTGGGTTATGGCTCAGTTTCCCAAACTCGTTCGTTCTGATTCCTTGTTATTTTCCGCGTAAGAGGAACCAATCCCCGTTAAATTGCCCAAATAATCTTTTCTTTTCACCAAGATTCAAAACTATCATTCAAAACAGCTGAATTGAAGTTGAAACTGGTATACACGTATAACTTACCCTTTGTTGAAAAGAGTTGCTCTAAAACGAACCGTATGGTAGACTAGTGCTGCACCTGACTTCCCCTCCAATGTTCTGAATTCGTTAATCGTGTTGATAGTTGTGTTACTTGTTCTGTTTAGCTACCTGCCCCAATGAGTATCCTAAGGACTGTTCTGGTGTGTTTGCAAACGGCATGACTACCAGCGGTGTCTATACGGTTCAACCTGTGGTTGGTGACGGTCCGATCGATGTGTACTGCGATATGGAGACAGATGGTGGCGGATGGACGGTACGTTATAAGCAATGGGCGCGCTCATTAGAATAACACTTTCCCCTCTACCCCAATTCACTCTTACACTGAATATGAGCGTTTATAATAAAACAGGATTGACGCAACAACCCCCAGTAGATCATGTTTTAATTCACTCACAGCCAAACTTTGCAGCAACACTTTTATTCTGTTAAGGGGTGGTAAATTCTATCACGATAAGCCCAAATTCCTGCTGCTGTCGCTCTGTGGGGCCCAGACCTTCCTGTCATTGTCGTGTCCAGTTCTCTGTCAGACGTTTCAGCCAAGTTTATTAATTTACTTACTTTAACATTACCCTACAGAAGAGCCGGGCGGAATTTACAAAAATAATTTTTCAGATGTTACCACAGTGCATTTTTACAGGGGTTGAGCCTTTAGGAGTTTTCAGAGTACCTCTTTGCAGTCATTTTGAATTCTGCGAAATTCGAAAATGTACTGTTCCTGTGCAGCGCTCATTGTTCCGAAACGGAAGAGCTCAAAACTTGATGTCCACTTTTTCCACTGCGGTGGTCAATGCACACGGGCTCGCACGCATGTAGCCTTGAACTTCAGACAACCGAAATTGTGCTTTCGATTGAGTTCAAACTTCACACACTTGTAATGATAAGGGGTGTGTTTGAATGCACGCCAAGCTTAAAATAATTGAGCGAGTTCTTGGGGATGGAATCTGCCTCCCCCCATCGGCTGTGAAAAGGCTCTTTTAGGGTTAAATGTTTATAGGGCTATTTCCCTACTTCTTTCCACTGCATTTTACCCAACTTGCAAAATGTGCTGAAACTATTTCTTGGCCATATTCAGGTATTTCAGCGGCGTCAAGACGGCTCTGTTGACTTCTACCGCGACTGGGAGAGCTACCGCCAGGGGTTCGGTGATCTGAACGGCGAGTTCTGGCTTGGCAACGACAACCTGCACCGACTCACCGCTCAGGGCGTGTACCGACTGCGCATTGATCTCGAGGACTTTGAGAACAACACTGCGTATGCCGTGTACGACACGTTTCGTGTTGCTGATGGGAGTGCCAACTACCGGTTGACGGTGGAAGGCTACTCCGGAACGGCTGGTATGTCAGTCATAATGATATCTAAAGCAAATTCTACAGGAATTAAACCTGGAAGGGAGTAAATTGTACATAACTTTGTACATGAATTTTCCCAGATTTAGTTCGTATGAATGGTTACATTGCAATAGGTTTAACTTAGCAAATAATGGAGCAAAATGATTATGATAGTCAACATGCAAAATGATGCGGACTACTCGTTTCTGTAAAGTAAGTAATTTGTTACATTTAGATGTCATGTGATTGCGTGCTATCGTCAGAAGGAACGCTCGTGGTCAAATTTGAAGACGATACATCCATTGATGGCTTGATTCGACGCGATGATGAGAGAGGTAAGAGCAGGTCAATTAGCTCGTCCAGTAGTGTTGGGTGAACGATCTCCAACTCAGCGTGTCAAAGACAAAAGAGATGGTTGTTGATTTCCGTAGGAAGCGGGCTCCAATCTTTCCTCTGACCTCTGGTTGCTCAAAGGTGGAAAATGTTCAGACTTATAGCTATCTTGGAATCCATTTCACGAGCGACCTGATTTGGAAAACTCAAGTTGAGCACTGCTTGAAGATAGCCCAACAACGTTTGTTTTTTCTTCGTCTTTTGAAGAGTTTCGGCCTCGTATCCTCCATTACGATTTGGTATGGAAATACCACGAAGGAGGAGCCCAGGCACACGGAACGTGCTTTTGCTTCCAAGGTAGTAGGCATCAACCTGCCCTCAGTGTAAAACATTTTCCAGTCTCGTCTTTCTAAGCGTGCAATCGCTATTGCTGGAGATACCTTTCATCTAGCTAATGATTTATTCCAGTTTCCCCCCGTCTGGTAGACGGAAATGATCCTCAGCTCTGTCAGAAAGATCCCTGTTTGGTGTTTCTACGTGCAGTTCGATCACTTCAGAGAATCTGAATTGTAGGTAGTCTTGTATAATTTGTAGTCGTCAATTTTATGTTGTTAAATGTTTTATGTATCTGTGTACTTTTTATCACAGTTTTATCTTAATGTTTAATGTACACGTACTAGGTATTATCTTTGGTACTTTTATATTGTTGTTATACTTAATCTTTAAAGTCTTGTGTACACAACCAACACAACGTTTTACCATATATTGCTTTTTGTATAGCTGGCTGGCTGGCTTGCTGGCTGACGTAAACCTACTTTTGCCATTGTGAATAAGCTGTTTTTAAATTTTCATACACTATTACATTATCCATGCAGATTAGTAATTTTATTTTTGTCCCCCAAAAGCATCAGTTTTCAAAGCTTTGGTACGAATTTGGGTACGACTTCATCTTCATCTTCATCACCACTGGAAAGCTAAGTTCATAACGAACAAAATGCGCTGGATTGATGATGACATCTTATAAAATACACTTTTGTATAAATGCCGCAATAAAAATGATTTGAATAAAAGACAAGATCTTATAAAGAACTTGGTTGTTTTTTTTCGCAAAATGAACTCCAGACGAAAGCGTCCGAGAAGGGCACTATTAACAAGAACATTAAAGAATTCGCAGCAAGCATTCGCTGCAGTCTGGCTATGGACATACCAGGCATGCCAGGAAGCGGTAATTGGCCAGATGTTATAGCCCGGGCAGTTCAAACTCCTTGCGTCCTTCCTTTATGGTTGCAACGTGTTTTCCTGGGGGAGGCCGCGAAGAATGACTGAAATTCAGGGATGAGAGGAAAATTGCAGAAAGCTGATAATTGCAGGGAAGATTGGGAAAACCTCAAGGAATCAGGGTTAGACTGTGAAACCCCAATCACACGCCAGCTTCGTCGGGTTTCTAACCCGGTTCTCGGAGGTTGGAGGGCTAGGAAAGTATCATTACGCCAACCTGACCCCTCCGGAGATTACTTTCATTCTGGATAAACGGTAAGAACTGGTTTCTCCATTCCTATTTACCAATTGATCCGGATTCTTATTCTGCCGATATATTGCAGGTGATGCACTGTCCTACCACAGTAACCAGAGCTTTACTACCAAAGACCGTGACAAGGACTCGAACGGACCTTACAACTGTGCCGTGAAGTACTCCGGCGCCTGGTGGTATAAATCCTGCCACCACTCCAACCTGAATGGCATGTACCTCGGTGGGCAGACGAGCGTGTACGCCAAAGGAGTAGTTTGGTATCATTGGAAAGGACATAACTACTCACTGAAACGTACTGAGATGAAAATTAGAAGCAAAATATAATTAGCTCGGGTTTGTGTCAGAAACTCGGTATTTTTTTCCAATTTGTCTCAATTCTGTAGTCTTCATGAGATAGCTAATGCCTGTGTATTGCAGGAAGCATGTGTCACCAGAACTGCATGCCTTACTTTCTTTCTATATTGACACGTTCTTGCAGCTAGGGTAGTGTCACTGGATGAGTGGTACGTTTAATAATCATTCAGATTTTTCCCTAAATAGAATGAAACGATATGGATACTTACGTTTGGTTTTAAGCCACTAAGTACTGAAAAAATTGAAACGAGAGTATTTCCCCGGACAACTTTACAGTTTGTTTGAATGGCGTACCTCGGTTTTATTGTAGGTCGTCAGATTTTTGAAGCACCTAGAGTATCTCATAGATGATGCCACCCTATTGCTGACTATCAAAGAATAGATCTCCAAAGACAAGAGAGTAAATAACAGAAACAAATAGGCCTAAACGTTGAAACGAGACATAACCCAGGTAGATCGTGTTAGTTGATCTCTCTCCCTGAATTTAAAATTCCTTCGAAGTTTTCAGTTGTTTCAGTACTTAATTGTCATACTTCAGAGAAGTTATGCAAAAATTCCTTGTACTAATGAGGAAACTGTGAAGATTAAATTTAACAATGAAAAGACGTACCGTTAGTTGCCATGGTGATTTACAGCTTAACCTCACTCGGTTTATCGAATGCTCAGCAGGAGTCGATTTTTGCCCACCTGCCGTGTAAAATTCTAATTTTGCTGAAATGGTATTTTCAATTATAAGCCACTTTTTTAATTGGGAAATTAAACCGATTAATATGGAGACAGCCCAAGCGCATTTCCCCTTCCACGTATACTTCCAATCATGACTGTAGCAAGCCAGTCAACTCGAACTTACTAAAATTTAATGTTGATGAGTTTCTGCTGGCATCCCGTCACTCCNGTCTGGAAAATGGGAATTCCTGTATTTGGTGGTATTTAAATCCTGCAATGTGTATTAACTGACTTGCGTCGAGATAACATCACGAGTTTGTCGAAAATGGTACCTGTAAAGCTGAATAAACAGACTTGTTTCCTGTACATTTGGCTTGACCAGTGTTCACTTTTCTTTTTTGTTTTTGTTTCACTGGCTCCATTAGCAAGCGAGGGTTGGTTTGTTGCTCAGCGGTAACACCCTGTGAAAAATATTTTGCTTCACTTGTACGGATTGTATCTGGGCAAAAAAGAAAAGAAATTTCACATTTTGGTGGAGAAAAGAAAAATGTACTGATCACAGAGCCAACATAGATCGATAGCTAGCTTCTAAGCAGCTTTGACTTTTGGTTAAAATCAACACCTTTTGCATGACTGGTGCGAACAACCATTTTTCCATCAGAATGCGCAAACCCAGAAAGGTCTTCGCTTAGGCACCTGGGGCATGATGGCCAAGACCGTCACGATCTGGACTCCACATACACATCTGAACTTTTAACTTGGATATCACATTCATATTTCAAAAGTGTGAGTTTCTGCAAGCAAAACCACAGATATAATTATAAACTGCAAGAAGGACTAGCTAAACATTTCGCTTATTGCAATATATATTTTTATAAATTTTACTTGAAACCCTTGAAATTGCATCTTTGGGTTTCAATTACCCTTATTTTAAATATTTGTTTCGCAACTTTAACCCATAATTTAATGCTTTTTTAGTTTTATGCTAATGCATATTTGCATATTCATGAGTAGAACTATGATATCATCCAAGGCACTGAATCTCAATGTTGCACTGATTTGTGCACAGAGAATATCTAGATATTTTTAACCACTGCTATGGCAGACTTTACTTTCTTTGGCAATTTATTGCTGTGTAAGTTTGTGGCAAAAATCCGTTTCACAGAAATGTTCCCAGAGAGCAAGTTTGGGATTCACAATTTGAACATGAAAACATGCAACCTGAACCATGCTTTCCTGGATTTACATGAAAGCAAAAGCGTCCTCACTTGTACAGAAATGCTTGGTTTATTTTTAATGTGTGGAAAAGTGCACCGTTCAGTTCACGTAACTCAAAAAAGATGTCCAACAGTCTTCATACATGGAAGAAGAGTACAGAGACACACAAAAAGTGATTCTAAGGAAAACTCATTTCCTGGTTTCTTTAAAAGCATTTGCAATGCACGACTAGGAAATGCAAACGTTACGGTCGCATCGCCACCGTCAAATTGAACACTCCGACAAACGCGGCTCTTTTCAACCGATGAGGGGGTGCTGCTGCCCGGGGCGGATTACAGAAGGCACTCCACACCCGCAACAATTTGACTCAGTGAGGAATTCAATTTCCAACCAGAACACTTCATCAGATGAAGTAGAAGGTCGCATGCGCAACTCATTTAATGGTAGGCCTATTACAAAATGAAATGTTAGTTCTTCTATTTCGTGTTAGACTCTATATCAGAATGGTGTTTGAACTGATTGTGTGCCATTCCAAACGTTAATGGATTCAGTAGCCGCCCCCAACGGAACCAACAGAGGTCGCACTTTTCCCAACAGCAGAGGCGCCTTTGTAGGGAGCTGCACTCTGCTGGGTGCACCGCAGCAAATAAATTCCCATGTACAGCAGTTATAAATCCCTATACTTCACAAATGTTAAAAAAAAAACTCTCTTAGGTGTTCAGGCTGCTTAGAAAAACGACGTTTGACATGTCCTCTTTCATTTTCCTTCCAAGTTTTAGTGGGTTGGGCAATGAACTTTGGAGAAATTATCACCAAATGCAGACTACCCCTAAAATGAAGGAAACTTAACTGCACGGAAAAGTAGCCATGGCTATTTAGTGCCACTTTCGGACCCGATTGCATCCAAACTGCTCCCCGAGTACGGGACAAAGGTTCAGTGCCATACCTCTTCAATTTCTCAGTTCCATTGCTCTCCGGACCCTCTACTATAGAATATTCGGAGTGTGTAACTTTTATTAATGAGCTCGGCGGATATATTTCTGACCTATTTACGTGGGAGCACCCTGCTGGGTCACCAAGGATTCCCGCCTCACGGGTGCACCCTGGTAATTANATCTGGAAAATGGGAATTCCTGTATTTGGTGGTATTTAAATCCTGCAATGTGTATTAACTGACTTGCGTCGAGATAACATCACGAGTTTGTCGAAAATAGTACCTGTAAAGCTGAATAAACAGACTTGTTTCCTGTACATTTGGCTTGACCAGTGTTCACTTTTCTTTTTTGTTTTTGTTTCACTGGCTCCATTAGCAAGCGAGGGTTGGTTTGTTGCTCAGCGGTAACACCCTGTGAAAATTTTTTGCTTCACTTGTACGGATTGTATCTGGGCAAAAAAAAAAAAGAAATTTCACATTTTGGTGGAGAAAAGAAAAATGTACTGATCACAGAGCCAACATAGATCGATAGCCAGCTTCTAAGCAGCTTTGACTTTCGGTCAAAATCAACACCTTTTGCATGACTGGTGCGAACAACCATTTTTCCATCAGAATGCGCAAACCCAGAAAGGTCTTCGCTTAGGCACCTGGGGCATGATGGCCAAGACCGTCGAGATCTGGACTCCACATACACATCTTAACTTTTAGCTTGGATATCACATTCATATTTCAAAGTGTGAGTTTCTGCAAGCAAAACCACAGATATAATTATAAACTACAAGAAGGACTAGCTAAGCATTTCGCTTATTGCATGATATAGACAATAGGGGGCCTATCCTGTATTCCAACAGCGCATGCCCAAAACGTAGCGCGTCCGAGCTCATTCGGACGCCTTTTGGACTTGTGCGCGTGCATTTTTCCCGTATGACATTGCTTTTTAAAAACACCGGGGTGGATCTTTACAGACTGTCATAGATGCGCATAAATATAAAAATGCATATTTGAATATTCATGAGCAGAGCTATGTAATCATCCAAGACACCGAATCTCAATGTTGCACTGATTTGTGCACAGAAAATATCTAGATATTTAACCACTGCTACTGCAGACTTTATTTTCTTTGGAAATTTATTGCTGTGTAAGTTTATGGCAGAAATCCGATTCACAGAAATGTCCCCAGATTGCAAGTTTGGGACTCACAATTTGAACATGAAAACATGCAGCCTGAACCATGCTTTCCTGGATTTACATCAAAGCAAAAGCGTCCTCACTTGTACAGAAATGCTTGGTCAATTTTTAATGTGTGGAAAAGTGCACCGTTCAGTTCACGTAACTCAAAAAGATATTAAACAGTCTTCATACATGAAAGAAGAGTACAGAGATACACAAAAAGTGATTCTAAGGAAAACTCATTTCCTGGTTTCTTTAAAAGCATTTGCAATGCACGACTAGGAAATACAAGCGTTACGGTCGCATCGCCACCGTCAAATTGAACACTCCGACAAACGCGGCTCTTTTCAACCGATGAGGGGGTGCTTCTGCTCGAGGCGGATTATAGAAGGCACTCCGTACCACGCAACATTTGACTCAGTGAGGAATTTTAATTTCCAACCAAAACACTTCATCACATGAAGTAGAAGGTCGCAACTCATTTAATGGTAGGCCTATTATAAAATGAAGTGTTACTTCTTCTTTTTCGTGTTAGACTCTATCAGAATGGTGTTTGACCTGATTGTGTGCCACTCCAAACGTTAATGGATTCAGTAGCCGCCCCCAACGGAACAAACAGAGGTCATGCTTTTCCCAACAACAGAGGCGCCTTTGTAGGGAGCTGCACTCTGCTGGGTGCACCGCAGCAAATAAATTCCCATGTACAACAGTGATAAATCCCTATACTTCACAAATGTTTAAAAAATACATCTCTCTTAGGTGTTCAGACTGCTTAGAAAAACGACGTTTGACATGTCCTCTTTTATTTTCCTTTCAAGTTTTAGTGGGTTGACCAATGAACTTTCGAGAAATCCTCACCAAATGCAGACTACCCCTAAAATGAAGGAAAATGTAACTGCACGGAAAAGTAGCCATTTTGAAAATTCATCCTTCTGCAACATGGCTATTTAATGCCACTTTTGGACCCGACTGCATCCAAATTGCTCAGAATTGAAAGCCCCGAGTACGGGCCAAAGGTTCAGTGCAATATCTCTTCAATTTCCCAGTTCCATTGCTCTCAGGACCCTCCACTATAGAATATTCGGAGTGTGTAACTTTAATTAATGAGCTCGGCGGACATACTTCTTACCTATTTGCGTGGGAGCACCCTGCTGGGACACCCAAGG